>CM031237.1:309104424-309426924 GCA_018340775.1 Taxus wallichiana var. yunnanensis
GCATGGAAATGGGGGACCAAAAGGGGGTCAAAAGTGGACACATTTTTCCTTAAATCAACAAAACCTAAACTTCATCCAATAATTTGGCATGCATATGCTCAAAATTTTACAAAGTGATAAGAATGAGTATCATAGAGCTCGGAATCTAGTTTCTAAACTACTAATTTATTCTTGAAAATGGTGGAGATTAAGAGGTTCAAATGTGGTGCACACACAAAGTATGTCTATTTTTGTGTAAAAAGATAAGAAGTACTTATTGTGTGTGCGGCCCCATTTTTGAGTTCTATAAATTATTTTTAAAATCCCTTTGGTAAAAAGTTAGCTAAGATTATGTGCAAGGTCCAACTAATGTTTCATAATTTTTGAATGAATATATAATATTTTATTAATTTTCAAAGTGCACATATCTCAAACATGAAATATTTTGTGTGTGCACCCCCATAAATTTGAGAAAAAGAGTATTTTTTGTTTTTTTAGTGTGTGTAGAATGGATTTTAGAAAGAACCATTTTTGTTTTAAAATTTGGATGAAAAAATCATAAATTGTGCTCCAAAACATATGCATAGGTTTTCACAAGAAAATAAGGCACTAGTAAAAGAAATTATGGATGAAATCCTTAAACTAATAGGATTTTAGAAAAAATTATATCGTCACCAAGGTAAAACCGAGCTTGACATCATCAGTATATATTTTTTTGAATATTATGTTAAAATGCATGAGATATCGGGGTGCACATGTGATATTTTAATGTTTTTATGTCAAACACGAATTTATTCACAGATTACACAGTCAAAACTTAAGTTTTGATATCAAGAAAATGCAAACCTATAGATTATGTATTTCAAACCTCAAGAAGATGAAAGATGAGCGCATTATAAAGCACTCACGTTTCTATTTTCTATGTGGTATACATGGGTTTGTGGGATATATGTCGTTGTCAAAGAGATATATTAATATATATTAATATTTTCATTTATTAATCTTTATACTTTATTATTTATTATAATTTAAATTTATTTTAGTAAATATAAGAAATTAGGGTCACTCTGCACCTTATGGAACTAGTCTCACATCTCTATCAGTCATAATTTGGAAGATTGTTTTTCATATTCTAATCTAGTCAATACATAGGTATTTTTAGGATTTCAGAATTTAGTCTAAAGATTTTAGGGTTTAAATTCTATAATAAATCTCTATTTAGGGAAAGAATATAGTCATTGTTTAGGTTTTTGGGCCTTTTATATTGTTTACTGACATTTGTAGGAGTGTTAGATGTGTTAAAACTATATTGTATAAACCTCACAATTCCCAAAAGTAGAAATCAATTTCTCGAATATATGGACTCATGCAAATTATAACACATAATAAATCAAAACACATATGTAAGTTTTTATCGATTCAAATAATCAAGGGAATGTTCATCATGAGGTTCTGTGAAGGATCTAAAACATCATGAGGAAAATGGGTGCAATCATAAAAATCATGAGGTCTGTGAAAGATATGAAACATCAAGAGATTTTCAAGATTCAAATCATGAAGGGAATGGTCATCAAGAGCATGATAAGAGAAGCTCACCATGAGTGATGGTGGAAATCATCTCTAGACTCAAAACAATGCATATTTTATGAGTTTTTTTTGAAACAATTAATCAATTCTTGGTAATGAACACACATATTACAAATCATGAGGTGGAATTTGTAGTGTTTTAGTACAGTGTGGAGGTCAAGAACATGTAATTAATTCTCGAAATTCCTCCAAGTTTCATTCAGGGATCAATCCTTCTATCAGGAGGAGGAAACCTATCTCCATGAGGATAAATTGAGAAATAGGGTGTGCAGACATCATAAGCATGTTTCCACTCATGTGACATCTTGGGTAGGGAGGTGAATTATGAGATTAAGAAGATACCATCATGTTCAAAGGTGAAAAGTGAGGCTCAATGAGTGAATTGATGATCATCATATCCCGAATCTACCATTGTGTCCAAATATCTTTGAGAAACAAATCAAAATGAGCTAGTCAGGATAGTGAGGCATCCAAGACCATCATGTGTGAAGGATCAAGAAGTCACCTATTCTCATGAGAGGGATATGAGAAAGAAGTGTATGAGCATCCTAAATATGATTCCATTCAAGGATGATTTTGAAGATTGGAAAGGTAAGAGGATGATCTTCATATGGAGATGTTTTCATGTGTGAATTGAATAACCAAAAATGTAAAACTTAAACCATGAAAACCAAGCCACAATGTGAAATCTTTCTCCCAAATATTCTTGAATCCCTCTCTGGGCCCACCTACCTCTTGTGTCATGATCACCTTGTCCTTGAAGGTATTACTAATGCATTAGGTGAACATGTATAAGTTTCAAAAAAAGGTTTAAAAGGTCATTATTCCATTCATTAAAGTGCAAGTAAAAGACTAATTCTTTGGCAAGCCTAAAAAGGCCAATTTTGGCCATTTTGGAGCTTGTGTGCATCCTCGGGAGGGTTATGAAAAGGTATTAAGTATCTAAAGGTGGTATTTGAAATCCTTAAAGGTGTTGGAAGTAGTTTATGAATATTTAGGAAAGTTTTGATCATTCAAGGATAGTTTGTTCAATAACGGGCTTTCAAGTGCAAGGAATGAGCAGTCAAATTGTGAACATTGACTTCTCCAGATGATTTTGGGAGCTCCATAAGGATTTAGGAGGAAAACAAGTAGGCATTAGAAATATTGAATAATCCTTTACATTTTGGGAGCATCCATTTTGATCCAAGGCCACCGAAGGTGATGCTAGAAATCATCTCATACTCTCAATCAATACATACCTCCCAAGAGTGTTTCTAAACACTTAATTAGTTCTTGGTAATGATCTCAATACATTGTGGAGGTTAGGAACATGTGATTCACCTTCAAGTTCTAATTCCATGTGGATAAAATTGATCAAAAGGGTGTTCTCTGCAATGGTATTAGAGTCTTCTCCGCAATGGTGTGACTCAAGAAGACTCCTAAGTTTTATAACCCAATTCTAGGTAGATTTATCTTCTAAGAATCCTTATCAGCTGAGATATTAATATTTTCTTGTTGAAACACCAAAATAGGGTTTTAGATAACCTGATAGGGAGAAAATTTAGATTTCTTATCATACACACCCTTCTTGACTCATTTACCTATTGAATAAGCTTTAGGAGGATTAAATTCAAGTTTATTATTTTATAATCCAAATCTGTGGATGCTGATATGCTCCCAACATTAAGATTTAGGTGAGAAAAACCATGAGAGTTAAAAAAACATAGTCAAGGTTGGAAGTAAATGCTAGATGTCATGAACTACCACTATATATTTGTAATGAAATTACTTAGATATATTTGAATATCAACAAAATAAAACACCAAGAACACCAAAATGTAGATAAATGATCACAATATGCAAGTATAAAATTATAGGACTAAGGGCGTAACAATATTCAATCCATTCCTCTTGATAGAAATCAATATGTGCATCCTTCTAGTCACTGTGCATCCTTCCTTTGACTAGCATGCCTTTAGTTCAACCTTCACCTTGGCTAGAGGAAATTCCTAACAAGGTTTTAAAGTTTTTTTAGTGTGCAAGGATGATTACCCAAGGTGATAAATTAATTTAGTGAGATTCAATGAAAGATATTTTCCTTCGGAGGCCTAAAAAGGACATTTTGGCCATTTTGCAGCTAGTAAACACACTTTGGGAATGTTCAGGGAAATTCTAAAGCATTTGAGGGTGATTTTAAAGAGAATTGAAGGTGTATGAAGTAATTTAGGAAATTTTAGAAAGAAAAATATCATTCAGGATCCATCTGTTCAACATTGGGTATTCAGGGTGTAGGGAATGAGAGCTTCAATGGTGAATGTTGTCTTCTATGGAAGATTCGGGAGTTCCCGAATGAGTTTAGAGGAAAAAAATATGCATCGAAATGTGTAATAGACATTCACTTGGAAAAATGGGTGTAATCAGGAGAATCATGAGGTCTGTGAAGGATATGAAACATCTAGAACCTCATTGAAATTCAAGTCATCAAGGGAATGATAATCATGAGCATGATGAGAAAGGATCACCATGAGTGGTGATGGTAGTCATCTTGAGCTCAAAAATGGTGCATATCTCTTGAGATTGTTTCTAAACACTTAATCAATACTTGGCGATGTGTTCACATCTTGCAATTTAGGGAGTGGCTTTCATAGTGCTTCAATGTAGTTAGAGTTCAAGAAGATGGATCTCACCCTCAAACATTCCTTCAAATATCATTCAGGGATTAATCCTTCCATATAGAGGAGGAAACCTATTTCCATGAGGAGTAATTGAGTGAAGATGTGTCCAGATACTATAAGCATGTTTCCACTCATGTGATATCTTGGTTAGGGAAGTGAATTGTGAAGTTAAAAAGGGTGTCATCATGTTCAAATGTGAAATGGGAAGCTCATGGAGTAATTTGAGGATCATCATATCTTGACTCTGCCATCATGTTCAAACCTCTTCAAAGAAAAGCCAAGATGAGATATTCAAGCTATCGAGGCATTCATGACCATCATATGTGAAGGATTAATGCATCATCTATCTCCATGAGAGGCATATGAGCAAAGAGGTGTATGAGTATCCTGAATTTGATTCCATCTGAGGAGAATTCTGGAGCCAGGAGGGGTAAGAGGATGATCTTCATATAGAGCACCATGTATGTAAGAATGATAAATTATCTGAGTTTCACTTGATGTCACTCACTTGGTAGTGTTCTTAAACACTCATTTGAACCTTGTAGTGTGATCACACTTCAAATGAGGAAGGACATTACAACCACCTCATTTTAGTCTAACAGGTGGCCACATGACAAGAATCTCATTCAATGATAAATCCTTCCATCTACATGGTGAATACCTATTTTAGTAAGTGATAGATAATCAAAAAAATGGTTTGAGCATCATGGATTTGATTTGTGATCACTAGAGTTATTTCTGGAGGCCTTGAAAAGTAAGAGAATGATCCTTGCTCTTGCCTTGTAATTAGAAGAGAAAATCTTGTTCCTATCACAATGTAGATCTCATAACAGTGTTTTCTAAACACTTAAGTCATCACTTGAGGTTTTATAAACATGATTTCAACTCATGGTAACTCATTTTTTACCATTTTTTCATGTTAGAAGTTTTTTCACTCAAAAACACAATCGGGGTGTTAGGAAGGTGTTTTCAACTCACAAAATTTGTCCCCATCCTCATGAGATCCTCACCCATGGTAAAAAATAGTATATTTATGAAAGTACCCATTTCGAGAGGTACTTATCAACATTTAAAAATATTCACCTATCACCATGTGGTGACCATCTCTCTAGATCTTGCAAATTTAGGGCCATTTTTGTTTAGAACCGAAAGGGGAAGCTGTACTATTTTGAAATTCTTCATGAAACCTTCAAGTCTTAGAGAAAAATAGATGTTACCAACATGTATAGGATTCACATATATTTCCATTGCCTTTTTTTTCTCCTAAATCCTTACGGAGCTCCCAAAATCATCTGGAGAAGTCAGATTTCACCATTAGAGTGTTTGTTCCTACACTAGAAAACCCGTTATTGAGCAAATTGTCCTTGAATGAGAAAAATTTTCCTAAATATTCCTAAATTTCCTCCAAAACTTCTAAAAGGCCCCAAAACCTAAGAAATGACTATATTCTTTCCCAAAATAGACATCAATTGTAGAATTTAAACACTAAAATCTTTAGTTGAATGCTAAAATCCTATAAAACACCTATGTACTAACTAGGTTAGAATATGAAAAACCATCTTCTAAATCATGACTGATGGAGCTATGAGACTAGTTCCATAAGGTATAGAGTGACCCTAATTTCTTATATTTACTAAAATAAATTTAAAGTATAAGAAATAATAAAGTATAAATATTAATAAATGAAAAACTTATAAAGATTAGTAAATTTATCCCTCCCAAAACCACATATACCACATATAAAATAGGAACATGAGTGTATTATAACACACTCCGTTATAGACGAGCACGTTATATGCGCTCGTGTTTTAGGCAGTAATTACCAATCGTAATATTTTATAACGGGATCATGTTTTCCATAAATGCACTCGCATTTCGCTTAAAATAGAAAATGTGTTGGCTTTATGGTGCCCCATCTCCATGCGATCAATTACACCTAAAAAGAATTAAAAATACATGAAACAAATAAATATTGAGCACGAATTATTTTCCAAACACAATTTCTCAATAATTTATTCCCTTTCTAGTTAGATATAATTATTTACAAAAATAGTCAATTATCTTGAAACAAACTTTCATCGGGTAGAAATAAAAATAAATAAATCAATCATATATGTGATAATGATGAATGAAAAAATAGATTCCCCTTTGAAAAATTGGTCTCAACCATGTTTAGATTCAACCAAATGGGAAAATCCCACTTCGATCACACATATTATATAATAGATAATATTATTTAGTAGATGTCGGGAAATGCAGGATAAATAAAATCCACCAAAATAAACAAGAAAAAAATTATCGTTTATGATTGAACAAAAGTTATAACAAATTAACTCGATAAATTAAGTTATAGTGAAATTAAATGAACAAAACATAACGAAAAAAACAAGATTTAAGTGGGAAAATATTTTGGTAAAAATCCATTGAAAAATCACTTATCTTTATCAAGAATATGTATTTCATGCAACACTCCAACTATTTCTGGTAGATCCTATGCACTTAAACCTTTAAAGAGGAATTATAAACTGTCATATACATTCGCTCATGAGTAGAGATTAAACTTCACATTTTCGCATCATGTATCATCAATATGCTTGCATATACATCTCGCATTATTGAGATCTATGTTGCTTCCATGTAACCAATCTCAAATGAGATCACCTTGTTTTATACAATGAGGGTGGCCCGTTTCATGTGTCACTCTTATAATTCAAGTTTAAATATCTGCTCACATAGTATGGGATCCACCACCTTATGTTATAAACATAAGTTATAAGCCACAACCTTAAGTCTTTGGTGGGATTCTATTAATTTAGTTTCTCACTTAATATTACAAACCCAACACTCCCCTTTAATGTTAAGTAGGAAACATATAAAATTTAATTTTTAAAGAAAAGGTCTTACCATCCATAGATAATCACATGTAGATTTAGAATAACATGTAAATATATAAATATTGTTCCAAATAACACATGCCAAGTCACCTTTTTGTACAAAATTAATTACAATCCATAAATCATCTAAGTGATTTAGGATAGTATGCAATAAAGCATTTGTTCGGTGGATTGTTTAACTTTGTGGAACAATACTTCAATGTTCTACGGGTTTTGAAACTCTACAATACACTACTATAGTATCCCACATATTTAAACAATATTCAAACCAATATACATGTTCTGCAGGTTTTAGAACATCCACGGTACACCGGTTTAGTGTTTTCTTGACTTCAAGAATCTTGTGGCACAAAGCAAGTGTTCCACGGATTTTATAAAAACTAGAATACATATGAAAAATCAAGAATTCTCAAGATAAAGTGATTACATATGAATTCCTACATAAGACAATGGTTACTTTTATAAAAAACTAATCTCTCATATATAAATTTTCACTGGCTATTACAAGTAAACTCCAATAAAGTGATAATTTACTTTAAAAATTGGAAATATCAAGGGGAGTTTAAAATTGGCACAATCAGTCCATTAAGATGTGGTATTGCAAAAAACATACAAAATATGCTCATTCCTCCTTATTTTACGCTTAAGGGAAACTAACGAAAGGCCATATCTCATCGATTAAGAGGTAAAGATAAACATCATTCACATGATCATTTGAGTTGAAAACAACATATATGATTTAGAGGTGTAGATCAAGGTCTTTCACATGATCATTTGAGGGAAATTATGAAATGCCTAATATAACACTAATTTTTACAAGTTTTCAAACACAATGGATTTGTAAAAATATCTACAACATGATCTTACGTAGAACAAAACTTGAGGTCTATGTCACCATTTAGAAATTTCTTTCGATCAAAATGTGTATGAATCTCAATATGTTTTTTTATTTAATGTTGAACTGGATTGTTTGAAATAGAAATGTAACTTTGGATGTCACATAGAATAATAATACTTCCTTTGACACCCATATGAAGTTCATCCAACAATATTTTCAGCGACATAGCTTTGTTTTTTTCTTACATAGAACTTCTATACATTGCTTCGGTATAAGAGATAAATGTTGTTGGTTACTTCTTGCTACTACCAAGTGATTTTAACTCGCATTCAACTTGAAAACATTTCTAGAAGTAGATTTTCGATCCAAAATATGACCAGCATGGTCAAAATAATAATAATAAAATAAATGAACCGTAATACTCTTTTTTAAAAATATAATTTTATTCTATACACAAAAAAATACAATAGGCTAGGCTACGATGGTGTCTCCTAGCCTCTAAAAACACGGGAGGCTAAAATTTTTGGCGATGCTCATTGGGAGCATCTCAAGTTATCACATTCATGGTGTGAAGATGGTCTACACCTGGATATTCTTGAAGCCGTTGTTGATAGGGATAAGGATAGATTCAATTATACGGATGTTGGAAGTTTTGTGGTCTCGGACCAAATATTTATCACATAAGAGATTCTTGCAGGAGGAAATACGCATGCAAGGTGGACGTTACACCACATGTGGGGGATTGTTTCCTTTTCTTCTTCGAAGAAGAGATGGATCTACAAAAGGTGCTTTATGGTGTGCCATGGTTTTATGGGAATACAACTCCTAGCCTCTCTGTTGGAGACCGGGGTTTTTGCAGAGTTCACCTTTCAAGAACTCCCTATTGGGATTCACCTCCCAAATCTTCCCTAAGAGTTTAGGGAGCCTGAACATATTTTTTGGATAAAAAATTTTATGGGGTACTCATCGCTGTCAATCCTACAATGAAAACCCAATCGAGGTTGGTCTCTTCTTGGCTATGCAAACTAACATCAGATTTAAAGTTCCCAAAATATATTTTTTTGACTCCTTGTATGACAAATGGGAACAAGAAATTTACTTCGAGATCTCACCAATTATTTTTGGTAAGTGTAGAATGGTCAACTACGAGTACAAGACTTATTGTTGAGATGTTCACCAACCCACTTTTGAATGAAAATAACAACGAAATTGGGATGCATGTTTCTTAGGTTGATGATGAATCAAGGGAGGAGGACTCAATTGAAGAATACGATGATGTAAAGGAGGATGGTGAGATTTTGGAATGTATGGTGGGTACATTAGATCATAGCGGTGGTGTAGGTGTTGCAATCATGGAAGGTGATGATGCTAGCATGACAAAGATGGAGCTGAGATTTGTTGGTGACCATTCCAATCGTGACAAGTTGGGTGAGAGGAATCCATTTAAAATTCAAAATCTAGTATTAATGCGGAAAGTGGAGTCATTTACATTTCAAAATTTTCTCCCATAGGCATTACGACATAAGTGAGTCGTACAATGACATGTGGTTACTGACTTGGAGAAGGATTGATTGTTAGTGGGTGACATGGAGGATAGGTTTGAGGTGGTCCTCACAATGGATGAAGGGTAATCTCATGGTGGGGAGTTGATGCGAGTTGATAGATGGTTTGCACATGGTCCTCCCTAAGAAACATAAAAGTGTGCTATCCATTTGTGTAACATGGATTCATATTTGTGTGACTTTCGACTTCAAGTCTTGATGTTTAGCTTTCTCATTGTTCTTAGGTCAAGTCTCTTTGTCTTGGATTTCAGTGTAGCTAACATCATATTTTCCTTGTATCTTTTTGGGTTATTACCCTGGTTTTTTTGTTTTTTCACTTATAACCCGACTTCTCTTAATGTATGGGAAATTTAATTCCCTCAAAATCAAATTTTTAGCTAATAATAAAAACAAAAACCAAATAAATTTGCATCATTAGAAGAATAATAATACAAACCATAATTTATTGTACCCTTATATACCTTAGAATATTTTTCCATTTTCTAATGGTCCTCATAAGGATCATGCATGAATCTAGAAACAATTACAAGTACATAGGATATATTAGGCCTAATGATAGTAAAATAATTTAAACTACCAATAAGTTGTCTATATAAAGTAGGATTAAATTTATCACAAGTAGGTTTTGGATCTAATTTAACTCCAACTTCCATAGGAATAGAGATAGGATTACAATAAATCATGTTAAATATTTTAAGAAGGTTAGAAGCATATTGTGCTTGAGATGCAATAATAGATTTGTGATTTTGAAAAATAACCATGGATAAGAAATGATTTGAAAATCCTAAATTAATCATTTTCAAGCATTTTTTAGCCTCTCTTTGATTCTAAGAATTAACTTCTTATAACACTAGTAATCAAAAGTTCATCATAATATACGACAATAATAATAATACTATGACTTATATAAGATTTTACAAACAAATCATTGTCAACAAAATAATTTTTAAAACCAAGATCTTGAAAGAAAATATTTATCTTAGCATATCAAGCTCTAGGAGTTTGTTTAAGACCATACAAAGATTTTTAAGCTTACACACATATAATTCCTTACTAGCTTATTCAAAAACTCTTAGTCAATGCATGTATATTTCTTCTTTAAAATCACCATTTAAAAATGCGTAGTTCACATCCATTTGGTGAATCTCCCATCCATGTTGAGTAACTAGAGCTAGAATAATTCTAACAGTGCTCATTTTGGGAATAGAAGAAAAGGTTTCAACATAATCTAAACTAGGTTTTTAAGTAAACCCTCTATTAACTAATCTTTCCTTGATTTTTTCAATCTTACCACTAGAGATATAATTAAATTTATACATGCATGTAGATTGTAAAATACTTCTTTTATGAAGAATAGGTATTAATTCCCAAGTTTAATATTTTATTAGACCACCGTATTCAACTTTCATATCATTATTTGCATCTTTTATCTAGGCTGAATTCTTTAAAAGATTGAGGTTCAACCTCATACAAAGTTGACAAGGCATGATAAGAATGTTGAATGCGGGTCATCTTTCTCATATTATTAGGCTAAGAATTAGAAATCAAATTTTGAGCCCATTTAGGAATTCTAGACTGAGACACAAATTGAAAAAATTCCCCTCAATATCCATCATATTAGAAGAAGGATGATCATTCTCATGGAAATCATTTTCCATATTTTCTAAAGAAGGATTATCAAATTGAATAGTTTTAGACTCAAGAAATGTAGAGGAGGGAAGAGAGGAATATTCAAAAAATGGTTTCTCTAGAATATGAACATTCTTATTATTTATAATCACACGTTTAATTTGATCAAGCACTCAATATCCTTTTTGTAACCACCATAGCCAATAAAAACACAAGAGTATGAGGTATGATCAAATTTTCATTTTTAATTATACAAATGAGAAGGGAAGAAACACTACCAAATATATTTAAATGAGAGATATCAGGTTTTTGTTTGGTCCAGACTTCATGAGGTGTAGTTTTATGAAAATATTTAGTAGGAATTCTATTTAGAATATGAACAACAATGTTCATGGCTTCAACCCAAAGGAACGTAGGAACCTTGGATGCATGAAGTATGGTGCTATATCTGTTAGTTCTCAAAATAGTCTTGCCCAATTTTCCTTTGAAAAATCTATCGATTTACGGCCTCTGTCATTTTCTACTTCCCCGTGTTGTGCCTGGTTAATCTCTATTGCCATTTTTAATCTATTCCTGGGTCATAGATCACGTATGGGTCCATATTTGTCTTCTCGTTTCTTTGTTCCTCTGGAAAAGGTCTGTAATTTGGGTCTCCTATTCTCTGTTCGTCTAAAACTCGGGTTCTCCCATTATTTCCATTCTCCACAGTCATGATTTTTCATCCTTGTCGTTTCTACCCTAAATACTTGAAGAAAAATGAATGGATGTATCTCTAAAGAACGTATTTGAGGCCTCTAATGTTCCTAAATTCTTTTTCCTTGGAGAAGTTTTCATTTCAGGGCTCAAATGGTCATATTTCTATATTTTATAGTTTGATGAGTGTTTCTCCCGGTCAAATTTACATCCTTTCATCGATAGCGGATGTGGCCTCTTTTGGTTGGATGCGGCTCCACTGGGTACTTCAAAAATTCTATGAAAAGCCTTAACTCAAAGATTTGTCCACGTGGAGGAATGACGTTGGTTTGAAGATATACTTTTTGGTTTGGCCTTGGAGTAGCACCAGGAGGACACGTGGAGGTTTCTTTTGCTTTGCCTAGACTTAGATAAATTTTATGTAGTTAAAATGGTTTGGCGGAAAATAGGGACACATGGCGAGCCCGCACTCATTCAGAGTCTTTTAAAGAAGCGACAAGAGAACACTTGGAGGCCTCCTCTCACTTTTCATTTTTTCTTGGACTTTTCAATGGCCAAAAGAGAATGCTTGAGCATGACACATGGCACCTTCTCGCTAGGCTTCAAGCCTTTAGACAAATTTTTCTAGGCCAGGACACGTGGCGAGCCCGTGCTCTTCCAAGGTCTCAAATTTTGGGGACCATCTCAAGGTGTGCCATTGTGACGCATGGTAGTTTGACAAGTCAAAGGAACGGGAAGCGAACCATCGGGGAAGTAGAGGTACGGACTCTCGGGGAAATTTGGAAAAATTCCTTTTGGGAAAAAGGAGTTAAATTTATAAAGGGAGCGTGGTTCACTGGGACCCACATTAGAAACTAGAAGCGGAAGGGTGGAGCTTATGGGGAAACATGGAAAAATTTACTTTTTCCAAAAAGAGGGTCAAATGGTAGAATTTATCCACAGTTCCTTTGGGACCCACATTGAGACACATGTCGAAGCATTTCTCATGGACGGTGCTTATGGGGAAAACTTGGAAAATTTTCCCTTTTCCAAAAAAGAGATGAAATAGAAGAATTTGGCCACGGTTCCTTGCCACCCACCTCAGGAAATGTGTCAGGCTCATTTCCCAAGGGCGGAGGCATGGAACAAAATGTGAAATTTTTCCATTTCTTCAAAAATTTGTAAAAATTCAGAAGGAACCCCTGGCCTGTTTTAAAATTGAATCTTCCACGTGGACAACCCAAATTCAAAAGTGAAAATCAATAAGAAATTTGTAAGTCTAAATATGATTTCCCAGTGCCATTTTCACCGAAACACGCCTGGAAGTGTGAGTCTTCATGATTTCTTGATATTTCCTACACGCCAAATAGAGAGTGGAGTTAATTTTGATATCTAAATTTGGTGGGAGAGATTTGGAGACATCTTTCACCATTAAAATGGTCTGCATCTATCGGGCTCAACATGATTTCCCATTTTTCCTCTCCCGAGCACGTAAGGAGCTAGATTTGATAGATTAGGGGTGGAATTTGTTGGAGAATTGAAGAAAGAGTGATCTACTAGAAGGAAGAGTTGAATGCGGGAGATTCAAAAATATGCCCCCTGAGCACATGGTGACTTTTTACATATCTGATTCTGGAAATCACATTCATGATCATGGCGAGCACTGGTAGAACTCAATGTCTGGATTTTTGGGGGGGAAGGGGCTCTATTGTAAATGTTATAAATGGAAAAAAATTATCGTGAAAATGGTTGGAGTGTTAGGGATTGGGACTGATTTTTCTAATAGAGAAAAGCTTGACAAAGCCCATCCTTTTGAGAAACTATTTGAGAAGCCTATATATCTCTTTTGTATCAAGTTTGATCATGTCAAGGTGGTTGCGAGCCTACAACCATTGAAAATCTCTGAGATTGTTCTAGAAAATTTCCCTTGTTGATAAATTTGATCAGATTCGAGTTATTTTGTGTTGTCTTGAGAAAAATGTGTTTGTTTTATCTTTGAGTGTATGCAAATAGCTTTTCTTGTTCTGTTACAATATTGTATTAAAATCTATTCAATCACATAGGTCTCAATCCTTGTGACAGTTTAGTGGCATCTATAATTTCATTTCTCGGAAGATCCTTCATCTGGGAGTGAAATAAATGATTTAAAATCACTTTTCTTTCATTTGTTTGACAGAGATTGTCTGTAAGCCTCTGGGTGTACCTCAGGCGTGATTTGGCTCAGATCTTGATGCTTTGTTGGGTCTTCCAACTCGATCCTTCGTGTTAGAGTCTCATAGGTTGTATGAAAAAGTGCTAATCTGGGCCTCTGTTAAAGTACATATCTTGGTTGAAGAAACAATGTATTTGTTTCGTGGCATTTTGTTGGTTTAGTCTTCCATTTTGTATAAGATCTCAAGGATTCTATAAATCAAGTTCTTCCTACCTCAACTCCCACAAAAATTCATTTAAAACAACTAATCCTACCCACATTGTACCCTTTTTTGCCCTGTGTGTGCACAAATGAATAATTTCCATTGCCAAAACATGCATAAACAATTAGAACTTCAAATGTCTTTAGTAGCTTGAAGCTTTCCCAGAAAATATCGCCACTATTTGGAGTGAAAACTCGTGAGAGTTAGATTTTTTTGCATTGATCATATTTTCTCCGAGGTCTCCTTAAAAATTTCATTAGGAAGGATATCCCCATCTCCTCCATAAGCAACAGGCTATAAAAGGGTCCTCTTACTCTAGTTGAAAGGCACAACCTAAAATAGTGAGGATAGATCAAATTCTCTTGAGTGTGTTATCCATTTCTCCACATTTGAGTGATAGAGGGCCACTTAGATCTTATCCTCGGCTATAAAATGACTCACCATGATCTATCTGTCTTTAAGCTTCCTGTCAAACCAGTGATGCTGCTCAGACTTTAAGGGAGAATCAATTTGGGTACCAACACCTAAGTGGTGCCATTTCCGGGGACTTACTGGTTCACATTCGGACCACAGTAAAACACTTATTATATGCTCTAAAAGTTGTGTGTAATTGTTTCAGTTTTCACACCTACTGCACTAGCTTTTATTTGATAAATCTAGGCAAAGAAAAGTCAGAATCTTTCCATTTCCAATTTCTAGTGTTGACAGACATTTGACAGATCATATTTTAGTGAATTTTCACAACTAAGGTGGAAATACTTAGTGGCGACTCCCTATTGATTTCTTTCCTGATGAATACCAATGTCTTAACCTCTGTCAAGTGAGATTTTTTACTAATCTTTGCAAAGATGGAAGGAAGAAGTTATTTCTTTGCTAGGGATCCTACTAGGACATTGTTTCTAGAGCTAGGAAAAGAAAAATCAGAAGGAAGAAAATCTTGGAGAGTTGTGGGAGATCAACAGACAAGAAGAGGGATCTCCATTGATGAAAGTGATCGGCCTATCATTGAAGAATGCCATTCAAGTGATTCCGAATTAGGTAACCTCTTTTTGGAACTAGATTCTTCAACTGGAGAGGGGCCTTCATTTGATTTTAAAAAGTTTGCTTCACATTCTAC
The DNA here is from genome assembly GCA_018340775.1 of Taxus wallichiana var. yunnanensis. NCBI lineage: Eukaryota > Viridiplantae > Streptophyta > Pinopsida > Cupressales > Taxaceae > Taxus > Taxus wallichiana. Next base: position 309,119,774 of record CM031237.1, read on the forward strand.
ACCTATCTTTTCTGAGGTTGATAGGGATTTCCATGAGACAAGGCCTTTGGGGGATATCCATTTTGAAATTTATACTCATGTGTTCCAAATACCCTCTACCCCTTATCAATTTGTCACCCTCCGTGGTCATCTCTTCTAATCAACATGGCCCAGCCCCCACCCGAAACCCCTTTTGTTGTAAATACCTTTGGACCTATAAATTTTGTGGGAATGGATGGTTATCCAAATGCAATTCCTCAAGAAGTAAGGAACATCTTTGCTAAAGTTCCAAGGAAACAATGTTATAGCTGGTGATCAACACTAAAGCTTTTTATCAAAATGATGGAAGACTTTGAGATTGAACATGAAGATGTATATATCAAACTGTTTATCCATACTTTGGAAGAGGATGTTAGAGATTGGTATAAATTATTTCTAGATAAATCTATTGATTCTTGGTGAGATGAGTAATACATTTAGATTGCGAAAGTACGGTGATAGAACTGACCCTAGGTTTCTTTTGAAAAAAATTGAAAACATCAAAAAGAATCCTAATGAGTCAACATGATTTAAACACAAGGTTTAATAAGACCTTGAGGAGATTTCTGTCAGGATAAGACCTTGTGATGAATCATGCTTGATCAAATATTCGGATGCATTTGATAAAAAGGATGCATATTACTTGCGATACAAGAACCCTACTAATTTGACGTACGCCTTCACCGGGGCTCTGTAAATAGAGAACAACATCAAGGCAATTGGAAAACCTTGTAAGAGGGATGGTGTGAAGTTGGTTAACCCAGAAAAACCTCAAGCAAGTAAAGCTGCTGATCAGGAGGAGGTTGTGAAGACTTTTGGCGGGGAGGCCAAAGAAATTTCCTACAAAATAGATTAGGTGAGAAAGGAATTGGGTAGAGCTTGTAAGGTCAACACAAGCAACAAAGCTAAGACATGTTTACAAATCACCAAAGATTTGATGACAGAGGAAAGGGAACTGTTGGATTTGGAAATAGGAAACCCCAAGGTAGGGAATACATAGTGGTGCCTAATCCTCCGGCTGCTGAATTATTGTTGTGGAGGAGACAAATGTCATTGATTGGTGTGACAGATGTTTCTTGCCTCATGCTCCTTGTGAAGAATATTAGCAAGAAGAAGAAGAATAAAAAATGATGATAATGATGATGATGTCTCGCATAATGGGTTGTTCCATGAGCTCATAACAAGGGGCAACCTCAACTAAGGTGATAAGTGCTTGGATTTACGCCACTTTTTGGGACTACATTCATAGGGTACCTATTCTTCCCCCTCTCATACTTTAGAAGTAGATACTATACATGATTTTGAATTTCCCAATAATGACTTTGAATATTTAAGGGCTTTAATGATAAATAAGTATGATGGAGGAATTCCATTTGAGGAAGATAGACAATTACTGATGAATGTTGTTGTTGCTCAAGATAAGGAATATAACACAAGAAGTAAATATGTCAAGGGGACATGGCCTTCATCCAAGCCAAAAGCTTCCCTGAATTTCAAACATTCCTAAAGAGGCTCCTAAGAAAGATACATCTCCCAAAATCCCCGTAGTTCCAAATAAAAATCATACCCCTCGTCATGCCCAAGTGTCAAAAATCCTGTACCACCCAATGAGTCTGCGAGCTTTCCTCTCGAATACTGACCTTGCCAAGGAATGTCCCATATGACCTTTGCCTAGGTTTTAAGTCAAATCAAGGTATTTGTTCCAATTTTTGTGTTTCTTAGGATTCCTGAGCACAAAAAGAGAGCATTTGAATACTTGGGATTGAAAGAAGAGAGCACTGCCCTAGGCAGAAATGTAAACATTGTGGAGACTCCTCCAATCATTGAAGAGTTTGAAACACCACCAGAATTGGAGGAATTTGGTGAACCACTTGAGGTCTATTTGGGGACATCATTGGTGGACTCTCAGCTGAATGTGGATCCATTCTTCACCACTTTGATCATTAAGGACAAATTGCAGCACAAATGCGGAGTTTGACTCAAGGGCATCGTGGAATGTCATGCCTCTAGAAGTCATGAATGAGCTGAATATCAAAGTGACAACAGCATATGGGAAGTGCACTGCCATGGAATCTAGAGAAGTGCTAGTAGTGGGATGTGTGAAAGGTTTGGTGGTGCAATTTGAAGCTTATCCAGGTAAAAATTTAAAACTTGATGTTGTCATTGTTGACTTCCCAGCCAAGTGGGGCATGCTATTGTCAAGAAAATGGGATGCAAGTGTTGGTGGGAGTGTCCAAATGGATATGTCCTATGCCACCATTCCAATTGAGGGCAGACTTGTCAGGTTGTATGGGGAAAAGAAGATGTTGCATCTTATTGAGGATCCCAACAATGCATCCTATGAAGTATTGTACACAAATGTTGATGTTGATAACTTTGTGGGATTTGATGATGGAAAGGAGCACAAGATTGAAGAATGCATGTGTCTTGGATAGGTGGGATCTCCTTGGAATCTATTGTTTGATGGAGCTTGCTCCAAGTTTGGGAATGGTGATGGAGTTCTTCTGCTTTCTCCAAGTCAGGAAAAATTTGTTTTCTCCTTCAAACTCAACTTTGAGTGCACCAACAACATTATTGAGTATGAGGCATTGTTGTTGGGTTTAAAAATTACTTGGAAATATGGTGTCAAGGACATTATTTTCAAGGGAGATTAAAAATTAGTTGTCAAACAAGTCAGAAAATTGTATGCCACAAAAATTAGTGAATGAAACAATACAAGCATGCAGTTTGGGATTTCATTGAGATGTTTGATTCATTCAACATTGTGCATCATGATAGACAGTTCAATGATTTTCTAGATAGGCTTGCAGTACTGGAGTCTCATTTTGACAAGTGTGCAATGTCCTTATATTGTGAATATGATGTTGAGGTATTGACAAGACCATATGTCCCTGACATTATTAAACATTGGCAAGTATTCGATGATGATGCTCAGATCAGAAGATTTATGCAGAACAAGGGAGAGTTTGTTGATCAATGCATTGATTTGGAACAAATGGTATGTACAACAGAGGGAACGAAACCTTGTTTGGCAAGGGCATTATCCAGCTAAAGACCAATACCATTCCTAGAGGGCTGGTTGCTCTTGAATCAAATTTAGATAATGTTGATTGCATTATTAATAGGCACATGGTAGCTTTGAGGGATGTTGAGGAGCATGATCTTGGTACAAAGGAGAAGCCAAGGAAAATTTGGTTAAGTAGCAATCTCAGTAAGGAGGATAAGAAGTCATACACCCAATTATTGAAAAAATATCAGGATTGCATGGCTTGGACCTATTCTGAACTAAAAGCATATAGAGAGGATCTCTTTCAACATGAGATTCCATTAGAGTCTAATGCAAATCCATTTAGATAGAAACAAAGGCCAATTAATCCACTCTTATCTCTCAAAATACAAGAAGAACTAAAGAAACTGAGAGATGGAGGGATTATTCAGCCCACAAGGTATTCTTCTTGGGTTGCAAATCTAGTACCAGTTAGAAAGAAAATGGTGACATCAAGCTGTGTGTAGATTTTAGGAATCTAAATAGAGCATCAATGAAGGATAATTATCCTTTACCAAATATGGAGAACATGTTGCAGTTAGTGACTGGTTCTGAGTTGCTTTCCATTGTAGATGGTTTCTCTTGTTATAACCAAGTTGTGGTGAAGGAATCAGAAAGGATCAAGACAACCTTTACCACTCCTTGGGGAACTTATGTATATGTCAAGATGCCCTTTGGTCTAATGAATGCTGAAGTAACCTTCCAAAGAGAAATAGATGTTGCTTTTTCTAGTTACATCAACAAGTTTATTGCAGTTTATCAAGATGATGTAACTTTATTTTCTAGGAAAAGAAGTGATCACCTGCTACACTTGGAGAATATGTTGATAAGATGTAGAGAATATGAAATTTCACTCAATCCCAAGAAGTGCCATTTTGGAGTGTAGAAGGAAAAGTTGCTTGGTCACATTGTGTCACAAGAAGGGGTGATGATTGATCCAGAGAGGGTAGAGGCCATCAGCAAGGTCCCAATTCCAAGAACCAAGAAAGGAATTCAATCCTTCTTTGGGAAGATAAACTTCATCAGGAGATGCAGATCAAACTTTACTGAGTTGACCATTCCAATCACTTCCATGTTAAATAAGGATCGCGTCATCAAGTGGGAGGAGGTTTCTATCTAAGATTTCAATGGGATTAAGGAGGCACTAAAGCATGCACCTATTTTGGCAGCTCAAGACTATAAGAAGCCTTTCCAAGTGTTTTCCTTTGCTTCAGAGAACACTATTGCTTATGTCTTGCTATAGAAGGATGATGAAGGGGCTGAGAAGCCAATTTCCTTTTTTAGTAAGGCCTTGCAGGAGCTAAGTTGAATTACACTATCATGGAAAAGGCATTTACCTTGGTAAAAGCAACAAAAGTTTTTAGGCTGTACATTCTAAGTTCTAAAGTGGTTGCTTATGTTCCCGCACTATGGTGAAGGACATCTTGTTAGAGATGGAATTCTCAAGAAAAAGATGCGGTGGGTGAACAAGTTGTAAGAATATGATATGGATATCCAAACCATGAATTTTGTGAGAAGTTTGGGCTTGACTAAGCTTATGGATGAGAGAAACTTGTAAACTATTGAGGTAAATGAGGTAGAAGAAGAAAGGTCGGTGTTTTGAAAGGTTGTGAGTTTTGAGTGGTACAAGGATGTAATTTTCTATCTCAAACATTTATACTGCCTTAAGCATTTAAGTAAGAACTAGAAAAGATCTCTTAATTTGGCCTCCTAGAAATATGTCATCACTGATTATGGGTTTTCTTGGAAGAAACCAAAGGGAGTCCTCTTAAGATGCATTATTGAAGATGAATTCCCAAGATAATTGATGATCTCCATGGAGGAGTTTGTGGGGGAATTTTGCTACAAGATTCATAGCACACAAGATCATGAGGGCTGGTTATTGGTGGCCAACTCTCTTCAAGGATACAACTCTTTTGGTTAGAATATGTGAGATTTGCCAAAGCACTTCTCTGGAAGATTGAATGCTTTAGGCTCCCTTCCTTTACATCCTATATCAATTGAAGCTCCATTCAAGCAGCGGGAATGGATTTCACTGGTGAAATTTCAGACCCTTCAAGTGCTAGCCACAAATGGATTCTTGTAGCAAATAATTATTTTACTAAATGGGTGGAGAAATCCCCACTAAGAAGGCAAAACACCAAATTTTCATGGATTTTATGTTTAACCACATCATCCGTAGGTTCGGGGTGCTAGGCAAGATTTTCTTCGACAATTCCATGAGCTTTAGAGCTAAACCTTTTGTGGTAATGTGCAAGGAGTATGGGATCAAACCGACATATGCCTCTAATTACAATCCCCAAGGAAATGGACAAGTTGAATCTAGTAATAAAAATTTCTTGAAGATTATCAAAAGAACCTTGGAGAAGTGAACAAGAGAAAGTGAGGTGTACAGTTGAAGTTTGTTGTTTGGGCTAATAGGATCACCGCTAAAAGAGCCACTGGAAAGAGTCCATTTGAGTTGGTGTATGGAACTCAAGCCTTGCTGCCCCTACATATGCAATTATCCTCAAATCAGTTCCTTAAATATTTGGAGGATCAAGAGGTAGGTCCCTATAATTCTCGCATTAACTAGATTGTTAAGCTTGATGAAGAGAGGAGGGCATCCCACTAGAGGCATGTAAAGTTCGAGAGAGAAATTGAAGAAGTTATTTGACAAGAAGGTCACTCCCAGAGCTTTCAATGTTGGAGATATTGTTGCTGCTATGGGATAAATGTATATGAAGATAAGGGAAATCATCGCAAGCATGGGGTTGTAAGGTCCGAGTGGTGGAAATGTGATGACAAAATTCTCAAGGAGGTTGGTTAAAATTTTGGCATAAGACCCTGTTAATGGATCGCAATGGGAAGTGAACGTGGGTTTGGGTGTAGGTGTGGTTGATTGTTGAGGAACAACCTTTGGAAGAGGAGGAGTGGGTCGAGCTATGGGTTTGGGTGTTGGTCATGCTTATTTAGGTAGGGGTATAGTAGATGGATGGGTAGGATGGTGTGTGGTTATTTTGATTACCTTATTGTGGTGTAGTGGAGTTTTGTTTTTGGGTTGCACCTTCTTGGGTAAAGGTGATATGGGTGTATGAGGTCTAGAAGGAAAATTAGATGGGGGAAGAGGGTGAGTTACCCACAGGGATAACAAAGGTGTTGTGAAGGTAAATGATGTAATTTTTCTTGGGGTGTGAGAGACAACGACTAAAGTGTAGTGGGTAGTGAAGCAATAGCTTAGGGTATTGGAGGTATGGGTGGTAAAGATGCTTTGCAGGTGCTAGTGTAAGTCATGTTGGGCATCTGGGTAGGTTAGAGGTTTGTGAGGAAGGAATGGGTTGTTGTGTTTTTGGTTTATTGATGGGTGGAGGTTGCTTGACCATGTTGGGAAGATGAGATCCTAAGACGGATGGGACAAGTGCAGGTGTGATTGGTGCAGCCAGGGTATGAGTTTTATGGGTTTGGTGCTTTTGTTTGGTTGTCGGAGTAGGTGTGGTGTTGTCTTTAGAGGATGTAGCTAAATCCAGTTTGATAGGTGGATGGGTAAGGATGGTGGTCGGGGTGACCCCTAATGTGGTAATAGGTTTAGTCGAGGAAGATGATCTTTGTAGGTGTGGGTTTAGATGTAGGTTGAGTTATGGGTAAGGGTGTGGTTTGAGCTATAACAGGTGTAGTGGAAGGAGTTGTGATAGAGGTGGTTGTGTTTGGTTTGATTTGTCAAAATATTTTGGGTAGATAGTGGAGATACCAATGAATGAGACATCCGCATCTCGTGTTGAGACCGGAGGCGAAGACCCCCATAATAAGGCTCTATCCACATAATCTAAGTGATCGGCCAAATATGAGAATGACATGTTTGTAGGTGGATTTGATGAGGACCTAATGGAAATTCCTGTAAAATGTGTCTTAGAGACGGGGAATTGGCTAGCTTCAGCCACGTGGGTGGGAGAGCTGAAAGTAGGTCCGAATGATTACGGGTAGCGATGGAGAATGCTCACCAAGAGGCAAAGGTATCTCAATTGGGTTTGTGATGGGTGGAGGAGATGATGGGTGCTCCTCTGTAGGTGGAGGCGATCTTGTGGGTATCATTTCTCTAAGTGGAGAAGCCAAAGGTGAAATGGTTTTGATGTTAGTAGATGATTCCTCCATAGGTAATGAAGGAGATGAAAGGCGTTCCTCTGTTTGTGAAAGAACAGGCAGATTGGCTCGATGCGAAGGAAGAATTTGGGCTAGAATCTCCTCTATGGAAGGAATATGGGGTGAGGTGACATGTGCGTCATTAAAAATAGCGTGAACCTTATGGGTATGGGTATTATGAGTTGAGGTCTTACCGGTTTGATCAGACGAAGGAGCATGGTTGGAAAATGGTTTCTTGAAGATGTGTAGGTTTTGGTTCATAGGTGCATTAGGATTATCCAAGGTTAACTTTCCTTTCTTGATCATTTCTTGGACAATATTTTTGAAAGTGATGCGGTTTCTGTCACTATGACCCTTTACTCGATGATAGTTACGAAGTCATGTTCCCTATACCATGTGGGCATGGGGCAAGCATGGTCAAAACTAGCGTGTGGTTTTATGGGTAGAAGAGTGAGGGCTCTAGCTTTGATAAGATCTTTCAAGACAAGAGTAAGGTTCCCTAATTGGGGTGTATTTCCACTTTGCTCTCATCATCCGAATTGAAAACTTTAGGCGAGTGAGAGATTAGATGAGGGGTAGCCTAATTTTGCGGATGAGCTAGGCCGGCCTTGAGTACCACAGCGTTAGTGGTGCCCATAGCCTTTGAATAAATGTTTTTGGTTTGGAAGAAGAAGAGGTATCATTCGACTTGAATGTCGAATTCTTATTGTGTAATTAGATTTTCTTCTCTTCGATGGCACGAATCTCTAACTTTCGTGCCATAGTGAATGCTTCATCAAATGTTTGGAAGGTTTGGACCTGTAAGGTCGGTGAGATATGTCTATCACAAGCCCGTGTGAAGAGCTCGATGAGTTCTATTTGTGGCAGTTGGAAGGTGAGTTGGTTCATCAAGCTACACCAATGAGCAACAAAATCGTGATAGATTCGTCCTCGCATCTTGATGCACCGAGTATAGGTCGGTAATGGTAAAATTATTAACAATATTGATAGAGAAATGGTCTAAGAAAGCTTGGGCTACCTGATTGAATGAGAATATAGAGTGTCTAGGTAACCCACTATACCAATATAATACAGTCCAAAGTGAGGGACATGGGAAAGGTTCTCAAGAGTAAGGAATCATCGTGAGATATCGAGATAACACCCATGTTTGAATGACTGCAAATGCTTCCATGGGTCTTCTTTGCTATTAAAACGGTTGAATTTAGACATTTACCAATACATGGGGTATGGGCGAATAGGAATAGATGGGTGGATGGGCTCATTGCAAATCTCATCGTAGATGAGAGTGTTGCGGGGAGATGGAAAGCTGTTGCCTCCAACGTCTACATGTTGTCAACATCAATTTGATTAGGTCGTTGGTAGGTTGCGATGATTGGGTGCCTCGTATAGTGAGAGGGTTGGTTTTGGGCATATAATGGGGGTAGCACTCTAGTGTATGGTGCTGCCATGTAGGTTGATTGGGAAGAAAGTAGATATATAGAAGGTATCTACCCAGAGTGAATAATGGATGAAACAAGAGGCTGCTGATAGTATGTATATGGAGGTGGAAGGGTCATGGTAACCCTAGTGGTAATGGGGGCTAATGATTGTGGAATACAAAGGACTATGTTCTAAAATGGGGTAGGGGTCACCGACACCGGAGGTGGTAATGTAGCTACGGTATGTGTGAGACATTAGGGGCGGATGAGGTTGCATTTTGGGTAGTTGTCGAGGGTATTGTGGATGTGGTGGGTGCCACGAGAGAGGTGGTAGACACGGTAGTCATAGCGGGTATAGGACCTAGCTACGAGACAGTGGAGATAAAGTAGATGTGGGCAGTATAGAGCCAGATGGGGCTGATGCAGGAGTGGGAGCAAGAGTTAGGGGGATAGATATGGGCATGTCGTATATCAACTGACCCGAGGCATCTTGAGTGGATGAATGGGAAAGGTAAAACTACAAAGTGGCAGGGTTTTGGTTAAGGAGTCGTGCGAACTCCTCATCTCTAGTAGTGATAGTGATAGGTTGGATGGGATCCATGATGGTGATAAAATGGAAGGTGCTTTGAAAGACTAGGTGGGAATGGTTTGGCGGCGTGAAATACGAGTGCGCTTGCTTGTTTTCAGGTCAACACCATGTGAACCAGGATCGATCACGTAGGGGTTGCTTCTCTCGTAAATGATATAGAAAAACAACAGGAACAGGTGAATCTGGCGGCAAAAAAGTGGATTAAGTACCAAATGTTCGTTGGAAAGTGAAATAGGCTAACCAATGCTAGTTAAATAAAAGCTCGACATCGGTTATGGGTAACCACTATCGATCACTTTAGAGAATGGACAATAAGTGAAAAATAAGGCAGAAGGTCAAATATGATAGTTGTGCCAAATCTAATGATGTTTACAACATCAATGGGAATGATAGCAATGACAGGGACTATGAAAAGTGGAAGAAGATGAATAAAATGTCCTTTTGGGTAGGTTAACAAAAGGACCTGGAACCAATGTTAGTTAGGTATAACCGACGATGGTCAAAGGGTAACCGATGAGGGTCAGAGGGTAACCAACGACGGTCACTTGACCAACACCAGTCACTATGAAATTGAAACAATGATAAAATAATAGAGGTTGTGACTTAAAATATGATGTAAAATTAGACCCATAATTCTTAAAATGCTGATGATATGGCCGTGCACACTCATGTGAAGCCGGAATACACCAACTGTGATGAGGAGCGTGCAAGGATGAACAAGAAAAATTAATAACATGATCTCTCACCTCAAAACGCAAGTCAAGTAGAAACACTAAGAAAAATGTGATCCTAGGAGTGCCTTTTCTATTATGTTTGTTTAACTTATGCTATTTAAGGATTGACACATAAATTGTGAAATAGAGTTTTTGGTGAGGATGGATTCCTAGAAAGATGGAGATCTAAAAGGTGAGGTTTTAGGTATGTTATGGTGGGGGTGGGCTTCGCTCTGAAGTATGAATCAACAGAGCAATGAGTGGGGAGTAGCACTGTCAATCCTCATATCGGTGTGATCGCAAATGACGTTCAGGAAATATGTTGTTTAAGAATATGTGTTTGTTTTGAATTTGTGCAATTTGGCAAGACTCAGAGAGAGAAAGCGATGTTCTTTCTATGGTTCATTTGTCAACCATTAGCTGGTCATGACTTCCAGTGTATAGGTTGCCCTTAATTAATGTGGGCTACTATGATAAATCAAAATGGAATGCACTTATTTTTAAGCCCAAATCAAAGTGTGAACTCGGATGACATAATAAGATGAAGAGGAAGAGGGATGCTCTTTTACTACAATGTAGAAAAACGAAGAAATGGTTCTTTTTAATTACACCAAAAGAAAGGTTTCCTTTAAAGAAAATATAAAGAAAAGTTGGGTTACCAAGGAAAAAAATTAGTGTGTATGATTTTCAAAAGGAAACAAACACACAACTTTTCCTAGGAATGAATGAAATGCAAGGAACCCCGGATGGGTCCCACCTGGCGTGCCAAAATGTTTCACCTGATTCTTAGACGTTTCTTTGAAGTATTGACAAAATAGATAGGGTAACGGGTGTAGGAGGAATACCTATTCAAATGTTGGTTGATGGGTTGTTACGCACGTATGACTTCCGAATCCATAGCTGGTTGTGAGAGCTTCCTTTTGGCTAGGAGGAACTACCTGTAATAAAAGCAAGACCACCAGAAGGAATTAAACAATATGTGTAGTGAACTACCTAGCGTATGCTAGATCCAGAAGTGTGATACTTCCTAGATGGTTATCAGTCCACTATTTTAAACAATTTAATGCGGTAAATAAAGTAAATCCTATTGTAGTTCGAAATGATTTAGGTATCTCACTTAAAACACAATAAGAAATATCTAATCTAACAGGCTAGGTTAGAGTAGGATCCAAAGGTCAAGTGACTGGTTCTGGGTCTCTACAGGTCTGACAGAGGTCTCAGGTAGATCACAGGTGAATGAGGGTGAGGTAGAATTAGGTGGGTAGGTCACTGTTCTGGGTTGTATGGGAAAATACAGAGACCGATACCGGTTAAGGGTGAGTGACGGTGGTTGGGGTGTAACGATGCTGAATTCTTGTGAAAATCTAGGAATGCCACAGAATGAGCTTTGGGTCTCCTTTGTGATTGCACAAAGGACTTTGGTTGGTCGGAATGAGGTATTGGGTGGTTTGGGTAGGATCTGGCGAGGTTTTAATGGGTATATGGAGGGGTGAGTGTTGGAGGAAGTCAATGGGTGGCTAGGTGAACAATAGGTGACAATATAAGGACAAATGAAATAAACCAAAGAAGTATAACATTATACTTACTTGGATCCACAGTTACGGGCGCTGCGAGTGAGGGATTGAGGTGTTGATGAGAGGTTGAAGGCTGCATGTGATCACAAATTATAGGAGAGCTTTTGCATGGGCTGCATGTGCATTCCTCTTTTCTTGGTTAGATCAAATCATTACTGAAATGGATGTGCGGGGAAAATGCTTGATCTCTTTCCTTACATGCATGTTCTTGCTGGAATTCGATCTCAGAAGATGTGATATCTCTCAGGAAGATCTCAATGTTTCACCAAATTTTTCCAATCTTTTCCAACCTTGAAAATAAGGTTGTTTTGGGGGTTAAAAGGGTAACCGATGGTGGTTCCGGCTTAACCGGTGATAGTTAGGGCTAACAGTGTCGGTCAAGGTAGGATTTCCTAGGTTTACTAAACTAGGGAGATCCTCTTGATTTTCTTGGATCTCATGTCATTAACCCGTGGATTAAACTAGAAGTTTCTTGTAAGCATGTGGGAATGTGGTTAGAGGGAATGTAGGCATTGATTTTTAGGGTTTGGGTAAGTCTTAGTTAGTTATGACAACTTACTAAGAATAGGTCTTAGGGTGAGTTGGCTTGATGAGGTGTCTAGGTGAAGTGTATGTGTGGATATTATTTAAATTAAGATATTTAAATAATAAATATGGTGAGGATAATGAATTAATTTAATTTAATTAATTAAATTAATATTAGTGAGGTGAAGGGGGCCATGGCTAGGTGAATGTGATGAAGGGTGTTTATTTGTCGAGGGACCAAAGGGGAGTGTGACCTAATTTTAGTGTCTACATTTTTCCCATTTTTTGTTGCGTAACCTATATTGGTAAGCAACATTGAAAAAAATAAGATGTGGTTGCCCCATGTGTTGATGAAGGTGATCCCCCTCAAACTAGGAACTGACGAGGTAGAAGGTAGAAGAGGTGAGTGGTTTGATAAAAGGAAAATGTGAGGGAAAAGGTAGGTGGGCATGAGGAAAAAGGGTTAAAGGTATACGAGAAATCTAGGTAATGGATCATGGTCAAAGGTAGACATAAATCAAATGCACACACATGTATAAAGCGGAGCACACTACAAGTTGAGAGAGCGAGCATACTCTACATTGTCTAAGGTCGATAGGTCTATCCAAACAAGCTTAAAGTGATTCCGATATCCAAGGTATAGGATATGGTCAGGAAACACAACATAGGTTTGGTGTAGGAACGTTTAGGTATGTTCCAAGTACACCAAAGGTAGGGTCGGATAAACGGTCATGGCAATAGGATAGGTAAGGTCATTAGGTTAGCAACACAGGTAATAGTGCTGCAAAGTATACCGAACACATGAGGTCAAAGGTCACTAGCGATGGGCCAGGTCCAAATATCTAGGTCGCAGCACAGGTAAGGCCAAGGTAGGGGTAAAATAATGAGTCCCTAAAGGAGGACAAAGGGAGGTAGTAAATGATGAGGTCAGGAAAGGTGAGGTAAATGGGTAGGGTAAAGGTGGGGTGGGGTAAATGATCAGGGTGAAGGTTGGGTGAGGTAAAAAAAGGAGGTAGGGGTAGGTAAAAGGGTAAAATTTAGGGCAATGTGTAGGTGAGGGTGACTGATGCTGGTCACGGATAACCGACATCGGTATAGGTCAATCGGCGATGATGAGGTAGGGCATGCATCGATGCAGTCGAGGTTAACCGACATCGGTTAGGTCGGGTTTGTTATAAAAATAAAAATCCACATTTTTTGTTATTCATTTGTTATTTTGCGAAGTGATAAAATGACAAAAAGAGAGAAAAGAGAGAAAAGTGTCTAGACGGAATGGAACAAAGTGAGCTGGTGGTGTGATCGACGAGTGATTGGTTGGTGAGCAGTGGGTCCATAGGATCATTATGAGGGATTTGATTGGGTGGAGGTTACAAGTAGCTATTCGGTTATGGCAGAGGTCAGAGAGGGATTGGGTGGACCACCGATACAACAGCCAGATGTGCCACCGAGATGGCGGCAATGCGATGAGGTAAGCACTCTACTCTACGTGTAGTTGATTTGATAGATTAGAGGATTAGTTTATTGTTGTTTGTAGGTTTTGTTGGTTTTTCATTTTTGTGGGTGGTTAAAAATTGAATTTGGGAATGGGGGGAATAACGGGTAAAAAGAGGAATGGGGAGGGTAATAAATGGGATATGGGGGTGGGTGGAGGTCCAAGGGTAGTTTAGGTCATTGTAGGTGGGTAAAAAGGGCTAGGGGAGGTTTTTAGAAAGGGGGTTATGGGAAATCGTAGGTTTTACCACGATAGTGACCGGAGTTAGTAAAGTTTGGCCAGTGTCGGTTAGGTGGAACCGGTATCAGTCACCAAACAGGTGACCGATGCCGATTAAGGGGTGACCAGGGTCGGTAAGGGTAAAATAAAGGTATCGGTCACCAAACAGTGACCAATGTTGGTTAAAGGGTGATCGGGGTTGTTTAGGATGGAAGGTACCGGTTGGATTAATGGGAAAAAGGGTGTCCAAAAGTGATGTGGGCTAGTTGGTTGAAATAGGTAGGGTGAAAATAAGGTGTAGGAAAATGATAATTGTTGAATATGGATTGATATATGTAAATTAATGTCGTGCTAGTATTGGATGTAGGGGAGAGTGCAGATACATATGCGGGACATGGTTCCGCCTCTCTTGGTGATGCAAGTGCGCAAGTGACCCTAGAGAAGTTGTAACATGTGGAGGTAGTTAGGTTGAGTGGAGTTCATCATTATAGACATGTTGTATGGAGGCCTAGTTTGATGGTCGCACTCATTGATAAATGGGATTCCCGACCAACACGTTCCACCTGTCGATGGCTGAGATTACTATCACCCTAGAGGACATGTTCTGGATTCTTTGGTTACCCATATTGAGTACACAGGTTTATTCTATCTCCTTTGAAGCCTCGAGAGGATCGATTATGGCTATTTTGGAGAGGGGATGGCCGATCTAATATTCCATAGTGCCAACTTGAGCTATGGAGAGATGTCTGTCATCACTAATCCGGCACTATGATAATTCTTCATTGGAAACTTCTCGCTATGATTATTTACTAATGCACAGCCTTTAGTTTGGTGGATGTAACTGGAAACAAAACAACAACATAACACAAGAATACCATCGACTATAATAAGATGGAATGATGACAAATCTGAAATATCAAAGTAAACTATAATATTAACATGAAATTGTTACAATCTCACCCACGAGGTACTTCAAGTGTTATTGACTTCACTTGCCTTTCACCAAGACTATGGGATAAACTTTACAATTACACCTCTTAATGGCTTCTTCAACACACCTTTAAATTGATGGCTTCCTTTGCACACTTCCTACAATATTTCTCACTACTTCCTTCTATGCTAAATGAGGGGGGTGGCCTCTCTATTTATAGAAATTCCAAGCTTATCCATCTTATCTCTAAGATAGGATAAGAAATCCACTCTGACGAATCATATTCCATACCTTAACTCTTATATGTACATGTAAGCTTATCTTTTAAGATAAGATAAACCTTATCATTTTACATGGGTTCCACATTTTTAGACTTTTTACAAATAAAATACAAAATATTTATGATCTCACTCCTTGTCCTTATTACCAATATAATATTTCTAATTTCTAATCATGTAGACCCTACTTCTCTAATTACCCAAACTTTGACATTTTAACATTACCGGACCACTTACGACAAATATTTACTTTTTACAACATTCCTATTGTACTTTGACTGTTACCGTACTCCACATTATTGGCGGCACCGTACTGATGGCGCCGTTATCTTCTATCAGACGCTACTACTAATTATACTTAACAACATCCTATTCCTAATACATACATTAATGAAATAGAAATTACGGAGGAAAATTTTAGTGTCGACATCTTCCCCCTTCCTAGCTTCTACTCCGTCCTCGGAGTAGACTATTATGGTGCTTGAAAAATATTCAACTTGTCGTGGTTGACCCATTTCGTAATGGGAGTGCCATCCAATTCCTCCAGTCAGTACGTACCATTTTCATGCACAACTACTATTTTGTAGGGCCCCATCCATTTTGGAAGAAATTTTCTCTGTCTTCTTTTTTTGTATTTGGAATCATATACTAGAACCAAGTCATTCACATGAAATGGAGACCAACGGATCTTTTGATCAAAGTATTCCTTCTGCTTCATTTTCTTCTTATGGCTTGTATCCTTTGCTATTTCCCTCATTTCCTCTAGCAAATGAAGATGTACCAACCTTTCTTTTATTGAATCACTTTCATCCATCCTTTCATTTTTCATAACTCTCACAGTGGGAATATCAAACTCAATAGGAAGAACTGGATCAATGCCATAGGCCAACTAAAATGGAGAGTATCCTGTTGATGACTTTGATGTTGTCCTATATGCCCACAATGTTGCATGAATCCTTTTATCCCATTTATGTACCTGCAAGGCTGCATCTTTTGCTAGAATTTGACACAATACAAAAATTTGTTCGTTCCACTGTCCCCATTTGTGCTTGGCTTGTATGTTGTTGCTTTCTGTGCTTAATAGAAAAATTATTGACTAGGGCTTCTACCACCTCATTAATGAAGTGGCTTCCTTGATCATTACAATTTCTAATGGACAACCAAATATGGTGACAATGCGTTCATATATGAACCTTGCCACTTCATCCATGGAATCTGTTTTCAATGGCCTAGCTTCAACCCACTTGGTTAAATAATCTATGGCAACTACAATATACTTATTTTGGCATGAGGTAGTTGGAAGTGGACCTAAAATGTCTATTACCCACTCTTCAAAGGGACCAAGTGGAAGAATAGGGCATAATGGAGCTGATGAAGTCTTACGGTTACCATGTGTTTGACAAATATCACATGTCTTACAATAATTATAACAATCTTTAAAAAGAGTGGGCCAGTGATAACCTGCATCCAAGATCCTTCTTGTTGTAAGTTGTCCAGAGAAGTGCCCTCCACATGTACCATTGTGGAATTCTTCTAGCAGTTCCTTCCCTTGATCACGTCCAACTGCCCTCTTGTACTGTCCATCAGGTCCTATTCGAAATAATACTCCATGCAGAATAGAATATGGACGACTGGCTTGAGTAATCTTTCTCTTAGTCTTTGCATTGGCACCATCAGGAAACTTGAATTCATTCAGATAATTCCAAATATCTATGTATTCACTAGGGATTGTGTCGAGGATAACAATGTTGCATCGGGAAATCATCATCATCACAAGATGATCCTAAACCATCATAGGCTCGAGAGAGTGCATCTGCATTGACATGCTTCTTTCCTGGCCTATCTATAATATCAAATTCAAATTCTTGTAGCAAAATTATCCATCTTGCTATCCTCCCTGATGGGTTAGGCTTATTTACAATATATTTTAGAGCACGATGATCATTTACAACTAGAAAGTTTTGCCCTATCAAGTAATTTCTAAACTTCTTTACAAAAAAATGATAGCGAGCCTCTTTTCGATTCTGATAAAATTTACCTCAAAGATTTGCTCATTTGTGCGCTCCCAAAGTAAATTGGATGTTCATTCCCATTTTCATCCTTTTGGCTCAAAGTACTTCCTAGTGCTGCATCTCGAGGCATCGGTGTACATAATGAATGGCTTGCTCCAATATGGATTCTTCAAAATAGGTGAAGACACCGGGGCTTCCTTGATTTTCCAAAAGCTTCATGCGCCTTATTTCTGGTTCATAAGTAACATCCTTCTTCAAGCTGGGTTAGTGGTCATGAAATCTTTGAGAAATTCTTGATGAACCTTCTATAGTAACCCACATGGCCTAAAAATGATCTCAACTTACTTCTATTGATAGGAAATGGCAAATCTTTGATTTTTGAAACTTTATCAAGATCAGTACCAATACCATCTCTGGATACAACATGCCCTAACAAAACGCCTTTAGAACATCCAAAGACACATTTTGTAGGGTTTAGTGAGGCTTGTGCTTCATCTAACCTTTGAAATGTTGTCTCCATCTGGTGCAGGTGGTCCAACTTTCTCCCATAGATGTAAAAATCATCCAGAAATACTCTGATGAAGGTCCCAATGTAGGGTTCGAACACCCTATTCATCAAACGCTGGAATGTTGCTGGAGCATTACACAACCCAAAAGGCATAACTCTATAAGAAAACGTTCCCCAAGGAGTGGTGAATGTGGTCTTCAGCTGATCTTTCTCTGCTATACGAACTTGGTTGTAGCCGCTATATCCATCAGCAAAACTATAGCACTCCTGGCCAGCTACTTCGTCCAAGATCTGATCTGAAAATGGAAGAGGGTAATGATCCTTCTTTGTTGCCTTATTGAGCTTCCTGTAATCAACACAAATGCGTAGCTTCCCATTATTTTTATTGAGATCACAATGGGAGAAACCCATTCTAAATTCTCCACAACAAATATGAATCCTGCATCAAGCAACTTATCTATTTCTTCTTTTATAGTCTTGGAAAAATTAGGATTCATTCTATATGGCATTTGCTTTATGGGCTTAACACCATCTACTAGTTCAATAGAATGTTTTTCCAACTTACTTGATGGAGTTCCTTGTAATCAAAAGTGAATATGTGTATGTACCTTGAAAGAGCTGGAGGTAGGATTCCTTCTCACTCTCCATCACAAAGCATCACCAATCTTTATTTTTGGAGATGATCATAAACTTCTTCTTCGAGATAATTTTATGGGGTCATGAGTTGGTGTGGACCGGAAGGATATCCATGACTGAAACATAAACCTCACTTTCTTCATCTTGGTGTCCACTTCACTTGGTACTAGAGTAATCGAGAGGATGTCCAATCATCGGTTTCATCACTTGAATCCATAGGTTTACGCCTTATGATGTCGAGGATCACGTTTATCTTCACCCTCTCTCTACCACGTCCAAGTGTCATGAAACCTTCATTCCAGTAGTTTCTTGCATGAACTCTCCTTAGCCATGGTCTTCCCAATGAGCAATGGGTACGCAAAGCAGTACCATTTTCATCACTTGAAAGTCTACCACACATACAACACCCATAACAGATATTGCCACATTTGAAACTACACCTTCTGGTTTAGTTTTTCCTTTATTTAATGACCTTAACATAAGTGTTGAAGGGCGATCAATTTTTAAACCCAACATATTCATTACAAACTCGGTCATTACATTAACTGCAACACCTCCATCAACTAAGACATCATGAATTGAAATACCATTACATAATACCTCAGCTTGTGGAGCATAGGGATCCACCTCTACCTCCAAAACAGGGACCTCAACCTCCTTTCTTTGTCGAGCATTGAGTCCACTTCACAGCTCCCGCCTCTTCTCAGAAGACATAGCCAAGAGTTGACCATATGTAATATTTGCAAGCCTTTTGGACAGATCTTCCAAGATGGAGTATGGTCCTTGCCCCTGTGAAATCAGAAAATCTTGCACACCCAACTTTCTTCTCCTATGTTTCTTACTAGTTTCTCCTTTCATCTTCTTAGGATCATTTCCATCTTGATTATCTTTTTCTTTCTTTATTTTTGTTACAAACACATCTACTTCATTATTTCTACTCTTATCTACTACATCAAAAGAATTCACAGGTACTTTTCCTTTATCATTATCTCCTTTACCAGATGTAGAAGCTCTATCTAGACAATTATACTTATAATGACCCTTTTTATAACAACCATAACATACAACTTTAGAAATATTTCTTTTTGGACCTCTATCTCCTCCCTGAGAACTAAATTCTTTTCCTTGAAGAAGATTAATAGTTAAGCGACCCATCTTTTGAGCAGATCTTCATACTCGGTAGATGTACTAGGAGAAATATTTGTGCTCACCAAGGAGTGGTTGTGGATTGACCAAAGGTGCTTTGGTGTAGGCTCTACTTTAGCAACAATTTCTTTGGGCTCCTCTTCCATGCTTTCTTCTTGCCTTCTTGCAATCTCCTTTACTTGTTCAATGGTAGCTGGGCGGTCATACTTCACTCGTTGTCTGAAATCTGGCTTCATTCCAAGAATGAAGTGCTTACAGAGGAGATTATACACGCCATTCATCAACTCATCCGCTAATCCTTCCTTCCGGATCTGGGCATCGAGCTTCCTCCTTAGCTCTAGAACACGAGCATGATAATCCCTTATCTTCTCTTTCTCTCCTTGGGATAGCTTTGTGATCTCGATCATGAGATCTACATATTTCTGTTGTTCACCAAATTCTTCAAGAAAACTTTCAGTTAATAAATCCCATGAATTTTTCACATTATCACCTAGTGTTTCAAACCACCTAAGTGTTGAACCATCTAAAAAGGTAGGAAAAAATTCAGTCCATTGTTCCCTTCTTATAAGGCCATTACAAATACAAGATCATTTAAACTCTTGAATGAAAGAAGAAGCATCTTCATTAGATTGAGCTGAAAAAATAGGAATCTTTCCCATTTTCAAAAGTAACCACTATGAAATACCAACCCACAAGTACAATCAACAAGACTTATGTGCACAAATAATTGGAATCACTATACTAGAAAGTGACTTTACACCTTTCTACAGTAAAATAGAAATGACCATGGTAAACTATGGTAAAACTTGACTTACTGCGGTAAAAACTGACTTTACTGTGGTAAACACTATTCACAGTAAAAAGTGAAGTTACTGCGGTAAATACTATTCACGGTAAAAAGTGACTTTACTGTGATAAATACTATTCACAGCAAAAATGACTTTATCATGGTAACTACTATTCACGGTAAAAATGACTTTACCATGGTAACTACTATGCATAGTAAAAATAAGGTTACCCTCCAATTGATTTTTGACTAAGTGGGAATATCTCTCCAGAAAATCCACCAACGAGGAATGGTCCCGGCAACGGAACCAAAATGTCATCACCAATCCGGCACTATGATAATTCTTCACCGGGAACTCCTTGTGCTATGATTATTTACTAATGCACAACCTTTAGTTTGGTGGATGTAATTTGGAAACAAAATAACAACATAACACAAGAATACCATCGACTATGATGAGACGAAATGATGAAAAATCTGAAATATCAAAGTAAATTATAATATTAACATGAAATTGGTACAATCTCACCTATGAGGTACTTCAAGTGTTATTGACTTCACTTGCCTTTCACCAAGACTATGGGATAAACTTTACAATTACACCTCTTAATGGCTTCTTCAACACACCTTTAAACTCGATGGCTTCCTTTGCACGCTTCCTACAATATTTCTCACTACTTCCTTCTATGCTAAATGAGGGGGTGGCCTCTCTATTTATAGAACTTCTAGGCTTATCCATCTTATCTTTAAGATAGGATAAGAAATCCACTCTGACGAATCATATTCCATACCTTAACTCTTATCTGTACATGTAAGCTTATCTTTTAAGATAAGATAAACCTTATCATTTTACATGGGTTCCACATTTTTAGACTTTTTACAAATAAAATACATAGAATATTTATGACCTCACTCCTTGTCCTTATTACCAATATAATATTTCTAATTCCTAATCATGTAGACCCTACTTCTCTAATTACCAAAACTTTGACATTTTAACATTACCGGACCACTTATGACAAATATTTACTTTTTACAACATTCCTATTGTACTTTGACTATTACCGTACTCCACATTATTGGCGGCACCATCTTGTCGACGGCGCCGTTATCTTATCGACGCTACTACTAATTATACTTAACAACATCCTATTCCTAATACATACATTAATGAAATAGAAATTACGGAGGAAAATTTTAGTGTCGACGATGATTACCTAGCTCGTCCAGAGGAGACGAGGCTAGTGGTTTTTCGATGGAGCCTTTGTCTACTTCATGCACCGCCAAATGTAGAGGGTGGACGCTTTCCCGATCACCGATGGGTATACTCCACGACATGATGGTGGATGAGACCTACTTTTCCGGGCACTAGCATTCTTGGTGCAATTGCACAGGAGTTCAGGCATATGGGTGGCTACTGAGTTCACTGTGCTTATAAATTTTACTACATTGTTGGGCGTACGAGCACAAAGTTTGTGTGTGGCCTATAGGGATGCCTTGAGTAGATGTATTCCCACCTAGAGTTTTGTGGGTGGGGTATAGGAGATGGGTTACAGTGATTGGAGAGTAGAGATCGAGATGCCTACACATGATGTGGCCCATGTTTGGTAGATTCTTAGAGGGGTTGTTCGGAGTGGACATTATATGGAGGCTATATGTGGGATTCCCCTCATATAGGCATATACATGAGGAACTAGCTGAGCTTGGCCTAGAGAGATGGATACAGTGGTCATTGTCTTTGGGAGTATGAAATGATCCCGGTAGATAGAGTCTGACGGAAGTTCGGGCTAGTACAGAAATTCCTCTGCTCTTCCCACAAAGATCGAAGAGATGACGTGGAGAGGCCCTTACCTCTACCATAGCCTACAGTGCCCATAAGGAAGGAGGATCATGTAGTGGACTGGCGAGATAGATGATCTTTGGGTGCAGACAGGTAAAAATAGTGGTGGGCGGCTCACTTATGAGCCATACCTCCCAAACCGAGGAAACCAAATTTAGCCACCATTACGATGCAGAGAGACACCCTACAGGGGAAGTTAGTGATGATGATTACCTAGTTGGGTATACTATGTAGAGCATATTTGGAGGGTTACGAGGCGAGAGGTAACAAAGCTACACGTACAGTGGCATCAGAGGCCCAGATGGGTGATGGAGGAGATGGAGATGGAGAGGAGGGGGATGGTCAGGTGGCAGCCTTACAGGCTCATGTGGCAGGTTTATAGGGCTAGTTGGCCATAACCTAGGCATAGATTGGGGCCTTATAGGCCTAGATAGATAGAAGGAAAGGGTGGGGGCACCACCACAAGTACTAGGAGTAGGTCTCATTTCATAAGTAGGCATGAGACAGGTCCCGTAGGGTAGGTATAGGGGCCAAGACCTATGGGACCGCTATAGACCATGTCTGTATCCAAGTTACGGGATGCCCTAGGTGAGGCTAGATACTATCAAGACCAGCTGATGGCAGCTACGATAGATTTCATATCCTATGCCGATTACATGGCACAACAGTTGTCCAGTGAGAGGATGATATCTCACACTCACAGGTGGGAGCACATGGGGTCAGCGAGTTCCAAGGCCTGATCAGGTAGAGGCTACTAGCACACGGAGACCAGCTCTAGTTGAGGCGCCAACAAGGACCCAAAAGGATGAGGGTAATGGTGATACAGAGATGGAGGACATCTGCCGAGATGCCTGATATGTGGTCACCTGATTTGTGATGTATGATAGTTATTTTTGTGATATATACCGGCTTACATGCCAAGAGACAGTGATGATGTATGAGTGGTTTTATATATTTTGAGCATATACTAGCCTATGTGCTGAAGAGATTTTGTATTGATTCATTATCATTATTATTATTGTATATATGAGACTGGCTCTCGCATGTCGATGACATTTTATGTATTGTATATCACTGCGTCTTAACAATTTTGAGATGATGGACATGATGAGATAACCATGTATATTTGAGATACACATTTATTTATATGATGAGATACATGCTATTATTTTATTTGTTGATGTGTTTATGAGATTTTGATTTGTTATTTTGATATGGATGGAAATTAGGTGAGTTAGGCATGATGGAGTCAAATTGGTATAGGCATGGATTGAGTTAGGTCGGTTTAGGCATGGATCGAGTTAGGTTTGTTAGGCATGGTTGAGTTAGGTTTGTTTAGGCATGGATCGAGTCAGGTCATAGGCATGGATTGAGTTAGGTTTGTTAGGCATGGTTGAGTTAGGTTTATTAGGCATGGTTGAGTCAGGTTGGTTAGGCATGATGGAGTTGAAAGTAGGTGAAGTTGTGATTCATTATTTTATGTAATGAATGATAATATGGGTCATATGTGAGATGTGGTATAATCTATGCATAGTGATGATAGAGAAATGGTAGGCATAATAAATGTATGCTATGATAATGTTTAAAATATGAAACAACTTGTTATGTATGTGGTTGAATTTCCAATTTTGGGTATAAAAGGGAAACTAAGTTAGGTGTGATGTAATGTGAGGCACATGGAAGATGAATTGTTTAGGGTAGAGGATGGCTGAGCTAACCTCCAAGGGCCCAATGCCCTCGGAGTGCTACCTACATAGTCCCGGTGAAAAGGAACCTTAGGTTGATGTAGTTCTCCCATGAGCTAGGGAAGAATATGAGGAGGTATGAAAATGAGTTGGTAGGTTTTTAGGAATGGTGTGGGTTTTATATCTATTAGGTGTGGGTGGATTATAGGTAAAGTGATGTAGGTGGGGTCGATTGTGGTGAAAGAAGAAGATTACCCCAAAAGTAAGCATCGAGGACCAAGTCCTGTATAAGGTAATCAAAATGTAAACAAGGATGGATAAAAGATAAGAGGGGGCAATAAAGCCACCTGATTGGTGAGGATCATACCGAGTAGATCACACCTTGAAAGAGGTGATGAATGTAAGACCCTAAAGACATTGCATGATTGATTGTTCTACGGTGAAAAGTAGTCACATGATCACCAAATGTCATAGTTTCCAAGAAGTCCCTTGAGGCAATTAGGAAATGAGAGTGGGAATGGTAAGAAGGGTGAAAGGTAGTTAATTTTTATATGGTATAGGTAGCATGCGCTTTGGGCAAGAGAACCTAGGTCGTAATGGGAAAGTCCATGACTAAAAGGTTTTCAGTTTTAACTTGTAGTTGAGATAGACTGATCGATGCGGGAAGTCTATATGGGATGAATAAAATTTAACTCCTTGAGGTCTTCGTGAAGCTGATCAATGCAGGGAAGCTTTGGTTGCTCTTGTTTTTATAAAAGAGCTTTACATATCCTGTCCTTCGAGGAGCAGGCTATTTGTAGCAACAATTGTCAAGAGCAAGATGTCCTTTTGAGGGATTCATATTTTTATTAGAAGTTTGACTCATGGAGTTTGGTCCCATATGAGGTCTTTGAAGTCATGGAAAATACCAAGGTGAAGAATAGGACTCTTGTTCAAAATGCAAGGTGAAACGAATATGGGATATCATCTAAAGGTAGAAGAAAAGTATCCATGAGAATCATGCTATGTGTAGTGCCGTGGTACACATATTCAAGAGAAGATAAAAGTGCAGGTACTCACATGATTCTTGTTTAATCATTGGTGAGGTGTATGAAGAGAATAACACTCAAGGGATGAGTCCGAAAAGAGAAAAAAGGTGAGGTAGGATGAAAATTCAACAATAGAATGGTCGAAGATGCAAGGCATTAAGGGGCTTAGGTTCGTGTTTACCATCAAGTGAAGATAAATGATAAGCACCTGATCCATAGGTATGATTCACGATGTATGGTCCAAGCCAATTAGGAGAAAATTTGCCCGTTTACATTTTTCTGCTTTGGTTACATGTTGATTTTCTTTCAAGACAAGGTCACCAACTTGGAAGGTTCGTGCATGGACACGTTTTCATAGGCACATTTGATACATTTTTGGTAAACTTGAAGGTGATCTAGAGCATTAAGACGACATTCATCTAATAACTCTAGTTGTGCTAAATGGTCTGACAAAAGTCATCATCATTGAGCATGTCATGGAGAGAAATACAGAGTGAGGGAATTTGGAATTTGAGAGGTAGGACTGCCTCTGTACCATAGACTAGAGAAAATGGTGTGGCCGCAGTGGAAGTGTGAATACTAGTGCGGTATGCCCACATGGCAAAAGGAATGTGCGTATGCCAATCCTTCCCAGTATCGTCAATCACTTTCATAAGCATTTTGTTTAAATTTTTGTTAGTGGATCGGCTTCGCCATTGGTTTGTGGTTAATAAGGTGATGAGAAACTAAGCTGAATGCCAAAGGTGTCACAAAGTTTTTGCAATGTTTTTTTTTTTAATTGTTTTCCATTATCAGTGATGAGGTGATGAGGAACACCAAAGTGACAAATGATGTGGTGGTTAATGAACTCACATATTTTCTCAGCTTTCGTGGAGATGAGTGGTATGGCTTCCACCCATATTTTATAGTATTCGGTAGTAGTGATGATCCATTGATGGTGTTGGGAAGAATGGGGATTGATTTCTCTGACAAGATCCAAACCCCATTGAGAGAAGGGCCAAAGGTCACAGGTGACTTGTAAGGCATGATTGGGTGTATGATGACGATTGGAATTTTGTTGGAATTTTACACAACGTTTTATGTAATTGCAACAATCATGATTAAGGGTCAGCTAGTAATAGCCTAGGCGAAGAATACACTTAGTAATAGCAAGGCCACTGAAGTGACCTCCACATATGCTGTCATAAACTTCCTTAATGGTATAAGTAATTTCAGAACTTGTGAGGCATCGTAAGCGGATACCATCAAAGCCAAACTTATAAAGGATTCGCCCAAAAATGACGTAATGAGAGACATTTTTAAGGAAGGCACATTGTCCATTACAGGTGAGATCAGGAGGTAAGATGGAGAGAGAAAGATAGTCAGAGTATTGTTTGTACCAAAGGTCACTCAGGTCGGGGGTAGTAGTTCCAATCGAGTAAACATCATGAGGTAAATAAGAAGGTGATTGGAGTCATTGTACGGTGACAAATATTTTAGAATCAGCAGAGTGAAGCGGGTATTTGGGAAGCTAAGCAGGCCATGGTATCTACAAATTTGTTGGTTGAACGTGGGATGGTTTGAAGGGTGTAATGATCAAAGGTGGTCAAAAGTATGTCTACATGATGTTTATACTTTTGAAGTATCTCATTACGAAATTAGTATATACCATTGACTTGGTTTATGACCAATTGAGAATCACCAAAGATGTTGATTGATTTGACATCTAGGGCGTAGGTAGCTTGGAGACCTAGTACAAGCACTTCATATTCGGAAATATTGTTGGTGCATTCAAAATCTAGTTTGAAAGACAAAGGAATGGGTTCACCATCAAGAGGAATGAGGATAATACCAGCCCTACCCCCATGCTGACACTTGGAACCATCGAAGAAGAGTGTCATTTGGTAAGGAGGTTCATCTAGGGAAGGGTAGATTGACTCATCTAGAAAGTCAAAATTAGAGTGTTGATCCCCGGAAATAGGTGCATCGTCCAATTGGTCAGCAATAGCTTGGCCCTTGATGGACTTTTCATGAATGAATTCGAGGTCAAGATAAGATAAAAGCATAAGCCATCGTAAATGCGGCACATTGATTTTGATAAGGCCTGGCATACATGAAGTGTAAGGGGTCGGTGTTGGTCACAACATAGGTTTTGTGGTTGAGTAGGTAATGACAGAGTTTGGTGGCAATGAAAACTAAGGCTAAGCAAAGTTTTTAGGGTGGTTGTATCGGGTTTAATAGTTTAAAAGAGTATGGCTTATGTAATAAATTACCTGCTCCCTATGTTTTTCATCACGATGAGCGAGCATGGCTCCCAAGGAATGACCAAGTAGTGAATATGTATAGGTAAAAAGGTTGATCGTCTTTAAGTGGAATGAGTACGGGTGGTTGGAGAAGGTATTGTTTTAGGGCCTCAAAATATTTGTGATAGTCATCATCCCATTTAAAGGAGACATCCTTCTTAAGCAGATGATGAAATGGTTGACATGGATCAGATAATTGTGAAATGAAACGGTGAATAGAGTGTAACTTACCTTGCAGGCTATAGAGTTGTCTAAGGTTAGTAGGCAGACGCATTTCGAGAATGGCCTTGACTTTAGCAGGATCAACTTCTATACCACGTAGGGAAATGATAAATCCCAGGATCTTTCCTAAGAGAACCACGAAGATGCACTTCTTAGGCTGAAGGTGGACGTAATATTTAATGAGATGGTCAAAGATGGTTTTAAGGATGGTAAGGTTCTTGGAGCGGCGCTTATATTTGGCCAAGATATCATCCACGTAATCTTACAATATACGATGTATGATGTCATGGAAGATGTAAGTCATAGCCCACTGATATGTGGCACCAACATTTTTAAGGCCAAAAGGCATGAATCGATAGCAGAAGGTCCCCCAATGGGTGACGAACAAGGTTTTGTGTTGATCCTCCTGGGGCAAGAAGGATTTGGTTATAACCCGAGAAGCCATCCATGAGTGATAGCATCTCATGGCCAGCGGTAAGGTCAACCAGTTGATCAATACCAGGTAAGGGAAAGTCATCTTTCGGGTAGGCTAGGTTGAGGTCATGGAAGTCCATGCAAATACGGATTCCCCGTTTCACTTTAGTGACAGGGATGATGTTATAAATCCAATGAGGATAATCAATGGGTAAGATGAAGGAAACAGAAAGAAGGCATTGAAGTTCTTCTTTGACGAGAAGAGTAATGCGGGTGCATTTTCCTCAGCTTTTGTTTGATGGGTTTGGCATCGGGAATGGTTATGATATTGTGGACCACTATGGTGGTTTCAATACTGTGAATTTCTACGTAAGACCAAGTGAAAGTGTGGTTATGATCTCTAAGAAAAGAAGTGATGGCTTCTGTTAGTAGCATCTAAAGATTGTCCGATCTTTAGGATGTGCGGGTTGTCCTAAGTATGAATGTTGATCTCGATAGTCAATTCATTCAAAATGGTTTGCGTCTCAGAGGGTAACGACCGATGAATATATGAGTCTTCTACAGCAAGGTAGGTGAGTATGGATTCATCATCCTGACATTGAATGACATTAATTAAAGGTGTATCATCATCAATCATTTCAAGATACAAGAAGGGAAGAGTGGAAGGGGCCTCACCCTCGCGTTGATAAGTCAGAGGCCCCAAGGAAATGGTGTTTATGAAAAAAATAAGTTATGAGGGATAGATTCAGTATCTATGAACTCCGTTAGTGAGGGTGGTGATGAAGGTGGATCGAGTGGAGAAGGTGGAGAAGATCTAGTGTCCTTAATGAGTTCAATGTGGGCCTATTTAGTAGGTGGTTCAAGAAAGCTAATACAACTATGGTCGTTATGTTTTCGGGTGGTACATGAGATAATGGTATGATGGTCTTGCTCGTAAAAGACAAAACCAAAACCCTTCCAAGCACATCGGTGTAGGAAGGTGTGGGAAAACGGTGATTAGTAAGTGATTGGAAGTCAATGGAAAATGGGCGAGTTTGTGGTGGTGGTTCAGGTATGTAAGTGGTAGTATCTAGTCCCCCATAGGTGAGATTGGTATGAAGATGAGGAGGACCATAAAGGAGGCATTCTCCTACATATTGATCATAACGGGGGTGTTGGTGAAGACTTTCATACTCTTGTGGAGTAAAGAATGTGTTGATACTATATAGGCGGTACTCCCCTAGAGTGAGGCATTGAAAAACACCTTCCAAGGGATTGGTGGTTTGTATGTAGGTAGCTAGAATGGATGATGTGTCAGAGGTCGATGTAGAGGTGGAGTTAATGGATTGGGAAGCTGATGGGTCAGCTGTGGAGGTTGGGGAAATGGTAGGAATGGAGGAGGTATGTGCGGTTGAAGCAGCGGCTATACTGGTAAGTGGAGGTGTAGGTGAAGAAGTAATGGTTGCGGAGGTAGACGGCTTAATAGGTATGAGCACATCATTGGGTTGGTAAAGCATGTTGTATGTTTTAAAAGGTGATGGGTTAGCTAGAATGGTATAGGTGTGTCCTTCATGTTCAAACTTTACACAATGATGCAAAGTGGAAGGAACGCAACCCATGACATGAATCCAGGGTCTGCCAAGCAACAAGTTATATTGAAATTCCCCCTCCAAAATGTAAAATAGTGCAGAAGTGCAGGGGGGCCACGTGAACGTGGAGGATGATGGTTCTAGTGTAGAGGTGATAGCATCATTGAATGAACACAACATGACCGAATGTTTATGCATGTAATTGTTAGGTATGCGCATTTGAGTGAATGCATGGGATGAAATGATGTTAATGTGAGTGCCCCCATCAATCATCACACAACATACCCATATGTCATCGACATGGACAGAGATGAAGTGGGCTGGGTTTGGGTCATCATTTTGGTATGGTGTGATCTCTTCCTCCGAGAAGCTAAGGAGGCTACTTGGTTAATATGGTGGGGCAAAGGTGAAGGTGGTAATTTAGTGAGAGAGGCTACATGATGGGGTGTGATAATAGAGGCTACAGGTGTAGGGTCATTGGGTAAAACCTCAATAGATTGAAGAACCTCCATGAGAGATTTTCGATGGGATTACGAGGTTTGAATGAGGTCATATAAGGACATCTTGAGGGAGATTTGTGTAATTGTTTGAGCATGGTGTGATGTGTGATGCCATTAGAAATGGGGTACATGGGGCTGCGGATAGTGATTTTAGGTATGGAGTGCGAGATGGTATGTTGGGTATAGGACTGGTTGGTGGGTCGGTTTCCTTTTCTTTACCCTTATCCTTCTGAGCACGTGTAGTAACGTGTATCATGTATATTTTAGGGGAGTCATTAAATGGAGAAGGTGTAGGATGAGTGGTGTAATGACATGATGGGAAAAAACCTAATGGAGGAGAAAAGCCTTGTGAGGTGAGTTAGGCACAATGACATTTGGGTGGTGGCGTGGCAAGTTATCTGATGTGAACCATGTTAATTTCAAATCTTGGGGGTGGATTTAGGAGCTGTGAGGGTGGAGGTTGTGGTTTTTAGTGGGCAAAGTGTAGGAATGGGTGTCAATGAAGCAGGATCCTCATCGAGAAGGTTGTCGTCATCAAATTTGGCTTCCAAAGTGGACACACTGGATAAGGACGATTTTCAAGGCCTTATAGTCCTCCACATTTTCCCTGGAACATGATGGTATGCACAAATTTTAGTATCATCAAACCCTTTTGGCTTGGGTTTGAGGGGGTTGTAAGGTCTGAGTGGTGGTAATGTGATGATAGAAGTCTCAAGGAGGTTGGTTAAAATTTTGGCATAAGACCCTGCTAGTGGATCACAATGGGAAGTGAACGTGGGTTTGGGTGTAGGTGTGGTTGATTATTAAGGAACGGCCTTTGGAAGAGGAGGAGTGGGTCGAGCTATGGGTTTGGGTGCTGGCATGGTTTTGGGTGTCGGTCGTGCTTGTTTAGGTAGGGGTATAGTAGATGGATGGGTAGGAGGGTGTGTGGTTGTTTTGACTACCTTATTGTGGGGTAGTGGAGTTTTTTTTTTGGGTTGCACCTTCTTGGGTAAAGGTGATATGGGTGTATAAGGTCTAGAAGGAAAAGCAGATGGGGGAAGAGGGTGAGTTACCCATGGGGATAAGAGAGAGTCGTTGTGAAGGTAGATGACGCAGGTCGTGCTTGAGGTGTGAGAGACAACGACTAAAGTGTAGTGGGTAGTGAAGCAATAGCTGAGGGTATTGGAGGTATGGGTGGTAAAGATGCTATAGGTGCTGGTGTAAGTTGTGTTGGGCATCTGGGTAGGTTAGACGTTTGTGAGGAAGGAATGGGTTGTTGTGTTTTTGGTTTATTGATGGGTGGAGGTTGCTTGACCATGTTGGGAAGATGAGATCCTAAGATGGACGAGATAGGTGCAAGTGTGATTAGTGCAAGTTGGGGTATGAGTTCTATGGGTTTGGTGCTTCTATTTGGTTTTCGGAGTAGGTGTGGTGTTGTCTTTGGAGGATGTAGCTAAATCTAGTTTGATAGGTGGATGGGTAAGGCTAGTGGTCGGGGTGACCCCTAATGTGGTAATAGGTTTAGTCAAGGAAGATGTTGTAGGTGTGGGTTTGGGTTTAGATGTAGGTTGAGTTATGGGTAAGGGTGTGGTTTGAGCTATAATAGGTGTCATGGAAGGAGTTGTGATAGAGGTGGTTGTGTTTGGTTTGATTGGTCAAAATATTTTTGGGTAGATAGTGGAGGTATCAGTAAGGGACATCTACATCTATGTTGAGACCGGAAGCAGAAGACGCCCCCATAATAAGGCTCTATCCACATAATCTAAGTGATCGGCCAAATGTGAGAATGACACATCTGTAGGTGGAGTTGATGAGGACCTGTTGTTGCAAATCAGCAGCACCCCTGGATGTTGATCAGATTTCTAGTTTGATCATTCTAGCATCCAAAGTGTGATTGCACAACATTGAATCCTTTCCCCAAGTGTGGGACTTGCAAAATGAGAAAGGAATCTCTAGTTTAGAGGTGGTTCCTCGGTTCCTGGTCAGATTTATCACTTACAAGTTACTGAGAGGTCTATATTCCTAAGCCTACCCTAAATTCCAAAGGAGACAGATAGAGAATGCAAAAAAGTTAAAACTAATGCTAATAGGTGATGCACCAAAGGAGTGGTGAGTATTTTTACTTGCAGATTGACATGATCCATAAAAATGCAATAAAGAACCTCATGCACAAACCGATAATTGTAATGAAGGATCATAAATTAACCAAACAACATAAGCAGAGGATGAAAACTAATCACGAGAAATTTGTATTGTTATTTTAATCATCAAAATCACTTGCCTTACAACACCGAGAGGAAAAATAAAGTTCTGACTCTTAGAAAAGGTCGATATTCCACCAAAATCACTTCCAAGGTGAGAAAGGGGACTGCAATACACAAAAATGTTCAAACCTTTGAAAATGAGCCAAATCTGGTCTTTTTAGTGCAAGGGACGAGCCCAGGAGAGAGAAACGCAGGAAACCGTGGAAGGGATTCAACCATTGAAAAAAATGCATTCAAAACAACATGGGCATCCTTATAGACCCATCCCATGACATTTTTAGCCATGCTGGGAGAGAATGCGAGCCATTCTTCATTAAAAACGGTGGTTGAAACGTCATTTTTGTCCATGACCACGTGCGGAGGAATTTTTGATTTTCTATATCCAAACTCCATAAAAATGCAAAAATGACCTCAGAATCTTGTAGATAATTTCACCAGCTTTGCATTGATATAAATAATGTGAAAAACTGAGCTCTGGATCGAAAGATATGGCCATTTGAAGTTTTAGGGAAAAACAGGGCCAAATCGAGGTTGGCGGGCAAAAATTCAAATTTTTGCACCTTTTTGGTCATTTGGAAAATTTTCCAAAATCTTCCCATGCTCCGCCACTCTAGGTACCATATGGCGGCATCTCATTGGCTGCGGGCCTTTCAGGGGAAATTTTTTCCAAAAAACTCCGCCGAGCCATAACTTCAAAAATACATGGAGTTAGGAGGAAAACTTTACCTTTCTGGAAAGCTGAGAAAGAGCTCTATCCAATGGTGTCATTTCTAGAAGGTTTTGAGTGCCTGAAAAGCAAAATATTATGACTGAGGCACAAGAGAGGAAAAAATGAGAGGAGTTAGCCACAAAAAATGAGCAGGGGCACATTTTGGATAACAATTTTGGTGACTCAGAGGGGTCATCTGCCTGCTGGATGAAGTTACTAGTTTCTGAATCAATCCATTGGTTATGGAGTCATTGAATTCTCTATTTGATACCCCAACTGACTAGAACACTGCAAGGAGGAAGATGGAATATCACCTGATGGAGCAAGGCCTACAAACACATCTCCAGGAATAGCAAGCTTGTGCCAAAGCACTTAGGGAAAGAAAAACTAATCTACAGCAAAACAATGTGCACAAGAACTTGGAGGAATGAAAAACCTAAACTAATATGTACAGGGTGAAGCATTTCCTTCAGTAGCAATGCTTCAGATGGATTCCATTGACTGGAATCTGCAGTTCTTCGCCATCCAATGAAGACAACTAGAAAGCATTGCTGTCCTTACACTTTGTGACCATGTATGGGCCACTCCAAATGGCATCAAATTTTGAATGCCTTCTTGGTTTTTCTCTATCCGCATCCCATTTTAACACTAGATCTCCAACTTGGAAGGATCTGTTCTTGGCCTTTCTATCAAAGGTCTTCTTTATCAAAGCTTGATCCTTCTCCATTGCTTGGGATGCCTGATTTCTGATTTCTTGGAGCTCCATCAATTCTGCATATCTAACTTCCATGGGCTCAAACTCCAACAACTCCAACTATTTCATGAGTTCCAATGTTGGCAACTCAAGTGATATGGGCAAAATTTCCTCTCTTCCATAAACAAGCTTGAATGGAGAGTTACCTGTAGATCTTTTAGGAGTTATCCTATCAGCCCATAAGGCTGATTTCAATTTGGTATGCCAAGACCTTTGATTCTCATCAAGAGTCCTCCTAATGATCCTCAACAAGTTCTTGTTTGTAGATTCATCTGGCCATTACCCTAGGGGTAATAGTTTGATGAAGTACTTAGGTAGATCTCATTCTTGACAGTCCATTCAGTCACCTTGGATCCAATGAATGCCAATTCATTATTTGATATTATTGTATTTGGTATGCCAAATCTAGTTACTATTCCCTAATAGAAGTCTAGGATGCTAGATTCATTTGCTTCCTTGAGTGCTTTCTTTCTTGATCCATTTGGTGAAGTAATATGTGGTGTTAAAATCCACTTGTGCCCTTGGCTCGAATTAGGATTAATAACTCCAATGAAATCTAAAGCCCATTGCATGAATGGATGGTCAACTGAAATTGGATGCAATGGGAGGGCAGCTAGCCTCTCTTTACCTGTGAAAAATGCACAATTCTTGCACCTCTTGATCCATGCATAACAATCATTGAAAATCTTGGGCCAATAATAACCAGCCCTCATGATCTTTAGAGCTGTCACTCTTGGTGCAAAATGGCCACCAGCTGGTCCACCATGGAACTCTTCCAGCACCTTATGAATCTGATTTGTACCAATGCATCTCAGCAGTACTCCATTCACATCTCTTTTGAATAAAACACCATCAACAAGGGCATATGGGACAGCTTGCAACCTGAAGTGTCTTCTTTGGGTCTTGTTCATCTCTGGAGGACATAGACCTGTGCTTAGGAAGTGCATTATACCTTGGGTCCAGCAAGGAGTGGGGACACCATCATTCTCCTCTTGAGTGCTTCCTTTCTCATGGTTGTCTTGCAACACCAAAATAGTCTCCTTCTCATTGCACAATTCCTCTTGTTTGCTCAAGATCAGCTGCTCACACAATCCTTTTCCTCTTACCAACTTGGTGACTTTGATCTCAATGTCATACTCCATGACATGAGTAATCCAACCCTTGCCCTTTTTCATTCAAGTCTTTGTTGAGGAGGAAGTCTTTAACCCCGCATGAGAAACCAACAATTGGACCTTATTGTTTGAAACTAGATGCTTGAATTTCTTCAAGCTCGATTCTTGCAAGAACATGCTTCTCAATGAAAGAATATCTCACCTCATAGTCCTCCGAGATTTGGTGAAGAAAGCAATTGGATGCTCATCATTGTCTTTATTCTACTTTGTACCAAAATTGCAGAAATAGTATCATCACCTCCAAACGCATAGAGGATGAAATCCTTGGAGAAATCGAGTTGATGAGAGTTGGAGCTTGAGAGATGGCTTCTTTGATTACTTCAAAAATTTCCTTTCCTTCTTCTGCCCATTTGAAAGCCATGCTTTTCTTTAGCATCTTGGTGATAGGTCTGACAAGGGCTGTAAAATTTGGGACAAACCTCCGAACAAAATTTATTCTTCCCAAGAAACTTTGAAGGGCCTTCTTGTGGCTTGGCAATGGCAGTGCTCTTATGGCTTTGACTCTTTCCGGATCAATTGCTAATCCTTCTTTGGAGACAATGTGGCCAAGGAGATTTCCTTCATGGGCTAGAAAAACACACTTTTTAGGATTCAAGGAGACTCCAAATCTTCTACACCTTTGGAACAGTTGTCTCAAATGAAAGAGGTTGTCTGCTGTATTTTTTGAAAAAACAGTGATATCATCAAGATATATCAGTACAATGTTGTTAATCAAACCTTTGAACACGATGTCCATTGTTCTTTGGAAGGTAGCTCCATCGTTCGATAGCCCAAATGGCATTTTCTTGTATGCATAAGTTCCCCATTTAGTTGTAAAGGCTGTCTTGAACTGATCTTCTTCCTTCACCATAATCTGATTATACCCTGAATAGCCATCAAGTAGTGAAAACCTCTCAGATCCAGCAACAACTTGTAAATATTCTCCATGGAAGGAAGTGGATAATGATCCTTGAGAGATGCTCTATTCAAATCTCTGAAGTCAACACACAATCTGATTTCCCCACTCTTCTTTCTAACTAGAACCAAGTTGGAAACCCAACTAGAATGCTTGATAGGGAATATGATTCTTGATTCTATCAACTTATTTAATTCTTTTCTCATGAGAGGCTCCATGTGGGGGTTGATTGGCCTTTGTTTTTGCCTGATGGGCTTAGTATTTGGATCCAATTCAATGGTGTGTTGAGCTAACTCGGGATTGAAACCTTTCAAATCTTCATAGCTCCAAGAAAACACATTAGGGAATTCTTGACAAAGTTGTATGAACTCATACCTTTCTTGCTCAATTGTCATCTTACCAATTTGGAGTGATTTGCCTCTTTCTACTGAGATGGACACTGAATCTTCTCCCTTCACTTGGATGTTTGCTTTCTCCTTCCTAAACTGATCATTAGGATTGAAAATGGACTCCAAAGTAATAAGTCCCTTTGGTAGTTTGTTGGTTCTCAGCTGCACCACTTGGTCACCATACTGCTGCTCTAACTTTTCCTAATTTTTGGCTGAGAATTCAGCCTCTTCTTGCAAGAAATGGATGATTTGCTGATCATTTTCAAACACTTGCCAACTTACATTGTTATCTGGCACTGAAGGCCTCATAATCACATGGATGTTTGGTTGTACCTTGTCTTTTTGAATGCTCTCCACAACATCAAAGGCTTCCCCAATTTCGCTCGCAAGCTTTGTCAACGGTTTGGTTCTCTTTCCTAGGAATGGATTTGATGCCAAAACCCTCAAAATATTCAATGAGGTCCCACACCCTGTTCTTGTAGCACTTGAGTAGATCATTCTTGATAGCATGCTGCCCCTTGACTTGGTTGACAATCAACTCACTGTCACCAAAGACTTGCAAGTTCTTTATTCCTCTCTTGATTGCCCAATGCAGTCCTTGCACCAAGGCTTCATATTGTTGATGTTATTAGAGCATGCAAACTGAAATCTAAAAGCTGAATAATACTTAACTCCTTGAGGTGAAACTAGCATGGATCCCCCTCTTGCACCTTGTCTACTCCTTGATCCATAAAAAAAAAACTGCCATACCTCATTGTCATCTTTGTGGTTTGGCTTGGTGATGCTAGGAATAGGCTGATTTTCTTCATGTATGCAATAGACTCCCAGCTCAAATTCTTCTATTTCTTGATAAGGATCAAAAGCATGCACCTTGCTTGCCCATTCATCAAGAGTTAGATCTGGGATGCTTCCTACCTTGGTGTCAGCTTCATCAGTGCTTGGATAATCCTCTTGATCAAACGCTGAACAATTGACATTAATTTGACTTGGAGTGTAAGGCTCAATGTGAAAGTTTGCAATAGGTTCAGACCTGATTGTGGCTTTGGTTCCATATCTTGTTCTGAACAACATGTGTGACCAATCAGCAGACAAGTAACCTCCAATCTTAGCTGTGAAATCCCTTGACAAACATAGGGCAAAGAGTGGTGGAAGGTCTATTACTGAGACATCTTGCAAAACAACCACGTTGGGATAGGCATGCAAAGTAAGACTCAAGTTTTTAATCACCCCGACTATTGTTACTGCTGTCCCATCCAACTGCACCACCCCTTTGGATATGGTTTCATACTAAATTCCCAACTGATCAGCTATTTTCTTGGGCATTCTTGAGAACAACTTGCCCGAAATATATCATGCAATTGTGTACTAATTGTTCTCAATGATCAATGAAACATAGAATGGAGGGGGTTTCAACATCTTACCTTGCTGTCCTCCATGATTCCACTTAGGTGGGCGGAATTTGTGAGCACCTTCTCTTGCATTTGGACTTGCTGATTTGAAGTTGACCGAGTCCTTCATGGCAGCTTGTAGCAAATCTCTTTGGCACAGGATAGATAGTGATTCCCACATTGATATGTTTACATTTTTATTCTTCATCGATCAATGATATTGAATGGGGATGAAATAGCCTTTCATTGTCCCTTGGCTTGCACATTCATCCCTTGTATATGGGCAGCAACAAATGGCATTTGGGTTGGCCTAGGGGCTGTTTTAGGTAATCCTTGCGTGGGTGGGATTGCATTTTTCTTGCCAATAGTTTGTGGAGTGACGAAGGTCATGAATTACTTGGGCCAATGGATATTCTTCACCCAAATTTCTTCTCTTCAATCTTGTGTTGGCTGCAACAATTTGGGAAACTATTTGATTCATGCCACAAAAATCTTTTTACTGTCATTTTACAAGTGTGGTATCATTTGGAGCTGACTGCTAATGGAATGTTTCTTGTTGCTGGTCATTTATTTTACCACCTTCACCCTCCACACCAGTTGCTGTCACCATCAATGCTTGATTCAAGGCACCGTTGAAGCACATGGATTGGTTATGAGGTTCATTGCATGGGAAACACCAATCATACTCTTGAGCTATATTGTTTTGTACTGGCACTAATGCTTTAGATGCAGATGTAGCATTGGGATTATAGGGATGAAATGGTCTGTTGGTAGGAGGCCTTGCTTGATTTAGATTTGCATCTAGATTGGGTGGTCTTTGGGGTTGATATGGCTACCTGTTAGGCTGAGCTTGGGGCTGGAAAGAAGGTCTAAAACCTTGAGCTTGCTGCCTCTTGAGAGTAACCAGCTCATTGCCTAGATTTTGCAATTGCTTCATGACTTCTTGAAGTTCATTTGAGGCACTAGAAGATGAAGTAGAAGCTTCATTTGAATTCTGATTTCTAGGAGTGGGGATGGGAGCTAAATTAGGTGTTTGATTAGCATTTGGGCTCTCTAAACTTGGAAACAATGGCATTGGAGGTCTAGGGGCTAGCTTGCCAGCTTGGATCAAACAATTTTCAGCTCTAATGGCAATGTTATAAGCAATGGGAATAGTTGTGCCTCCCATGGACTGAATTAACATAGAAATATCAGAATTTAAAGCTTTAAGGTAATAAAGAAAAGCACCTTCTGCTGTTGGCCTGACTACCACTGGAATTCTCTCCCAAGTCCTTTGAAATCTGAAATTAAAATCAGTCAGCAGCTCATTGGGAGCTCTTTTGATAGTTGTCAGCTGCTCCAAAAGGGACAAGTTGTCTCCCTTTTCCCCAAACTGCTCATTGAGGGCTATACATAGCTGGTTCCAATTTTGAATAGAACTTGAGGCAAGGCTCCTGAACCATTGTAAAGCTTTCCCTTTGAATGAAGATGCCAGCAGTTTGACAACAACTTGCATCTCATTGATCTCATGGATTGCACAAATATTGGCAATATCCTTGACATGATCACCAGGTGAGGTCTGATTTTCTCCAGTGAAGTATGGAATGTTCTTCAATGCTACAACTGGGATTGGATTTTGTGCATTGAGAGCAAGTGGGCTGCTACCAAGTGAAATTGACATAGGGGTTGTTTTGTGCCATTCTGATTGGCCTTAGAACCCTTGTTGATTGAATGAAAGGCCTACCAGGTGGAGGAGTTGAGAGAGTTATGTTTGGTGGAGATGGAGACCTTTGGATTCTCCTCCCACTTTGCCTTATTCTTGGAGATAATTGCAGATATTCAAACAACACCTCTTCTTCTCCAGCTCTTGACCTTGTAGTGATTCTTCTCATGAGTTTTCAGTCCGACTGCTAAAACCAGCTGATTCTTCTTCCTTGGAGTTGCCAGATGTGTAATTTATAGCTCTTTTAAAGAAAGAAACTTGCAACAAATGCACATAAATTTTGTTGCAATGAAGATGAAGACCTCTAAGGTCCCACCGAGCGTGCCAAAACTGTTGTTGCAAATCAGCAGCACCCCCTGGATGTTGATCAGATTTCTAGTTTGATCATACTAGCATCTAGTGTGATTGCACAACATTGAATCCTTTCCCCAAGTGTGGGACTTACAAAATGAGAAAGGAATCTCCAGTTTAGAGGTTGGTTCCTCAGTTCCTCTGGTCAGATTTATCACTTACAAGTTGTAGAGGTCTATATTCCTAACCCTACCCTAAATTCCAAAGGAGACAGAGATAGAGAATGCAAAAAAGCTAAAACTAATGCTAATAGGTGATGCACCAAAGGAGTGGTGAGCATTTTTTACTTCTGCAGATTGACACAGTCCATAAAAATGCAACAAAGAACCTCATGCACAAATTGATAATTGTAATGAAGGATCATAAATTAACCAAACAACACGAGACAGAGGATGAAAACTAATCACGAGGTCGTATTGTTATTTTAATCATCAAAATCACTTGCATTACAACACACGAGAGGCAAAATAAAGTTGTAGCTCTTAGAAAAGGTCTTATATTCGACCAAAATCACTTCGAGAGAGAAAGGGGACTGCAATACACAAAAATGTTCAACCCTTTTAAAATGAACCAAATCGGCTTTTTTAGTGCAAAGGGCGAGCCAAGGAGAGAGAAACACGGGAAAACATGGAAGGGATTCAACAATTGACTAAAACACATTCAAAACAACATGGGAATCCTTACAAACCCATCCCCTGACATTTTTAGCCATGCTGGGAGAGAATGCGAGCCATTCTTCATTAAAAACAGTGGTTGAAACGTCATTTCTGTCCATGACCACGTGCTAGAGGCGTTTTTCAATTTTATCTCTCCAAACTCCATAAAAATGCAAAAATTACCTCGGAATCTTGTAGATAATTTCACCAGCTTTCCATTGATATAAAGAACGTGAAAAACCGAGCTCTGGATCGAAAGATATGGCCATTTGAAGTTTTAGGGCAAAATAGGGCCAAATCGGGTTGGCGGGCAAAAATTCAAATTTTTGCACCTTTTTGGTCATTTGGAAAATTTTCCAAAATTTCCCATGCTCCGCCACTCTAGG
This sequence comes from Taxus wallichiana var. yunnanensis, assembly GCA_018340775.1. Lineage (NCBI taxonomy): Eukaryota > Viridiplantae > Streptophyta > Pinopsida > Cupressales > Taxaceae > Taxus > Taxus wallichiana. Next base: position 309,159,969 of record CM031237.1, read on the forward strand.
TGCCACGTGGTAGCATCTCATTGGTGCGGGCCTTTCAGGGAAACATTTTCCAAAAAAACTCAGCCGAGCCATAACTTCAAAAATACATGGAGTTAGGAGGAAAACTTTACCTTTCTGGAAAGCTGAGAAAGATCTCTATCCAATGGTGTCATTTCCAAAAGGTTTTGAGTGCCTAAAAAGCAAAATATTATGAATGAGGTACAAGAGAGGAAAAAATGAGAGGAGTTAGCCACAAAAAATGAGCAGGGGCACATTTTGGATAACGAGGACCTAATGGCAATTCTGTAAAATGTGTCTTAGAGATGGGGAATTGGCTAGCTTCAGCTTTCGTGGGTAAGAGATCTGAAAGTAGGTCGTATGATTACGTGTGTAGCTGATGGAGAATTCTCACCAAGAGGCAAAGGTATCTCAACTGGGTTTGTGATGGGTGGAGGAGATGATGGGTGCTCCTCTGTAGGTGGAGGCGGTACTGTGGGTATCGATTCTCTAAGTGGAGAAGCCGAAGGTGAAATGGTTTTGATGTTAGCAAAAGACTCCTTCGTAGGTAATGAAGGAGATGAAAGGTGTTCCTCTATTGGTGAAAGAACAGGGGAGATTGGTTCGATGCAGAAGGAGGACTTTGGGCTAGAATCTCCTCTATGGAAGGAATATGGGGTATTTGGGAGGTGACAGGTGTGTCATTAAAAATAGCGTGAACCTCATGGGTATGGGTATCATGAGTTGAGGTCTCACCGGTTTGATCAAACGAAGGACCATGGTTGGGAAATGGTTTGTTGAAGATGTGTAGGTTTTGGTTGGCAAGTGCATTAGGATTATCCATGGTTAACTCACCTTTCTCAATAATTTATTGAACAATATTTTTGAAAGTGATGCGATTGTTGTCCTACTATGACCCTTTACTCAATGATAGTTACAGAAGTCATGTTCCCTATACCATGTGGGCATGGGGTGAGCAGGGTCAAAACTAGTGTGTGGTTTTATGGGTGGAAGAGTGAGGGATCTAGATTTGATAAGATTTTGTAAGACATAAGAGTAAGGTTCCCCAATTTGGGTGTATTTCTGCTCTCGTTTGAATTGAAAAGAGGCTGGATGGGTGAGAGATTAGATGAGGGGGTAACCTAATTTGATGTATGAGTGGGCGGCCTTGAGAACCAAAGTGTTAGCGGTGCCCTTAACCTTTGAATAATTATTTTTGGTTTGGAAGAAGAAGAGGTATCATTCGAATTGAATGTCGAATTCTTATTGCGTAATTGGATTTTCTTCTCTTCGATGGCTCGGATCTCTAACTTTTGTGCCATAGTGAATGATTCAAAAAATGTTCGGAAGGTTTGTACTTGTAAGGTTGGTGAGATATGTTTAGCACAAGCTCGTGTTAAGATCTTGATGAGTTCTGTTTGTAGAAATTAGAAGGTGAGTTGGTTGATCAAGCTACACTAACGAGTGACAAAATCTGCGATAGATTCGTCCTCATACTGATGCGTGGAGTATAGGTCGGTCATGGTAACCTTCTTGATGATATTGATAGAGAAATGGTCCAACAAGGCTTGGGCTACCTGATTTAATGAGAATATAGAGTGTCTAGGTAACCCACTATACCAATCTAATGCAGTCAGTGAGGGACATGGGAAGGTTGTCAAGAGCAAGGCATCATCTTGAGTGATCAAATAACACGTGTGTTCGAACGACCGCAAATACTACTGTGAATATTCTTTGCTATTGAAATAATTGAATTTAGGCATTTCCTAATGCACGGGGTATGGGAAAATAGGAATAGATGGGTGAATGGGCTCATTGTAAATCTCATCGTAGGTGAGAGTGTTGCGGGAGCTGAAAACTGATGTCTCTAACGTCTGCATATTGTCCAACATCAATTTGATTAGGTCGTTGGTAGGTTGAGATGATTGGGTGCCTCCTGTAGCGTGAGAGGGTTGGTTTAAGGAATATAACGGGGTTAACACTCTAGTGTATGATTCTACCATGTAGGTTGATTGGGAAGAAGGCATTGAAGCAGGAGGTACGTACTCGAGTGAATAATAGATGAAATGGGAGGCTGCTGATAGTATGTATATGGAGGTGGAAGGGTTGTGGTAACCACGATGGAAATGGGGGCTAACGATTGTGGAATGGAAAGGACCACATTTTGAAATGGGGTAGGGATCACCCACCTGGAGGTGGTAATGTAGCTACGGGTATGTGTGAAACATTAGGGGCGGATGAGGTTGCGTTTTGGGTAGTTGTCAAGGGTATTGTGGATGTGGCGGGTGCCACGAACATGGAAAATGCGGCGAGTCATAGTGCGTATAGGACCTAGCTATGAGATGATTGGGGATAAAGTAGATGTGGGAAACACGAGCTAGATGGGGCTGATGCGGGAGTGGGAGAGAGAGTCGTGGGGATAGATACGGGCATGTTATATATCAACCGACCCGAGGCATCTCAATTGGATGAATAGAAAAGGTAAAGCGTAAAGCGGTAGGGTTTTAGTCAAGAAGTCATGCAAACTCCTCATCTCTAGTAGCACTAGCAATAGGTTGGATGGGATCCATGGCTGGTGATAAAATGGAAGGTGGTGAAGGACTAGGTGGGAGTGGTTGACAACTGGTGTGAAATACGAGTGCGCTTGCTTGTTTTTGGGTCAGCACCATGTGAACCAATACTGATCAAGTAGGGTTGCTTCTCTGTAAATGACACAAAAATAACATGAACAAGTTAATCTAGCAACTAAAAGTGGATTAAGTACCAAATGTTCATTAGAAAGTGAAATAGGCTAACCGATTCTAGTTAAAGAAAACCGACGCGGGCATGGGTAACCACTGCCGGTCACTATAGAGAATGGACAATGAGTGAAAAACAAGGTAGAAGGTCAAATTTGATAGGTATGCCAAATCTGATGATGTTTACAATGTCAATGGGAATGATAGTGCTGACAGGGACTGTGAAAAGTGGAAGAAGATGAATAAAATGTCATTTTGGGTAGGTTAACAAAAGGACCTGGAATCGACGTTAGTTGGGTATAACCAATGACAGGTAGAGGGTAGCAAGACGACGGTCGTTGGGACTGACAATGATCACTTTGAAATTGAAACAATGATGAAATAATAGTGTTCATGAATTAAAATATGATGTATAATCAGACCCAACATTCTTAGAATGATGATGATATGGTGGAGGCACACTCGGGTGAAGTTGGAATACACCGGTGTGATGAGGAGCGCAAGGATGAACAAGAAAAATGAAGAACATGATCTCTCACCTAAAAATGCAAGCAAGAAGCAACACTAAGAAAAATGTGATCCTAGGAGTGCCTTTTCTATTATGTTTGTTTAGCTTATGTTATTTAAGGAGTGACACATGAATTATGAAATAGAGGTTTTTGTGAGTATGGCTTCCTACAAAGAAGGATATCTAAAAGGTGAGATTTCAAGTATGTTATGGTGGGGGTGGGCTTCGCTCTAAAGTATGACTTGATAGAGCATCAAGTGGGAGTACCACAATCATCATATCGGTGCGATCATGTGAGCGTTCCTAAGAAATATGTTTTTAAGAATATGTATTTTTTTCAATTTGTGTAATTTGGCAAGACTCGAGAGAGAAAGAGATGCGCTTTCTATGATTCATTTGTCAACCATCATCTGGTCATGAATTCTAGCGTATAGGTCACCCTCAATTAATGTGAGCTACTACAATAAATCAGAAAGGAATGCACTTATTTTTAAGCCCAAATCGAAGTGTGAAGTTGGATGACATAATAAGATGAAGAGGAAGAGGGATGCTCTTTTACTACAATGCAGAAAACATGAAGAAATGGTTCTTTTTAATTACACCAAAAGAAAGGTTTCCTTTAGAGAAAATAGAAAGAAAAGGTGGGTTACCAAGAAAGAAAATTAGTGTGTATGCTTTTCAGAAGGGAAACAAACACACAACTTTTCCTAGGAATGAATGAAATGCAAGGAACCCGGATGGGTCCCATCGAGCGTGCCAAAATGTTTCACCTGATTCTTAGACGTTTCTTTGAAGTATTGATGAAACATATAGGGTAACGGGCATATGAGGAATACCTGTTCAAATGTTGGTTGATGGGTTGTTGCACACGTATGACTTTCAAATCCACAGCTAGTTGTGAGAGCTTCCTTTTGGCTAGGAGGAACTATACGTAATAAAAGCACGACCACCGAATGAATTAAAAAATATGTGCAATGAACTACCTAGTGTATGCTAGATTTGGGAAGTGTGATACTTTGTAGATGGTCATCGAGTCCTTTGTTTTAAACAATTTAATGCGGTAAATAAAGTAAATCCTATTGTAGTTCGAAATGATTTAGTTATCTCACTTAAAACACAATAAGAAAGATCTAATCTAACATGATAGGTTAGAGTACGATCCAAAGGTCAAGTGACTAGTTCTGGGTCATGAATCGCGTATGGGTCCATATTTGTATTCTCATTTCTTTGTTCCTCTTGGAAAGGTCCGTAATTTGGGTATCCTGTTCTCTGTTCATCTAAAACTCGGAGTTCTCCCATTGATTTCCATTCTCCACAGATGGGATTTGTCATCCTTGTTGTTTCTGCCCTAAATAATTGAAGAAAATAAAATGGATGTATCTCTAAATAATGTATTTGAGGCCTCTAACATTCCTAAATTCTCGTCCTTGGAGAAACTTTCATTTTAGGGCTCAAATGGTCATTTTTCTGTATTTTACGGTTTGATGATTGTTTATCCTGATCAAATTTACATCCTTACATCGACATGGGATGTGGCTACTTTTTGGTTGGACACAACTTAGCTAGGTACTTCAAAAATTCTATGAAAATCCTCAACTCAAATATTTGTCCACGTGGAATAACGACGCTTGTTTGAAGATCTACTTTTTGGTTTGGCCTTGGAGTAGCACCGGGAGGACATGTGGAGGTTTTTGGTGCTTTTCTCGGACTTAGATAAATTTTATGTAGTTAAAATAGTTTGCGGAAAACAAGGACACGTGGTGAGCCCGTGCTCATTCAGAGTCTTTTAAAGAAGCACCAAGAGGACACTTGGAGGCCTCCAATCACTTTGCATTTTTCTTGGACTTTTCAGTTGCTAAAATTTACTACCTTGGAGCATGACACATGGGGCCTTCCACTGGGCTTCAAGCCTTCAAACAAACTTTATTGGGCCAGGACATGTGGTGAGCCCACGCTCTTCAAAAGTCTCAAATTTTGGGTACCATCTCAAGATGCGCCATTGTGACGCGTGGCAGTTTGACAAATCAAAGGGAACAGAAAGAAGACCATTGGGGTAACTTGGATTTTTTTCCCCCGGTATTCAAAAGATTAAAACATCAAAAAGGCCCACAAGCCTGATAAAGGAAAGGTAAAAGCTTGCTCTAGTCAATAGCGGAGGTGTGGACTCTCAGGGGAAATTTGGAAAAAATTCCTTTTTGGAAAAAATGAGTTTAAAGCATAAAGGGAGCGTGGTTCCGCTAGGACCCACATTGGAAACTAGAAGTGGAAGGGTGGAGCTGTGAGAGAAACTTGGAAAATTTTCCTTTTTCCAAAAAGTCAAATGGCAGAATTTATCTCACGGTTCCTTTGGGACCCTCATTGGGACATGTGTCAAAAGTATTTCTCATGGCAGAGCTGCTGGGGAAAACATGGAAAATTTTCCCTTTTCCAAAAAAGAGATGAAATAGCATAATTTGGCTGCAGTTCCTTGGGACGTAGCTCAGGACACGTGTCAGGGTCATTTCCTAAGGGCAGAGGCATGGAACAAAATGTGAAATTTTTCCATTTCTTCAAAAAGTTGTAAAAAGTCAGAAGGAACCCCCAGGTCTGTTTTAAAATTGAATCTTCCACGTGGATGACCTAAATTTAAAAGTGAGATCAATGGTAGCTGTAAGTCTAAATCTGATTTCCCCCCCATTTTCACTGAAAAATACCTGGAAGTGTGAGTCTTCATGATTTCTTGGTATTTCCTACACGCCAAAAAGAGAGGAGTTAATTTTGATATCTAAATTTGGTGGGAGAGATTCAGAGACATGTTTCTCTATTAAAATGGTCTAACTTTCGGGCTCGACATGATTTCCCATTTTTCCTCTCTCGAGCACACAATGAGCTAGATTTGATAGATTAGGAGCGTAAGTGGTTGGCGAATTGAAGAAAGAGTGATCTACCGGAAGGAAGAATTGAATGTGGGAGATATTGAAAAATCTACCCCGAGCACTGGTGACTTTTGTAGATCTCGATTATGAAATTGTGTTCATGATCATGGCAGCAGTAGCACTCAATGTCTAGATTTTTGGGGGGAAAAGGGGCTCTGTTGTAAATGTTATAAATGGAAAAAAATTATCATGTAAATGGTTGGCGTGTTAGGGGTCGGGACTTATTTATCTAATAAAGAAAATCTTCGACAGATCCCATCCTTTTGAGAAACTATTTGAGAAGCATGTATATCTATTTTGTATCAAGTTTGATCGTGTCAAGGTGGTTGGGATTTGTATAGCCATTGATAAGCTCGATATTGTTCTAGAAAATTTCCCCTGCTAATAATTTTGATTAGATTCGAGTTATTTTGTGTTGTCTTGAGAAAAACGTGTTTGTTTTATCTCCGAGTGTATGCAAATAGATTTTCTTGTTCCTATTGCAATCTTGTATTAAAATATGTTCAATCACACATGTCTCAATCCTTGTGACAGTTTAGTGGCATATGCAATTTCATTTCTTGGAAGAGCCTTCATTTGGGAGTGAAATAAATGATTTAAAATCACTTTTCTTTCATCTGTTTGATAGAGATTGTCATTAATCCTCTAGGTGTACCTCAGGCATGATTTGGCTAAGATCTTGATGCTTTTTTGGGTCTTCCAACTTGAGCCTTCGTGTTAGAGTCTCATAGGTTATATGAAAAAGTGTTAATCTATGCTTCCGTTGAAGCACCTATTCTCAAGTTGAAGAAACATTTTAGCTGTTTCGTGGCATTCGTTGGTTTAGTCTTCCATTTTGTAGAATCTCTCAAGGATTCATAAATCAAGTTCATCCTACCTCACCTCCCACAAAAATTCATTTAAAACAACTAATCCTACCCATATTACCCATGTTTTCCCTATGTGTGCACAAATGCATAATTTCCATTGCCAAAGCATGCATAAACAATCAAGATGTCAAACGTATTTAGTAGCTTTGAACCTTCCCATAAAATATATCCACTATCTAGAGTGACAACTCATGAGAGTTAGATTTTTTTGCATTGATCATATTTTCTCCAAGGTCTCCTTAACAATTTCATTAGGAAGGATATCCCCATCTCCTCCATAAACAACAGGCTACAAAAGGGTCCTCTTACCCTGGTTGAAAGGCACAACATAAAATAGTGAGGATAGATCAAATCCTCTTGAGGGTGCTATCCATTTCTCCACATTTGAGTGACATAGGGCCACTTATATCTAATCCCCGAGATAAAAAAACTCACCATGATTTATCTGTCTCAAGCTTCTGTCAAACCGGTGATGTTACTCGGACTTTGAGGGAGAATCAATTTGGGTACCAACACTATCCATTTCTATTATTGTTCTATTTTTCGTTTTAGCTATGCCATTTTGTTGATGGGAATGAGGAGTTGTTAACTCTATTTGAATTCCACAAGATACACAAAATGCATCAAATTTATTATTGACATATCCACATCCATGATTAGTTTTGATTCTATTTATTTTCATATTAGCCATGTTTTCAACTAAGGCTTTAAAATATTGAAACTTAGACAAAACTTCATATTTTTTCTTAATGTAATAAAGACGGTTCATTCTAGAAAAGTAATCAATGATAACAACATACAAGGATCCACCAATAGAAGGATCTTCTAAAGGACCTCTTATATCACTATGGATTAACTCAAGCAAGTTAGAGGAATCAAACTCATGTTTTGAGTGAAAATTTTCACCATGTTTACTACCACGCAAGTAATATCACAATGTCCATGGTCTGATTTTAACTTAGGAGTTGTATAAAAAGGTTAAGGTGATATATTTTAAACAAACTTTTGAAGTTCACATTCCTAATCATTTCATGCTATAATTGAACAACATTACAAGAAGAAGAAGAAAGACAAGATTCAAGAAAAATCCTTCAAAGATATACAAGCCATTCTTCTGAAAACCAATAGTAATAATCTTACCAAGCTCATTATTTACATACCATTTATCTTTTAATAACACAACTTTTTAGTTTTCTCTAGTTAGTTGAGAACAAGATAAAAGGTTTTTATTTAAGTTAAAAACAAATAAAAATTACTAATGGTTCCATTTTCTAACTTAACATTACCACAACATTTAGACCTAATGACATAATTATCACCTAGATATATATTCTCATGACATTCTACAACATTAGAAATAATTTCATGAATATATGTCATATGCCTAGATGCACCACTATCTAGAATCATTTCATTGCATTGGAGGCTAAAAAGGTAGTCTAAAGAGCAATATCTTGCTCAACATTACTTGCTTGATTTTTAGATTGATTCTAGTTTCTATTCTTTTTCTTTTTATTGTTGAATTTATTTTTTTATCTTTATCATGAACCTTATTAACTTTATAATAACCATTACCTAATTTATGACTAAATTTACCCCATTTGGTACATGTTCTATTAAACTTGACCTTAAAATTTTGATCATTCTTAGGATTGAACTTATATTTAAAGTTTGATTGAAGATAAGTATCGTAGGTATTCTTATTTTTAATGATTTCTAATTTTGGGGAAAAAATTCCTAAGAGGCATTCTCTTTTGAGTAAAATTTCTCCATTACTCTTTGTTCTTGAATGAGTAGAAAATATAAGGTATCTAATTCAAATAAATCAAATTCATTTTGATATTTAGAATTAAACAAGACATATGATTTCTAAATATTTAATGTATGTTAATATGAATAATAAAATAAAATAACTTATCTTGAAATAATTCACAATTACAGTCATCTAACCAAGATTTAATGTTCTTAATCTTAGCTAGATAATTGACTATATTTTCATCTCCTTTCATTGGATATGTAAATTGCTCCTTGTTGCCGAAATATTGTTTTCAATGTAATGGAAGAATGAAATCAATTCCAAATTCTAGCTCCATATGAATTAATTGGATAAAGAGGACTGTTCAAAACTAGTGGTAATTGGCCAAGGTCACCAAGGAGAATGACATATTTGTTCCCAAATTCAGATGTTTTTGAATGTGGGAAAGCCTCGCGTAGCCTATTATCAATTTTTGCTTAGCAAATTTGGGCCGATGAAACACATTTCATTAATAATAATATATTATATATGTTTTAGTGACTCTTTAAAAGATGATAATGCATGGCCTTCAAGGGGTTTTAGTTATTTGATTGGAATATGGAGGGCTACATGGATTGTGGATGCAGATATGTTGAATGTTGAAACATTGGTAGGGGTGAGAAAAAGGAGAGGTGAGGGAGATGTGGTTGATGCTATTGTGAATGAATTATGAATTTTATTTATCAAAAGTTATTTTCCTATGCCATCTGTTCCTTGAATTATCAATCGTAGTGGAGGGAGGTAGAAGGGATTTTTGCTTAATGGTGTAGTATGGTATCAAGATCTAGTTGTTGTTATGAAGAAAAAGGAAGTGTAGAAGATGGTGGTGTGGCCTGCATGCTAGTGTTAATTATGTCTTTTCTTTCTCGATGAATGATGAACCATTTATCTACTAATTAGACAGAACATCGTGTATGTTCCAATTATTGTGTATGTCAAAATATCATTTCCCAAACATTTCAATACTATCAAGATCTATGATGTTTCCCAGAAAAAGTTGTTTGAAAACCTACCATTCATGCAATGGTTCCTTTTGAATACCGCATTCGACATTAGAGTCAAAACTAACATGGTTTGTATCATGTCTTGTGTCTGCGGTAGTGCGTAAAAAATGCCACGATCTATAGTTGTGCTTGAACACATCCCATGTTCCATTGATGTCATATGGAGTTGAGACAAATTTGGAGACTATATTTCTAAAAGGATTGTATAAAAGGAGTTCTGATGATAAAAACATCATAGGATGTTGAATCGAGCTACGACATCCACAAATCTCATGTGGACCCAACCAATTGTGTGGCTCGATCGCAGTTTCCATTTATCACCTTTACGATTCTTGTTGTAGCTCCAATATCAAACAACTTGAATAAGAGGTAAGTATTCCATGCTTGTAGGGAGAAATCTATATGCATCCAAGAAAATGGTTGTTTCTTGTACATCGGAATCACTTTCAACGACATGTATCAAATTTTTTTGCCAACATTTAGTGATACAAATGAGCATGAACATAACAAGTGGAAATTTTTGGAGCATGTTGCACATGTTTCTTGTGAAATTATGTCATGTTAAACAATTCTTTCTATGACAATTATGCGGATTGTAATATGTGTTGGAGAATCCATGCCAACATCTCTTAAAAATCTAGATAGCATTTGGTGATAGGTTTTGAACGTTGATCTACTTTTGAAGCATATTTTTAATATACTTAAGAACTCCATGACAGAAATTACCAATTGGAAATCAACATTTGATCTCGATATGGATATCATAATTTTATTGTAGATGTTCAATCTATCATCATTTCTTGAAGGGAGGTACTTAATTTTCCCTTCATTTTAAATGAGCAAGGATGAAGTAGGTCGCGTGGCCTAGGGGCATTATACCTACATTACAACTGTGATTTCTTTCTATGCATACATGTTTTCTCTAAACATTTAGTGTTTCGATGAACACAATTAAGCGAGCTTATTCAAGGTCCGCAAGTTGGGAGGATGATAGAATTTGTGTTGTATCTAGCAAGCAAGGGTCTTCTAGTAGTTACTTGCGAATAAAATCTAAGCGGTTGTAAGTCGAGGTGGGGGTTACGAGGATGACACAAACTTATCAAAGTATTTTTTTGTCTCCTTGATAGTTGATGTATCCGCCTAATCCATCACATCAAATTTAAAGGCGTTTTAAAGCCATAATAAATTGTGAAAATGTGTAGAGCCTCTATGTTGTCATTCATACATGCGATATGAGGGAACATAAATATTAGCTATGTAGTTCAGAACAAAATTATATAAAAGTAGATTTTATTACTTGTACCAAAAGTATATCGCTTGCTCAAGCTCCTTCGCAATGTTTCTTCACGAAATATTGTGAATTTGTGATGTAGATATGTGGATACTCAACGAGGTTAGAGATAATGTTAAGGGTTCTCCAACACTATGTAACTTGAGGTTCAATAGGGAATGCATTAAACATAATAATGTGGAGATCTGGTCATTTAGTGTCTACAACACTTAGAGTGAAGAATAAGGTTGGTGTCCCTAATTGTTCTACCATATTTGAAAGCTCACTTTTTCTTTTTTTTCCCAAAATGATCGTGTCCATTGTGTTGAGTTGTGGAGATCAATTACTTCAGATTAGCATGCAATATGAAACTTGACGGAAAACATAGTAATCGACATCGGTTATGGAGGGACCAACATCGGTCACCTATGACTAACATCGGTCAAGAAAGGAGGAACCAACATCGGTTAGGGCTAACCGACGTCGGTTACCTATGCAGAGTGTTTTATTTAACTCTCGGAAATTAGATCTATTTTTAGTATTAAAGCAGATCTATTAATTGTAATTACATGGCTAAGTGCCCTAAGTTTGTATATGCCTATATAAGCATGAAATGCGGGGTTTAGAATTACTAATTAAGAAGAACTTGTAAAAGTTGATAATTATTGTGAGAATAATTATAAGAGTGAGAATTATTGGAGAAGATGCAAAATCTTGAGAGAAAGAAATCTTGTACATCCGAGAGGTGTTGAAGATTGTAAATATTCATTGTATATCTTGTGAAATATTTGGATAATAGACTAGTTTGTTTCTTGGTGGACGTAGCCACACCTGGGTGAACCACGTTAAAACTGGTGTTGATTTATATCTCTTGTTTTGTATATTTCTTCTAGTATAATATCCGCTTTTATTTGCATGTATGATTAAATCGATATATTATCTCATCTGACAACTCGTGTGCTAACCCCAACAACTAGTATCGAGCTTTGTTTGAGGGTTTTATGTGTTGAAAGATTAACTCACAAAGGGTTTTCTAATTGAGTGGGAGCTACAATAATGGTAGAAGAAAAAAAAAAATACGAGGTAGAGAAGTTTGATAGTCAAAATTATCAATTATGGAAATTGCATATTTAGGATTATCTCGTATCAAAGAGATTTGTATTTAATGTTCGATGAGAAGTCTAGACCTATGAAGATGACTGATGAAGAATGGAATATTCTTGACAGAAAGGCTTTGGGATCTACAAGATTTTTTGTGGTAGCATCTGTGGCTTCCAATATTACTGAAGTGATATCTATGGTAGGGTTAATGAAATCTCTCGCTAATTTATATGGAAAACCTAGTGCTTCAAATAAAGTTTATTTGATGAAGAAACTATTTAGTTCTAAGATGCATGAAGGTGGATCTCGCATCTAGTCATTTGAATGATTTCAGATCTATTGTAAATCAGTTGATATACTATTTAATGATGAAGTGAAAGAGATTTTGTTCTTATGTTATTTTCCGATAGTTGGGATAACTTGGTAATGGTTGTTAGTAATACAACATCTATTAATAATATTTTGAAGTTTGATGGTGTGGTTGGTAAAATCTTGAATGAAGAAATTCAAAGGAAGAGTACAAAGGAAACATTATAGGGGCATGCGTAAGGAGAGATCCAAGAGTAAGAGTAATGAGAAATCAAAGTCGAGGGATATAAAATCTAAATCTAGAGGTAAGGGAATTACTTGTTGGAAATTTGGAAAGAAAGGACATTTAAAGAAAGATTGTTGGTTAAAGGATAGGGAACTAACAACAGACAAAGGTAAAGAAGTAAATATTTTTGTAGAAGAGGTAATGTGAGATGCTCTTATTATTTCTCTAGATAATATAATTGAATCATGAGTTTTAGATTTAGGAACTTCTTTCCATGTAACCCCTAATAAGAGTTATTTCAAAAATTATGTCCAGGAAATTTTACGCATGTTTATTTGGGTGATGATGTACCTTGTAGGATTCTTGGTAAAGGGAAGTTCATCTAAGATTATAGAATGAAAATACATGGGTATTGAAATATGTGAGGCATGTGCCAAGTCTCAAGAGGAATCTTATTTCTGCAAGGCAACTAGGTGAATCTGGTTGCATGGTTACATTTACAATAGACTCTTGGAAAGTCACCAAGGGTGCTTTTTTGTGGCAAGAGGTAAGAAGGTAGGAACATTATATTTATCTACTTGTGTTACTGATTCCTTTTCTACATTATCTACTTCAGATTCAGATGCATGTATGTGGCATAATCGGTTGGGCCATATGAGTAAAAAAGGAATGCAAATCTTAAAGGCTAAGGGTAATTTATCGATTTAAAAGATTCGAGATCTTGATTTCGTGAGCATTGTGTCATTGGAAAGCAAAAGAGAGTGAGATTTCTTGAAGTTGGGGCAACTAAGAAGGAGTAGAAATTGGAGTTTGTACACTCGGATGTGTGGGGACTAGCTGAGGTAGCTTCTCATGGAGGATTCTAGTATTATGTTACTTTCGTTGATGATGCTAGAAGAAAGGTATGGGTTTATTGTATTAAACATAAATATGATGTTTTTGAGGCTTTTAAAATATGAAAATCCCTTGTTGAGAATGAATCAAATTCAAAGTTAAACTGCCTTAGATCTTACAATGGTGGTGAATATTGTAGCAAGGCTTTCAATTATTATTGTTCAAAGTGAATGGGATACATAGAGAAAGTATGGTTCCAAGAACACCTCAAGATAATGGTGTTGTAGAAATAATTAATAGGAAAATCATGGAATGTCTAGAAGTATGAGGATACATTATGGATCGCCCTTACTGAGTTTTGGGCGAAATAATTGATATATTGGTTTATTTGATTAATTGTGATCCTTCAAGTTCACTAGATGGAGGAATATTAGCGGAAGCTTGGATTAGAAAAGAGGTAGATATTTATTTTCTTAAAGTTTTTGGTTCGTAGAAGATTTTGTGCATAATTATAAGGAAAATAGGAAAAAGTTTGATGCAAAATCTAAGAGATGCACTTTCATTGGTTATAGATCTAGTGATTTGATTCCGTTTTTAGGATTTAGAGAATTATAAAAAATTTAGGAGTCATGATGTTGAATGTAATGAAAAGAGAATGTACAAGGATTAAAGTTTTGTACCCAAAGATGAACAGGTTGAGAATTTTGTGAATGAAATAGAACTCTCAGATTTAAAAGTAATACCAATAGGGTTTACAAGAATTAAGCTGCCGGTGTCGATTGACTCTGGCTCGACATCATCGATTAGTAGAACGAGTATCGATTATAGAAGATCCAAACTAGAATCGGTTAGCAGAACCATCATCGGTTATAGGTTATCGGTGATGGTCAGCGACAAATTTGGATAGAAATTTTCAGGAGGTCCATAATGAGCCTCTGGTACCCTAAAATCCCGTGATAAGGTCATAAATGTTAAGTAAACCTCCGAAATATTTACACCTTCTCTATTTTAGTTTTTATTGAATGATAATGGTGAGCCAATTTTTTTGAAGAAGTAATGTAGGATAAGACACATGTCCGGTGGGAACATGGCATGGATGGGGAGATGGACTGCTTAGAAAAAACCAAACTTGGGATTTGGTTAAATTGCAAGCGAGTAAGAGGACATTGCGAGAACAAGTGGGTTTATAGGATTAAGGAAGAAGAGGGTAGATAGAAAAGGTACAAGGCAAGGCTTGTAGTAAAGGGATTTGCACAAAAATTAGGTATTGACTCGGTGAAATATTTTCTACTATTTTAAAAATGAATTCTATTTGTATCTTCGTATTGAGTTTAGTTGCGAGTAGAGGATTTGCATTTAGATCAACTAGATGTGGAGATGGATTTCCCTCATGGTGATTTAGATGACGATATTTATATGCGTAGCAACTTGGGTATGAAGTCAAGGGTAAGGAGAAATTAGTGTGTAGGTTGAAAAAGAGCCTATATGGGCTCAAGAAAGTTCCAAGGAAATGGTACATGAGGTTTTATAGTTTTATGCATGAGCATGGTTACTTGAGATGTGAATTTTACCATTGTGTTTATTTTTGAAGCTTGAAAATGTGAGCTATATTATTTTGTTACTATATGTGGATGATATGCTTATTACAAGATCTAGTATGTAGAACATTGGTCACTTAAGGAAATCTAGCTCACACATTTTCTATGAAAGATTTAGGAGCTGCGAAAAGAATCCTTGGCATGAAAATACACAGAGACGGGAAGAACAAGAAATTTTATTTGTCTCAAGAGCTTTATATCTACAAGGTGTTAGAAAGGTTCAAGATGCAAAATACAAAACTTGTTAGCAAACCTATGGATGGGCACTTCAAATTGAAAAATATCAGTGTCCTTCATCACATGAGGAGGTCAAATACATGAGATGAGTGTCATATACTTTAGGAGTTGCGAGACTCATGTATGCTATTATTTGTACTGCACCATACAATGCATAGATAGTGGGAGTTATGAGTAGATATATGACCAATCCAGATAAAAATCATTGGAAAGTAGTTCAATGGATACTTAGGTATTTAAAAGGGGCATCTAGCATGTAATTATGCTATGGAGGTTCAAATATTTCATTATGTGGCTATGTTGATTCAGATATGGTGGAGATTTGGATGGTAGAAGTAACACTACTGGATATATTTTCACAATAGGTGGAACAATAGTTAGCTAGATTTCAAGATTGGAGAAGGTTATGGCTTTGTCTACTATATAAGTAGAGTATGTTGTGGCTACGAGAGGATAGTAAGGAGATGGCATGGATGAATAAGTTCATGAAAGAGTTGGGAAAGGAGCAAGATGATTGTAAATTGTTCGGTGATAGTTAGAGTGTAATTAATTTGGTAAAGAACTCAGTGTTTCATTCGAGAATGAAACACATTAAATTGAGGT
Source organism: Taxus wallichiana var. yunnanensis (assembly GCA_018340775.1). Taxonomy (NCBI): domain Eukaryota; kingdom Viridiplantae; phylum Streptophyta; class Pinopsida; order Cupressales; family Taxaceae; genus Taxus; species Taxus wallichiana. Next base: position 309,175,952 of record CM031237.1, read on the forward strand.
ATCACATCACATGATAGGTATTAGAGAATGGGTAGTTGAATCTAGAAAATATTCATATGAGTGAGAACCCTGTGGATATGCTAACAAAGCCATTAGTAAAGGAGAAGTTGGAGCTACACTCCTCTCTTGTTGGTCTTCGATTTTGAGACTTGAAGAGGAAGAAAAAAATCTAAGGAAGGATCCAAGAATGACGTTGAAGAAGTATGGTGCAGTAATTAATCTCCAAGTGGGAGATTATTGAGGTGTGGAGCTCAATTACTTAAGATTAACATGTAATATGAAACTTGCTAGAAAACACAAGTAACCAACATCGGTTATGGAGGGACCGAAATCTATCAAGAAAGGAGGAACCAACATCGGTTAGGGCTAGTCGGGTGTCTATTACCTATGCGAGAGTGTTTTATTTAACTCTCAAGAATTAGATCTATTTTTAGTATTAAATAATATCTATTGATTTTAATTGCATGGCTAAGTTACCTAAGTTTTTATATGCCTATATCAGCATGAAAGCTAGGGTTTAGAAGTAAAAATTAAGAAGAACTTCCAAAAATTGATGATTATTGTGAGAATAATTGTGAGAGTGAGAATTCTTGGAGAAGATACAAAATCTTGAGAGAAAGAAAGTCTTGTACATCTAAGAGGTGTGGAATATCGTAAATCTTTATTGTATATCTTATGAAATATTTGGATAATAGATTGGCTTTTTCTTGGTGTACGTATCCCATCTTTGGGTGAACCACGTTAAATTTGGTGTTGATTTAAATATCTTGTTTTGAATATTTCTTCTAGTAGAATATCCGCTTTTATTTGCAGGTATGCTTAAATATAATATATTATTTTACAATTGGTGTGCTAACCCCAAAACCTCGAAGGCTCAAACCAAAGCGCATTAAATTATGCAGGATGTTGTCTTTAGGGAATTCCAGTAGTTATCTTTATAGATATCTAATTGTTGGAGGGATTCTAGATTCGATGTTATGTTTCATAAAAACTGTTGTTGTAGACTAGCTCCTATAGCGCATTATGAGGTTTAGAAGGAAGTAGGGAAATCATGGGTGGGAACTAAAATGCCCATCATGGTAGCACATCAAATGTAGAGTGTATTCATGCATTGGAACTTATTTTATGCGGGGCTATTTCCACATTACTTTTCCCACTGGAAACAAAGTTGGGAAATCCATTGAGAAAAGGCCCTCTATATTGTATTCATTTATTGGCGAAAGCCCAAGCTCTAGCCATGGCATGGTAAATGGATTGTTACCACCATGGGTGAGCAAGAAATATTTGATTTCCTCTTCTTCTATTCTTGTATTGTGAGGTTTTGGCATGAAATATGGTGAGTGTTCATACATTTAAGCATAGTTAGTAGATACATCAATACCACGAGTTGTAGAATTGGTTTGCATTCGTGGAGTGTTAAGAGAGGAGGAACCATTTTATGACTCATATGGTAGAGATGAAAGGGCATAATTTTCAATTAAGACATCTTTATGATAGGGATCATGGCGGATTTTATATTGTAAGGCCACTAAAACACAATATCTCTTGATGTAGAAATCATAATTTGTTAAATTATCTCCTTTCCTTTGTATGAGTACTATGTCTAAGTCTCCAAGGTGGTGTGGTAGGTAATTTTCTATTGAAGTAATTTTTTACGGGAAAATTATGGTGTGTCCTGAGTATTTGTATTTTCGCCATGTACTTGGGTGACTTGCAAGAATGGATTGAGTCATGCACTAAACATCTCCTCGATTTGGGTTAAAGACACAAGAATGGTAGGCTACTTTTTAGGGTCCATGTTGTTTCATGAAGAGAAGTAGTGGCCATGTTTTTCAGATTTGCATCTGTTATAGGAAGGAAATCCTTCAAAGAAACTTGTTTTAATTCCAGGGTAATTTTCCAAATAGATTGAGAAAGTTTAGATGTTCACCAAAAAATATATTCTTTTGTGAAACTGTCATTGGGCTTCAATATTTTGTGACGAGGGTGGGAATATGGGAAATATATGTGTATGGGAAGGGGTGGGGTGTTCTGTTTGAGTGGATGGTGGATTGCAAGGTGGAAAGCAGTCAGAAGGAGAGGAGGAACTGGTTGTACATGTACAAGGAACCAAAGTAAGGTTAGTACTTGAGACAATTTCATGTGGCATCCCAAATAAATGGGAGATGTGGCAATAATAATGATAGATGAGTTTTTATGGAAGAAATTGGTATGGTCATGAAAAATTATTTCCATGGACGTTACTTATGCGGAATATTGGCCGACAATCCTTCACTAGTTGAATTTGATTGCAAGATTAGAATGTCAGGGAATGGTAGGTAGTTGGTTAATATAAGTTTACATATACTAAATATTTCATTTGTTCTACACTCTACGTGACGGTGTTAATGCTCAACAATTATGTGATTTTTTTTTGCATAGTTCTCTCTTCGTTAGGCTCATTTTGCAGGAGTCGACATGATTGAGAAGTCACAGACTTATGGAGTACCACCTGTTGAAAAAAATCCATGCAAGTCAGCAAGGAACGATGCATTGTTTGATGACATACAAATGTAGAAATATTCAAAATCAATAAACTATATACAATTGAAATGCATGTGGAGTTCCAATGGAAATTATATGTAAGAGGTAAAATTTTGAGAATAAAAAATTGCATATGTTGCTAAAGGAAAATAATATTAGTTATATGGAAAAATATAGTACATTCACATAGTCTACAAGGATGCAAATATGTACATAACAAAAGTGCAAGTAATATTCATTTATTTTCTTAATAGTACTTTCAATCCACATAGTAGTAGGAGGTAATAATATGTCATGTAAAAGGAAATACAACAATTTTCTTTTGAAGCAGGGAAAAAGAGGGAAACATTTTCAGAAGTGCTAATGGATGATCATGGAAGAGGGTGAAGGAAAGATAGATATGAAATAACTAACATAGCGTTGATAGTTCAAAGTATAGAAAGGGATGGGGGAGGGTGTAAAGTTTGAAGGGATGGGTGCGTTAGAAAACTTTGCGTAAAGAAGGTTATAGAGGAGATGCACTGCTATCCACTTTCTTTGAATTGAGGATGACACATTTCAATCTATTGATTCCATGGTATGTCTCTTTTTCAGGGAAAGTGTGAAGCAATATTGGTTGCTGATGACATTACTTGTAATTTCACTAGTTACATCTTTGTCTAATATAATAGGTGGAGGTCACTAGCTGCAACACTCATGATTGATTCACCATCTCATCAAAAGTGTAATTGATTAAAGTTCCCATGTTGGGTCCTTTAGATCGATCAAGAGTGCATATCTATAATCATTGTTCTAAATTTCTACATTGCAGTTCGAACAGAGCTATGAACCATTTCCATGCTCTCACACTTTTTTCCTACATTGTTTTTCACCTTTTAGAAGAGGACATGTCATGTAAAAAAAGTTGTCCATGTTGATATTTGTGATTTCTGCTATAACCACGACCCATTCATTATTATCAGTGTTCCCCATCTGTAGGACTTGCGAAATTATTGATACAGAGGTCAAGATTTTGGAGGGCCCAAAAATTTTTGTGATAGAGGCGTTGTTATCACCGAATCACAAGCACCCCGGATGTTGATCGATTTCTAGTTTGATCACTCTAGGCATCTAGTGTGATTGGATAACATGGGTACTATCTCCAAGTTGTGGGACTTGCTACTTGAGATAGACCTCCGAGAGAAAGCTAGTTCTTACTCCTAAACTACCCGCCACAATCTACTCTAATGCGGGATAAACTAACCTGTTCTAATCTAAATTTCCAAGGACCAGGAAAGAGAATGCATAAAATGAAAGCCTACACTAAAGCGGTGATACACCGAGAAAAGGAGGATGTGAGAGTAGTCTCCAAATGTGTGAAATATAGAGGCAAAGTGCACACTAGAAGAGGTGATGATGATTCTCCATAATCTAGCAAAATGCATTCACAGTAATATTCCAAGCACACACAATGATAATGAATTCCTGCAAGAACATAATAATAGACACAATATTCTTGTAGAAAGATAAAAGGGGCAAGAAGAATGCAAGAAAACACAGCAGGGGAAGATACATCCACAAACTTGTATTTTATTGCTTCTGGTATGCACTGATTCGATCTATTACAAGATAAGGGCACTGGATCACCATGCAAGGAGTCCACTACAAGGGCTGCAACACACACCGGGCTTCACAAAGCAATTTTGGCAGAGCTTTGCTACCCAAAAACTCTCTCTTTTACAATGAGCCCAACACTCCAATTTATAGAAAAAGAGAAGGAAAAGAGAAGGGAAAATGGAAATCCTGAAATCTGTCCTTCAACCACTGTAAGAGGCATTAACCGAGTGAAATGATTATATATTACTTGCAAAAAGGCTCCCCATACTGTCCCATGTGTTGCAAAGCGAGAGAAAGAATGATGACCATGCCTCTTAATTGCACTCCCAACTACCAAATAAAACACTTCTGAACCCGGCCACGTTTCCTTAAAAATCTCAATAAATTTCTAATCAAATCTGGAATTTCTTGATTGCTGTATATTAGTCTCGGAACCACGATTCCAACGGTACCAATTTTGTGTGATTTCGTTGAGAAATGCAAAAGTTATGGCCTTCTGAGTGCGGGCAGCTATTTTGGGTCTGGCAGGCGTTTTCTGTCATTTGACGGGAATGAGCATTGACTGACTGGAGCAGAACACTTTTCCTTAATTTAAATATATCTACCCTTATTAATTTTTTGGCGTAGAGGACGTCGTGCTCATTCCAGAAAGTCCAATTTTATCAAAATCGGAGCTCGGAGTCAAAAGTTATGGCCGTTTGAAGTTCCACGGGTCAAATGTTGACTTTTCTCCTCTGCCTTCGGCCGCTTCGGCTTTTCGCGTCCCACGCATCCCTTTGTCCCAAATGTCCCAAATGCTGTGTGGGACAAATCCTTCCGAACCGCCCGAAATGGGCTTCCATGTCCCTTTTCTGCCGGTGACACGTGGCGTGATCTGATTGGCTTCGGCTCCTTCGGCTATCCGCGTCCCGCGCGTCCCTTTGTCCCATTTGGCCCAGTGCTGAAGTTCCCTGTTTCGGCCGAACCGGCCGGTTCGCGTACTCGCGGCCCAGATGTCCCATTTGCTTTCGGACCGTTCGGGACAAATTTTCCCGATTCGCCCGGTTCGGCCGGTTCGCGTACTTTTGTCCCGCGCGTCCCAGACTTTAAGTTCTCATTTCGGCCGATCCGGCCGGTTCGCGTACTTCACGTACTTCGGCCCAACTGTTCCGGGCTGCCTTGACTCATTTCACCGGTTCGGCCGGTTCGCGTCCAGATGTCCCAACTGTCCCGACTATTGCAAGGACTAGGACTTAGCCATTTTTTATGATTTTTTCTGGCCCGAGCTTGTTTTTTGCAATTTTTTACATTTTCTCAGAACTTGCTCTCTTCTTCTTGGATAGGGGAGTTAGAAAAAATATGAGGGGACCCTAGAAATATGACTTTTTCTGGACTCAATATAATTGCTTGGGACAAAAGAATTTGATGCATGTTATCAAAATTACCTTGAGGGGTGAATTTTGGATAACAGGGGTTAGATGAGAGTAGTCATCAGAAGAAACCCAACCATGAAGTGTAATAGTTTCTAAAATTGGAGGGTTGACGTAACATTTTGTACTTGAAATCAGTGTCAATTGAGGTCCCATTGAAAATGGATACACGAGAAACTTTCAAGGAAAGGACCGGAAGATGTGGTATATAAAGAATGTCTTCAAGTTCTTTTCTTATCTCATCTAAATGTTGTCCCCACAAAGTGACAATGACATTGAATCCTGACATGTCCTTTAATTGTAGAGTTCTTCTCTTTGTTTCAGACTGGTCATGCCTATGAATAGTTGAGCATGGTGACATGGCAAGAACAATGCCAATCAAATCAATAGAAGACCCGAAGTGCTTGCAGGTATGTCCTTGATTTTGGTGAAGTGAAAGTGATGGGAAGGTATTGTATCCTCATTTTCTATGAGAGGAGTTATGGTTGAGGATGATTGCATGAAAATATTTAAATCATTTTTCAAATGGTTGTAACATAGTTTTTCACCAATAATCCTCCCAATTTTCCCATTAGAAATTGTATATAGCTTCCCATTTTAAAGATGATCATAGAATGTTTTGGAAACCTTATGTAAATAGGTGTTGTGGATTTCTCCTCCTTTCCGATCCACAAAATTGAACCCAAACACAGAACCATATCCCTTTGTATTGTGATGTTCGAGAAGGGTTATTTTTGCTAGGGCACAACCCTCTACAGACCACATGTGGATAGATGTATTCAATCCACTTATTTGAGTTGGTGTTCTCGCAAAATATATGTTAACCTAGTTTACACTTGCATCTGTTTGTGACAACTGACTATCTTGGAGAGAATTTGTTGGTAGTCAAGTTAGAGCACCGATTGGCATATGTGTTTCGACAACAACATCCATTTTAATGATAAGAACAATCCTACAATGGAAAAAATGGGGAAAAATTAGAATTGAGCAATGGATGGAAAAAACAAATGGAAAGAAATTAGAATTACTATAGGGGAATTATATACATTGGTAATTGAGCAAGGGATGAAGCTTACAATTCATTTTTTATCATTCTAACATGGGATTTGTGTAAGCACACAATGGAGCCTTCTTGTATTGATTTTTTATTACACAACTTACAAATTTGGAGGGTAGAAGTGTTGTTTGAAAATGTAGCCCATCTGAAAGGTCAACATGATGTTGGGCACCCGTGTTGAGAACAAAGCGTAGGGAGGACAAGTGCAGTATCTGAAATGTATGGTCAACATTGGAACCGCCCTAAATTAATTGAGAAATTCCTTCGTGTGTCAAAGTTATTTCCATGGAAAGTAAAATATGCTCGAGAAAGTGGGAGTTCTGCAAATATATGGTGGAAAATGTAAACTTGTAGCATAGTCAAACATGAAATGAAGGATGTGTTCACATAGCACTGTTCACCTTGTATATGACGTAAGTAAATTTACACGCATTTGTAAACAATGAGAAGCTCTAAAGTTTGCTTCCCTATTCATTAATATTTTTAAAAAGTGCAAACATGAAGTCTAACCCTTAAAACAATTCAATATGCAAAAAAGTGATATAATGTACAAAGCTTTGGATGAAAACAACTATAAATTGCATAGTTATTTTTGGCATTTTAAAACTATAGGTATTTGTATGCAGATATAATGAAAATAAAATAAAAAATGCGTTGTCGTTGATTTATTCAACATGTATATTGAAGAGTTTGCTTTGAGTTCCATGTGTCTTGCCACAATATATACATGCATTTATTTGAAACAAGTTAAAGATTATTATGATATGCAAATAGAATGGAAAACAATAAGAACAATATATACACTTGAACTAACCAAACTATAGGCATTTGTATGCATATATAATGATAAATAAATTATAAATGCATAATTGTTGGTTACAAAAACTGAACATGTATTTTTAACGGTTTGATTCTTTGTCCAATATATACTACCAAAAATATACATGGAATTATTTGAAATGAGTTACAAATTGTTTAGAAAAAAACTTATAAACAAACTAGTACAAGCTATTTTTAAAATCAAATTTCTTGCTTTTTACTTGTGTAATTTTTACATTTCATGTATTTTTGTGCAGTTGTAGATGTCTTGATTGTTATTCCCATTTTACTCAATTTTTGGGGTGGTTCATATTTCAATGCATCTTCATTAGAATCGTAAACCAAGTAGAAGCCTCATGAATGTGGTCCAATTGTTCGAATTTGGAGAGAAAAATTGGGGATGTTGGCAATAGGTGGAGGCGATCTCTGACCATCTCGACTATCACTGTTTTAGGTGGTTTCGGTTTCCTGTAATGTAAAACATTGACAACACATTGAAGACGTTTAAAATATTCCTCCCTTTGTAAGATATGCATTGTTATTGTTAAGCCAACTGAAGGGAGAGGAATTGTGCTTCTAGTCTGCATCATATTAAACTAGAGAGGGAAAAAAACTGTGTTACTCTAAGAAGATATTATTATTTATGACGGGAAGCTTTAAAATTCTTGTCATTGATCAATTTAACGCCCACCTTGGGGTGTTTAAAAATGGCCTCATTGGGGAATGATTCCCTGGGAACATAATGAATCATGTCATTGACAAAGGCACATGCCCCCACATGTCACTTCGGAAAAAGGATTGCTGCCAACTATAAATATAAACGAAACAATCAAAATAAAATAAAATGAAATGAAAGTAATCTACAATAATTTTTTAGTTCATAACATGCAATAAAAAAACTAATGAATAATTACTTCAATCAATATTGAAACCCACATGAAGTTCCTATAGAGACAACACTCTCTTCTTTACCACAGGAGAAATAGAATAAAAATATCAGATTGCTACCTAGCTAGGCATTGCAGCTTATCCAATAGAAAAGTGAAAGAAGAAGTTAAGAAAAGAGAAATCAGAAGTTAAATAGTTTCCATAAATAATAAAAAGTGAAATTAAGTGCTTGTAATCTTCACACATACTCTTTTATCAACCAACCATTTATCTCTATAGTTTATACAATGCATTTTTAGAGTACTAAGATTTATGAAAACATTTCAACAATGTAAAATGACAGATGGTAACAAATTACTTATTAATTTTAGGTACTTTTAAAGAATATGTTTTTTAAATAGATCGAGTTCCTAAGAATTTAAGTCTATTGTTGTAAAAATATTGGCTAACTTGGATATGTATGATGTTGTGTACCAATGCAATGAACAACATCCATATCAAAACCATAATTTTTTCATCTAATTGGGTTCAAGATAATACTATTGTGCACCCAAACAAAGATAAATTTTATATGCATGTGTCTAAGCTAGGATTCTAAATACTAGAATTGGGCATTCTTCAGGACATATTGAGGGATTAAAGAATATTTGATCGCAGTGAAGGGTTAAATTTTTTGAATGTTGGAATCTTTGGTAGAGGGGATGCTAGTGCCTTTTGAAGACTTTTGGCTAGAGGAAAATGAAGATTTAAGAGATCCAAGTCACTCAAAAACTTCCAAGATTTGGGCATTCTTAGGACATGTTGAGGGATTAAAGAAATGTCTGATGGCAATGGAGTGTTAAAGATTTTGAATGTTGGTGGTGGGGATGATATGAATATTAAATATATGTTTCTTGAGCTCAATATTTTCAACATGAACACCAATTTTCTTGAGTTCCAAAGCAATCTTTTCCAACTCTTGACATTTTCTTGCAGTTGCAACCTCATTACTTAATTTTGCAAGCCGAAAGGCCTTATGCGAGTAACCACTCAGTAATTTACCAAATCTCTTTATCGCTTCTTTCATCGTTCAATTTTTCAACTCAGAATAATAATTGATGAATTTATCTAGAAAAAAATTGATTGTAAAGGTAATCCAAAATAGAATAACAATTGATGAATTTATCCAGAAAAAAATTGCTTTACAATGCACATTTTCTATGAATAGAGATTGAATAATAATAGCAAAAATATCACCACTTTTTTCTCTTTTTTTTAAACGGTAAATTCTTTTATCTCTCATAAAATATTACTTGGCGTGCAAGCAAATCAAAAACTGCATGAAGACAACTTCTTCACATTTTTTTAATTTACCTCTATTAGATATGTAATTAAACACTTATAATTCGTTTGACAACTTCCTTGCAAGATGTGCCACTCACATTCTTCATGCAAATAAAGCAAAGCATAGGCATTTAATATGTAAAAGGAATATTATTGAAGTGTAGGAATATGCTTATGGCTAAAGGAAAATTAAGATTTAAGAGATCCAAGTCACTCAGAGCATTTGCAAGATTTGGCCATTCTCGAGGCCTTATTGAGGGACAAAATGGAGAAAGGTGTTATAAATTCAATGGCTAGACATGATTTCATATTGTATATATTATCAAAATTATGAGAATATACAATGCATTTTTAGAGTACTAAGATTTAAAAGCTTACACCAAAATTAGATCTAAAATTTGCACCAAAATATTACAAAATGGATCAACTACAGATAAATTGTTTATTTATCAACATTTTGCTGATCAGAGTTGTGCCACAGAGAAGATTAATCTCATTGATCTGGATTATTCATGTGAAAAGGAGGAGAGATTACAAAATCTTAAGGACTTTTTCTATGAGGAGGGAGCTTCATCTATATCTACACTTGAGGAATACATGTTCAAATGTTGGTTGATGGGTTGTTGCACGTGTATGACTTGGATCACATCTGATTGTGAGAGCTTCCTTTTGGCTAGGAGGAACTACATGTAATGAAAACAAGACCACCAGAAGGAATTAAACAATATGGGGCGGTGAAGCGCCTAGCCATATGCTAGATCCAGGAAGTATGATACTTCCTAGATGGCTGTCAGTCCACTGTTTTAAACAATTTAATACTGTAAAAAAGTAAATCCTATTGTTATTTAAAATGATTTAGGTATCTCACTTAAAAACACAATAAGAAATAGATCTAATCTAACAGGCTAAGCTAGAATAGAATCCAAAGGTCAAATGATTGGTTCTGGGTCTCTGCAGGTTTGATAAAGGTCTCGGGTAGATCACAGGTGAATGGGGTGAGATGAAATTTGGTGGGTAGGTCTCTATTCTAGGCTGTGTGGGAAAATACAGAGACCGGTGTCGGTCAGGGGTGACCGATGATGGTTAGGTGTAACTCGGTGCGATTACTATGAGATTTGAAAAATGTCACAGAACAAGTTGTGGTCTCCTTTGTGATTACACAAAGGACTTTGGTGAGTCGGGGTGAAATATTGGGTTACTGGAGTAGGATTTTGTGAGGTTTTAATGGGTATATGGAGGTGAAAATGTTGGAGAAGGTCAATAGGGGGCAAGATAAACAATGGATGATAAAATGATGATGAAATGAAATAAACCAAGAAAGTATGATGTTATACTTACTTGGATTCCATTCTGAATGCCTGTGTGTGAGGGATGGAGGTGTTGATGATGGGTTTGAAGGTTGCAAGTGATCACCAACTAAAGAAAAGCTTCTACATGGGCTACATGTACACTCCTCTTTGCTTGGATAGATCAGATCATGGTTGGGATGGCTGTGTAGGAGAAGATGCTCAATCTCCTTCCTTGCATGTGAGTTTTCATTGGAATTTTCTCTCTGAAGATGCGTTATCTCTCTGAGATGTGTTCTTGCTCATCAACTTTCTCCCAATGTTTTCCAACCTTGAGAATAAGGTAGTTTAGGGGTTAAAAGGGGTAACCGATGGTGGTCGGCTTAACCGGTGATGGTTAGGGGTAAATCGACGTCGGTCAAGGTGGGATTTCCTAGGTTTACTAAACTAGGGAGATCCTCTTGATTTCCTTGGATCTCGTGTCATTATCCCATGGATTAGACTGAGAGCCTCTTGTGAGCATGTGGGAATGTGGTTAGAGGGAATGTAGGCATTGATTTTTAGGGTTTGGGTAAGTCTTAGTTAGTTATGGCAACTTACTAAGAATAGGTCTTAGGTTGAGTTGGTTTGATGAGGTGTCTAAGTGAAGTGTATGTGTGGATATTATTTAAATAAAATATTCAAATAATAAATATAGTGAGGATAATGCATTAATTAATTAAATTAATTAAATTAATATTAGTGGGGTGAAGGGGGTCATGGCTAGGTAAATGTAATAAAGGGTGCTTATATGTCGAGGGACCAAAGGGGAGTGTGACCTAATTTTAGTGTCTACATTTTTCCCCTTTTTGTTGCGTAGCTTGTATTGGTAAGTGATGCTAACAAAAATAAGATGTGGTTGCCCCATGTGTGGGTGAAGGTGATCCCCCTCAAACTAGGAACTGATGAGGCAACAGGCTGAAGTGGTGAGTGGTTTGATAAAAGGTAAATGTGAGGAAAAGGCAAGTGGGTACAGGGGAAAAGGGTGAAAGGTCTACTCGGGAAATCTAGGTAATGGGTCAGGGTCAAAGGTAGCAATAGTCAAACGTACATGCACATGTATAAACTGCAGCACGCTACCGGGTTGAAGAGTAGGAAAACTCTACATCATCTAAGGTCGATAGGTTTATCCAAACAAGGTTGAAGTGAATCCGGTATCCAAGGTATAGGATATGGTCAGAAACACAATGTAGGTTAGGTGCGCAGAACGTTTAGGTATGTTCCGGTACACCAAAGGTAGGGTCAGGATAAATGGTCATGGAAATAGGCTAGGTAAGGTCATTAGGTCAATCAACATAGGTAACAATGCCACAAGGTATAGTGAACACATGAGGTCAAAGGTCACTAGTGATGGTCCAGGTCCAAATATCTAGGTCACGGCATGGGTAAGGCCAAGGTAGGGGTAAAAGAATAAGAAGTCCCCAAAGGAGGACAAATGGAGGTAGGAAGTGACGAGGTCAGGAAAGGTAAGGTAATGGGTTGGGTAAAGGTTGGATGGGGTAAAGGAGCAAGGTAAAGGGTGGGGTAAAATGGAAAAGTAAGGGCAATGTGTAGGTGAGGGTGACCGATGGTGGTCATGGATAACCGACGTCGGTATAGGAAAACCGATGATGGTTAGGTAGGGCATGTGACCGATGCCGGTCAATGGTAACCGACATCGGTTAGGTCGGGTGGGTTATAAAAAAAAAAAATCCATGTTTTTATTATTCATTTGTTATTTGTGAAGTGAAGAAATGAAAAAAAGAGAGAGAAAAGAGAGAAAAGTGTCCTGGAGAGAAATGGGACAGTGAGTTGGTAGTCTGATTTGATGAGGGTTGGGTTGGTGAGTAGCGGGTCCATGGATCAGGGTGAGAGAGTTGATTGGTCGGAGGTTGTGAGTAGTTATTCGGTGATGGCAGAGGCTGGAGAGGGATCAAGGTGGACCACCACGACACAGTGGCTGGAGACATGCCCATCGAGAGTGGGAAGTTTGATGAGGTAAGCGCCTAACTCTAGATTGGTGATTAGATAGATTAGAGGTTTTGGTATTTGTTATTTGTAGGGTTTTGTGGGTTTTGGTTTTTTGTGGGTGGTTAAAAATAAAATGTGGGTATGGGGGAATAAGGAAAAAAAGAGGGGGGAGGGTAGTAAATTGTATAGGTGGGGTGGGTAGGGGTCTTGGGGTAGTGTAGGTCATTGTAGGTGGGGTAAAAGGGACAGGTGGGAGAGTTTTTTTAAAAAGGGGGTTTGGGAAGTCATAGAATTTTCCATGATGTGACCGGTGTCAGTCAAGCTTGGCTGGCGTTGGTTGGGTAGAACCAGTATCGGTCACCAAATAGGTGACCGATGCTTCAGTTAAGTGGTAACCATGGTTGGTAAAGATGAACCAGTAGCGGTCACCAAACAAGTGATGACCGATGCGGTTTAAAGGTGACCAAAGTTGGTTAGAATAAACCGGTACCGGTCAGGATTTTAGGCACAAGGGTGCAAAAGTGATGTAGGTTAGGTAGTTGAGATGGGTAGGGTAAAAATAGGGTGGAGGGTAATGATAATTGGTGAATATGGTCATGGTAAATAGGGATTAATGCCATGCTTGGATTGGATGCAGGGAGAGTGCAGTTACACATGTGGGATAGGGTTCCACCTCTACTGGTGACATTGTGTAGCTTAGTGACCCCTTTGGAGCTGCAACACGTGGAGGTAGTGGGCTTGAGTGGGATTGGCACTACCGACATGTTGTTTGGTAGCCCAAGCTTGATGGTCATGCTCATCGATAGATGGGACTCCGCGACCAACATGTTCCACCTTCCGATGGGTGAGATGACTATCACCCTAGAGGACGTGTTCTAGATTTTGTGGTTACCCATATTGGGTGCCCAGGTTTACTCTATCTCCTCAAGGCCTCAAAGGAGCTGATCGGGATAGTTTTTGGTGAGGGGGGCAGATTGAGATTCCATAGCCAGTTTGAGCTATGGTGAGATGTACCTAGCCCATCCGGATGAGACGAGGCTAGTGGTTCTATTGATGGAGGCAGTGTGCTGCTATGCACTACCAGATGCAGAGGGTGGATGCTTTCCCCGATCACTGATGGGGGTGCTCCATGATATGATGGTAGAGGAGACCCAGTTTTCCTGGGCACCAGCATTCTTGGTGTAGCTATACCGAGAGTTGTGGGCATATGGGTGGTTACATAGGTTTAGCCTGTGTTGTACATTTATACTCCATTGTTGGGCCTATGAGCACATAGTCTGTGTTTGACCTATAGGGATGCCCCGAGTAGATGCATTTCCAGTGAGATCTGTGTGGGTGGGATACAGGAGATGGGTGCCTAGTTGTAGGAGAGTGGAGATCGGATAGGCCGACATATGATGTGGCCCATTTTTGGTAGTTGTTGGAGGGGTTGTCTGGAGTGGACATTATCTGGAGGCCATATGTGGGATTCCCCTCATATAGGCACATGCATGAGGAGCTAGCTGAGCTCAGCTAGAGAGGTGGATATAGGGTCATGTCTTTGGGGAGGATGAGATGATCCCTAGTAGATAGGGTCCGAGTGGTTTCGGGCTTGTACAGATATTCCTCCATCCTTCCCATAGTATCGGAGAGATGATGTGGAGAGGCCTCTACCTCTACCATAGCCTACAGTGCCTACAGGGGAGGAGGAGGAGCCAGTGGATTGGTAGATAGATGATGCCGGATGTACAGACAGGTACAGGTAGTGGTGGGTGGCTCAGTTATGAGCCATACCACCTAGACCAGGGGCAGCCAGACTTAGCTACCATTACAAAGTGCAGAGAGACACCCTACAGGGGTAGGTAGTGATGTTGATTACCTAGATAGGTATACTACAGACACAAGCTGGAGGGGTTAGAGGTAGAGGTAGTAGAGCTACGAGTATAGGTGGCAGTTTGCAGGCCCAGATGGTGGGGAGAGGATGGAGGAGATGGAGGAGATGGAGATAGAGATGGTCAAGGTGGCAGCCTTACTAGCTCAGGTGGTAGGTTTACAGGCTAGTTGGCCATAGCCCAGGCATAGATTGGGGCCTTACAGACCCCATATATAGCACAGGGGTAGGGGCACCACCACAGGCATAGAGCTGGTCCCACCACAGCACAAGGCTGGCAGTTGCACAGTGGCACAGTAAGTAGGTCAGGCAGGAAGGTACAGGGCCGAGACCTATGGGACCACCACAGACCATGCATGTATCTAGGTTATGGGATGCCCTAGGTGAGGTGAGATATTATTAGGATCAGCTCATGGTGGCTGGGATAGACTTCCTATCCTACAGAGAGTACAGAGCACAACAGGCATCCAGTGAGAGGATGAGATCCCACACACATAGTGTGGAGAGCACAGGAGGTCAGTGAGCTCCGAGGCCCGATCAGGAGAGGCCACCAGTGCATGGTGACTAGAGCTAGGTGATGTGCTAGTAGGGACACAAGAGGCCGAGGGTATAGGTGACACAGAGATGGAGGACATCCGTGCGAGATGCCTGAGATGTGGTCACCGATTTTTGATGTATACTAGTGATTTTTTTGATATATATGTCGGCCTGTGTGCCGAAGGTAGTTGTATTTTTTATCACATACCGGCCTGCGTGCCAAAGATAGTGAGGATGTATGAGTGATTTTGTATATTTTGAGCATATACCGGCCTACGTGCCAAAGATATTTTGTATTGATTCATTCATTCTTTTTGTATATATGAGACCGGCCTGTGTGCTGATGACATTTTATATATATATATATATCGGCCTTGCGTGTGCAACATTTTGAGATGATGGATGATGAGATAGACATGTATATTGAGATACACATTTATTGATTTATATGATGAGATTCATGGTATTTGTGATTTGTTGATGTGTGTATGAGACATTGGTTTATGGCTTGTGTTAGATGAGATATGGATTTGTTACTTTAATGTGGTTTGAAATTAGGTGAGTTAGGCATGATGGAGTTAGGTTGGTTTAGGCATGGATCGAGTCAAGTTATAGGCATGGATTCAAGTTAGGTTTGGTTATAGGCATGGATGAGTCAGGTTATAGGCATGGATCGAGTTAGGTTTGGTTAGGCATGGATTGAGTCAGGTTATAGGCATGGATCGAGTCAGGTTTGGTTAGGCATGGATCGAGTCAGGTTGGTTAGGCATGGTCAAGTTGAAAGTAGGTTTAGTTATGATTCATTATTTTTTTGGCAATGAATGATACTATGGGTCATATGTGAAATGTTGTATAATCTATGCATAGTGATGATAGAGGATGGTAGGTGTAATAAATGTATGTTGTGGTAAGCAACTTGTTATGTATGTGGCTTAATTTCCAATTTTGTTAGAAAGGGGAACTAAGTGAAATGTGATGTAAATGGTGAGTTAGGCATGGTTGATGAATTGTTTTAGGGTAGAGAATGGCCGAGCTAACCTCCAAGGGCCCCATGCCCTCGGAGTGTTGCCTACATAGTCCCGGTGAAAAGGGACCTCAGGCCGATGTAGTTCTCCCATGAGCTAGGGAAGAATATGAAAATGAGTTGGTAGGTTTTTGGGCATGTTGTGGGTTTAGGTTTAATAGGTGTGGGTAGATTATAGGTAAAAGGATGCAGGTGAAGGTGATTATGGTGAAAGGGGAGGATTACCTCAAAGGTAAGCATCGAGGACCAAGTCTGTATAAGGTAATCAAAATGTAAACAAAGATGGTTAAAAGATAAGAGGGGGCAATAAAGCCACCTGATTGGGTAGGATCATACCGAGTAGATCATACCTTGAGAGGGGTGATGAACATAAGACCCAAAAGACATTGCATGATTAATGGTTCTATGATGAAGGTAGTCACAGGATCACCAAATGTCTAAATTCCAAGATGTCCCTTGAGGAAATTGAGGAAATGAGAGTGGAAATGGTAAGGAGGGTGAAAGGTAGCTAATTTTATATGTTTTGAGTGACAGGGCCCTTTTGGGCAAGAGGTCCTAGGTCACAATGGGCAAGTCCATGACTAAATTTTTTTTGTTTTGATAGACTGATCGATGGGAAGTCTATATGGGATAAATAATATGGTACTCCTTGAGGTCTTCGTGAAGTTGATCGATGCGGGAAGCTTTGGTTTCTCTTTTTATTTTTATTTTTTTTTTTTTTTTAAAAGCTTCACATAGCTTGTCCTTCGAGGGAATCTATTTATAGCAAGCAATTTTTTCGAGAGGAAGATGTCCTTTTGAGGGAGTCATCTTTTATTAGAAGTTTGACTCAAGGAGTTTGGTCCCATGTGAGGTCTTTGAAATCATGGACAAGACCAAGGTGGAGGATAGGACTCTTGTTCAAAAGGCAAGGTGGAATGACCATGGGATCTCATCTAAAGGTAGATGAAAAGTATCCATGAGAATCATGCTATGTAGTGCCGTGGTACACATATTCAAGAGAAGATAACAAGTGATGGGTACTCACATGATTCTTGTTTAATCATTAGGGAGGTGTATGGAGTGGATAGCACTCAAGGGATGAGCCTATAAAGAGACAAAGGGTGAGGTAGGACAATGAGTCAACAATAGAATGGTTGAAGATGCAATGTGTTAAGGGGCTTAGGTTTGGGTTTACCATCAAGTGAGGATAAACGATAGGCACTTGATCCATAGGTATGAGTTACGATGTATGGTCCAAGCCAATTAGGAGTGAATTTTCCCCGTTTACTTTTTTTTGCTTTGGTTACGTGTTGATTTTCTTTCAAGACAAGGTCACCAACTTGGAAGGTTCGTTCATGAACACGTATTTTTCATAAGCACATTTGATACGTTGTTGGTAAACTTGAAGGTGATCCAGAGTGTTAAGATGACATTCATCTAATAACTCTAGTTGTGCTAAGCGGTCCTGATGAAAGTCATCATCAGTAAGCATGTCATGGAGAGAAATGTAGAGTGAGGGGATCTGGACTTTGAGAGGAAGAAAACCTATACCGTAGACCAGTGAAAAGGGTGTGGCGCAGTGGAAGTGTGAATACTAGTGTGGTATGCCCATAGGGAAAAAGGAATGTGCGTATGCCAATCCTTCCCAGTATCATCAACCACTTTCATGAGAATTTTGTTGAGGGTTTTGTTAGTGGATTTGGCTTGGCCATTGGTTTGTGGGTAATAAGGTGATGAGAAACTAAGCTGAATGCCAAAGGCGTCACAAAGTTTTTGCAATGTTTTGTTTTTGAATTGTTTTCCATTGTCAGTGATGAGGCGATGAGGAACACCAAAGTGACAAATGATGTGATGGTTAATGAACTCACATATTTTCTCGGCTTTCATGGAGATGAGTGGTATGGCTTCCACCCATTTTGTGTAGTATTGGTAGCAGTTATGATCCATTGATGGCATTGGGAAGAATGAGGATTGATTTCTCCGACAAGATCCAAACCCCATTGAGAGAAGGGCCAAAGGTCACAAGTGACTGTAAGGCATGACTGGGTGTATGATGAAGGTTGGAATGTTGTTGGCATTTTACACAACATTTGACATAGTCACAACAATCATGGTTAAGGGTCGGCCAATAATAGCCTAGGTGAAGAATACGCTTAGCAATAGCAAGGCCACTAAAGTGACCTCCACATATGCCATCATGAACCTCCTTAATGGTATAAGGAATTTTAGAACTTGTGAGGCATCGTAAGAGAATACCATCAAAGCCATGCATTTATAGAGGAGTCCCCCTAGAATGACGAAATGAGAGACATTTTTAAGGAAGGTGTGTTGTCATTATGGGTGAGATCAGGAGGTAAGATGGAGAGAGAAAGGTAGTTAGAGTACTGTTTATACCAAAGGTCACTTGGGTCAGGGGTGTTGGTTCCAATTGAGTAAACATCATGAGGTAAATAAGAAGGTGAATGGAGGCATTATACGGTGACAAATATTTTGGAATCGGAGGGGAAGCGGGTATTTGGGAAGCTAAGCAGGCCATGGTATCGAAAAAATTTGTTGGTTGAACGTGGATGGTTTGAAGGGTGTAACGATCAAAGGTGGTCAAAAGTATGTCTACATGATGTTTATACTTTTGAAGTATCTCATTATGACATTGGTACATACCATTGACTTGGTTGATGACCAATTGTGAATCACCAAAGATGTGGATTGATTTGACATCTAGGGCATATGCGGCTTGGAGACCTAGTATGAGCGCTTCGTATTTGGAAATATTGTTGGTGCATTCAAAGTCTAGTTTGAAAGACAAAGGCATGGGTTCTCCATCTAGAGGAATGAGGATAATACCAGCCCCATCCCCCCCCCATGTTGACACTTGGAACCATCGAAAAGAGTGTCATTTGGAAAGGGGTGTTTTATGGAAAAAAATGTCATCTAGAAATAAATTAGAGGGTTGATCCATAGGTGACTCCAATTGGTGTGATAGTGGATGGACTTTTGATGAATGAATTGGAGTCAAGTGAAGGCATGGTCCATGAAGATGATGATTTTGATAAGGGCTAGGGTCCTTAATGAGTGTCAATGATGGGTTTGTTTGGTAGGAGGTTCGTGGAAGCCGATACCACTACGGTCATTATGGTGGGTGGTACATGGAATAAGCAAAGTTTTTATGGATGGCCTTGCAAGCTCATAAAATCCAAAAAACGAATTATGTAAAAACCCTTCCACACATGGTGGTTGTCAGGAATGTGTGGGTCCAAAAATGATGATTGTAAGTGATTGGAAGTAATGGAAAATGGGCGGGTTTGTGATGGTGGTTTGGTGTGTAAGTGGTAGTATCAAGTCCCCCATAGGTGAGACTAGTATGAAGATGAGGAGGACCATAAAGGAGGCATTCTCTATACGGTGATCAAAAGAGGGGTGTTGGTGAAGGCTTCCATACTTGTGGAGTAAGGAATGTGTTGACACTATATAGGCGGTACTCCCCCAAAGTGAGGCATTGAAAAACACCTTCCAAGGGATCAGTGGTTGGTATGTAGGTAGCTGGAATGGATGATGTGTCGGAGGTCGATCGTGGAGGTGGAGTTAATGGATTGGGAAGCTAATGGGTCAGCCATGGAGGTTATAGCAATGGTAGGAATGGAGGAGGTATGTGTGGTGAAAGCAGCAGTTGTACTGGTAGGTGGAGGTGTAGGTGAAGTGGTATTGGTTGTGGAGGTAGACGGCTTGATAGGTATGAGCACATCATTGGGTCGGTAAAGCATGTTGCATGTTTTGAAAGGTGATGGGTCAGTTGGAATGGTATAAGTGTGTCCTTCGTGTTCAAACTTTACACAATGATGCAAAGTGGAAGGAATGCAACCCATGACATGGATCCAAGGGTCTACCAAGCAAAAAGTTATATTGGAATTCCCCCTCCAAAATGTAAAACAATTATGGAATAGTGTGGGGGCCCACACAAACATGAAGGATGACAATGCCTAGTGTGGAGGTGATAGCATCATTGAATGAATGCAACATGACCAGATGTTTATGCATGTAATTTTAGGTATGCACATTTGAGAAAATGCATGGGATGAAATGATGTTAATGCTAGCAGTGCCTCCATCAATCATCACATGGCATACCCATATGTCATCAATGTGGATGAGAGATGAAGAGGGATGGGTCCGGGTCATCATTTTGGTGTGGCATGATCTCTTCCTCTGAGAAGCTAAGGGAGGCCACTTGGTGAACAAGATGGGGTGAAGATGAAGGTGGTAATTGGGTGAGAGAGGCTACATGATGGGGTGTGATAATGGAGGCTATGGGTGTAGGGTCATTGGGTAAAACCTCAATAGATTGAAGAACCTCCATGAGGGCTTGACGATGGGATTCGAGGTTTGGATGAGGTCATATAAGGACATTTTGAGGGGAGATTGGTGTAATTGTTTGAGCATGGTGTGATGTGTGATGCCATTAGAAATGGGGTATGTGGGGCCAAGATAGTTATTTTAGGTATGGGTGTAGATGGTATGTTGGGTATAGGATTGGTTGGTAGGTCAGTTGCCTTTTTTTCTTTCCCTTATGCACACGTGTAGTGACATGTATCATGTTGATTTGAGGGGAGTTGGAAAATGGAGAAGGTGTAGGATGAGTGGTATAATGACATGAAGGGAAAAAACCTATTGGAGGAGAAAATCCTTGTGAGGTGAGTTGGTGCAATGACATTGGGGTGGTGGTGTGGAAAGTTCTCTGATGTGAACCATGTTAATTTCAAATCTTAGGGGGCTCTAGGAGTGTGAGGGTGGAGGTTGTGGTTGTTGAGTGGGCAGTGTGGGAATGGGTGTCGGTGAAGAAGGATCCTCGTCAAGAAGGTCATCATCATCAAAGTTGGTTTCTAGTGGACACAATTGGATAAGGATGGTTTTCAAGGCCTTATAGTTCTCCACATCATGCCCTGGCACACATGATGGTATGCAAAAATTTTAGTATCATCAAACCCTTTTGGCTTGGGTTTGAGGGGGTCATAAGGTCAAGGAGTGGTGGTAATGTGATAACAAAGGTCTCGAGGAGGTTGGTTAAAATTTTGGCATAGGATCCTGCTAGTGGATCACAATGGGAAGTGAACGTGGGTTTGGGTGTAGGTGTGGTTGATTGTCGAGGAACTATTTTTGGAAGAGGAGGAATGGGTTGAGCTATGGGTTTAGGTGCTGGTGTGGTTTTAGGTATCGGTCATGTTTGTTTGGGTAGGGGTACAATAGATGGATGGGTAGGAGGGTGTGTGGTTGTTTTGACTACCTTATTGTGGGGTAGTGGGGTTTTTTTTTTGGGTTGCACCTTCTTGGGTAAAGGTGATGTGGGTGTATGAGGTCTAGAAGGAAAAGTAGATGGAGGAAGAGGGTGAGTTACCCATGGGGATAATGGGGGTGTTGTGAAGGTAGATGACGTGGGTCGTACTTGGGGTGTGAGGGACAATGACTGAAGTGTAGTGGGTAGTGAAGCAATATAGTTGAGGTATTGGAGGTATTGGTGGTAAAAAGACTGCAGGTGTGGGTGTAAGTCATGTTGTGTGCCTAGGTAGGTTAGAGGTTTGTGAGGAAGGAATGGGTTGTTGTGTTATTGGTTTATGGATGGGTGAAGGTTGCTTGACCATGTTGGGCAACTGAGGTCTTAAGACAAGATGGGACAAGTGCGGGTGTGATTGGTGCAGTGGGGTATGAGGTCGATGAGTTTGTTTCTTTGGTTTGGGTGTTGGAGTAGGTGTGGTATTGACGTTGGAGGATGTAGCTAAATCTAGTTTAATAGGTGGATGAGTAAGGCTGGTGGTCGGGGTGACCCCTAAAGTGGTAATAGGTTTAGTTGAGGCAAATGTTGTAGGTGTGGGTTTGGGTTTAGATGTAGGTTGGGTTATGGGTAAGGGTGTGGTTTGAGTGCTAATAGGTATCGTGGAAGGGGTTGACAGAGGTGGTTGTATTTGGTTTGATTGGTTGAAATGTGTTTGGGTAGATAGTGGAGGTATCAGCGAGGGATCTCTGCATCTATGTTGAGATGGGGAGTAAGAGGTGCCCCCATAGTAAAGCCCTATCCACATAATCTAAGTGATCACCAAATGTGAGAATGGACACATATCTATGGGTGGAGTTGGTGAGGACCTAATGGAAATTCCCATAAAATGTGTCTTAGAGATGGGGAATTGGCTAGCTTCAGCTTCCGTGGGTAAGAGAGCCGAAAGTAGGTCGGTGGGATTTTGGGTAGCTGATGGAGAATGCTCGCAAGAGGAAAAGGTATCTCAACTGGGTCTATGATAGGTGGAGGAGATGATGGGAGCTCCTCTATAAGTGGAGGAACAGATGGGTGCCCTCGTGGGTGGAGGAGGTAATGGGTGCTCCTCTGTGGGTGGAGGAGATAATGGGAGCTCCTCTATGGGTGGAGGAGGTACTGTAGGTAAAGGTTCTCTAAGTGGTGAAGCTAGGGGTGAGATGGGCTCAATGTTAGCGGAAGACCCCTCCATTGGTGATGAAGGAGATGAAAGGTGTTCCTCTATTGGTGAAGGAATAGGGAGGTTGGTTCCAATGTGGAAGGAGGATTTGGGCTAGGATCTCCTCTATGGAAGGAATATGGGGTAATTGGGAGGTGACATGTACCTCATTAAAGATAGCATGAACCTCACGGGTATGGGTATCATGAGTTGATGTCTCACCGGTTTGATTGGATGAAGGGGCATGGTTGGGAAATGGTTTTTTGAAGATTTGTAGATTTTGGTTGGGGGTGGTGTTGGGATTATCCACAGTTAACTCACCTTTCTCGAGCATTTCTTGGACAATATTTTTGAAAGTGATGTAGTTTCCATCACTATGACCCTTTACTCGATGATAGTTATAGAAATCATGTTCTTTATACCATGTGGGCATGGGGTGACAAGGTCAAAACCTAGTGTGTGGTTTTATAGGTGGAAGGGTGATGGCTGGATTTGATAAGATTTTCTAAGACAGAAGAGTAAGGTTCCCAATTGGGGTATATTTTCGTTGCTCTCATCTGAATTGAAAAGTCTGGACAGGTGAGAGATTAGATGAGGGTGTAGCCTAATTTGATGGATGAGCTGGGCTGGCCTTGAGTACCACTGTGCATTAGCGGTGCCCTTAGATTTTGAATAATTGGTTTGTGGTTTGGAAGAAGAAGAGGTATCATTCGACTTGAATGCCAAATTCTTATTGCATAATTGGATTTTCTTCTCTTCGATGGCCCGAATCTCTAACTTTCATGCCATAGTGAATGCCTCATCGAATGTTGGAAGGTTTGGACCTGCAAGGTCGGGGAGATATGTCTAGCGCAAGCCCATGTGAAGAGCTCGATGAGTTTAGTTTGTGGTAGTTGGAAGGTAAGTTGATTGATTAGGTTATGCGCCAACGAGCGACAAAAAATCTGTGATAGATTCATCCTCATACTGACGTGTGGAATATAGATCGGTCATGGTAACCTTCTTGATGATATTGATAGAGAAATGATCCAAGAAGGCTTGGGCTACCTGATTGAATGAGAATATAGAGTGTTTAGGTAACCCACTATACCAATCTAATGCAGGTCCGAGTGAGGGACATGGGAAAGGTTCTCAAAAGCAAGGCATCATCATGAGCGATTAGATAACACCCATGTTTGAATGACCACAAATGTTGTTGTGGGTCTTCTTTGCTATTGAAACGATTGAATTTAGGCATTTCCCAATGCACAAGGTATGAATGGATAGGAATGGATGGGTGAATAGGCTCGTTGCAAATCTCGTCATAGGTGAGAGTGTTGGGAGCTAGAAACCGATGCCTCCAATGTCTGCATCTTGTCCAACATCAATTTAATTAGGTCGTTGGTGGGTTGTGATGATTGGATGCCTCCTGTAGCATGAGAAGGTTGGTTTTGGGCATATAATGGGGGTGGCACTCCAGTGTATGGGGCTGCCATGTAGGGTGGTGGAGAAGAAGGCAGTGAAATAGGGGTACATACCGGAATGAATAATGGATGAAACAGGAGGTTGTTGGTAGTATGTATATGGGGGTGGAAGGGTCATGGTAACCCTAGTGGTAATAGGGGCTAATGATTGTGGAATGGAAAGAACCACATTTTGAAATGGGGTAGGGGTCACGACACTAGAGGTGGTAATGTAGCTATGGGTATGTGTGAGACATTAGGGGTGGATGAGGTTGTGTTTGGGGTAGTCGTCGAGGGTATGGTGGATGTAATGGGTGCCACAGAGGTAGCAGACGCGGTAGTCATAGTGGGTATAGGACCTAACTACAAAATGACTAGGGGTAAGGTGGATGCGGGCAACATGGAGCCAGATGGGGCCGATGCGGGAGTGGGTGTGAGAGTCGGGGGGATAGATACGGGCATGCCATATATCAACTGACCCGAGGCATCTCTTGAGTGGATGAGTGGGAAAGGTAAAACTACAAGGCAGAAGGGTTTGGTCAAGGAGTCATGTGAACTCCTCATCTCCGAGTAGTGATAGTAATAGGCTGGATGGGATCCATGGCTGGTGATAAAATAGAAGGTGGTGAAGGACTAGGTGGGAGTGGTTGACAACTAGCGTGAAATATGAGGGTGCTTGCTTGTCTTTGGGTCAACACCATGTGAACCAAGTATTGATCAAGTAGGGCTGCTTCTCTGTAAATGACATAGAGAACAAAAGAATAGGTGAATCTGGTGACAAAAAGTGGATTAAGTACCAAATGGTGGCTGGAATGTGAAACAAGCTAACTGATGTCGGTTAGGGAAAACCAATGTCGGTGAGGGGTAACACTGCCGGTTACTATAGAAAATGACAGTGAGTAAACAACGAGGTAGAAGGTAAAATATGACAGGTATGCCAAATATGAAGATGTTTAAAATGTCAATGGGAATAATGACAGTGACAGAGACTATGAAAAGTGGAAGAAAGTGAAGTAAAATGTCCTTTTGAGTAGGTTAGCAAAAGGACTGGAACCGATGTTCGGTTGGGTATAACCGATGGCGGTCAGAGGTAACCGATGATGGTTACTGTGAAATTGAAACAGTGATGAAAGAAAGTGGTTGTGAATTAAAATCTGATGTAGAATCAGACCCAAAATTTTGAGAATGATGATGATATGGCCCAGCACACTTAGGTGAAGCTAGAATACACCAAATATGATGAGGAGCGTGCAAGGATGAAAAAAAAAGTGATGAACATGATCTCTCACCTCAAAACGTAAGCCAAGCAAAAACACTAAGAAAATGTGATCCTAGGAGTGCCCTTTCTATTATGTTTGTTTAGCTTATGCTATTTAGGGACTGACACATGAATTGTGAAATAGAGTTTTTGGTGAGGATGGCTTCCTACAAAGAAGGAGATCTAAAAGGTGAGGTTTCAGGTATGTTATGGTGGGGTGGGCTTTGCTCTGAAGTATGACTCGACAGAGTAGTGAGCTGGGTGCCCATTGTGTCGTGATCATGTGATCACCTACAACTTCTTCTAGGTAGGATGTTGTTTAAGAATGTATGTATTTTGAATTTTTGTGTGGTTTGGTAAGACTCAGAGAAAGAGAAAAGGATAGAAGTCTTTTCTATGATTCATTTGTCAACCATCAGTTGGGCATGACTTCCAAGCGTATAGGTTGCCCTCAATTAATGTGAGCTAATGCAATAAATCAGAATGGAATGCACTTATTTTTAAACCCAAATCGAAAATGTGAAATTGGATGACACAATAAGATGAAGAGGAAGAGGGATGCTCTTTCACTACAATGAAAAAAACATGAAGAAATGGTTCTTTTTAATTACACCAAAGAAAAGTTTCCTTTAGAGAAAATAGAAAGAAGAGGTGGATTACCAAGGAAGAAAATTAGTGTGTACGCTTTTAGAAGGGAAACAAACACACAATTTTTTTCCTAGGAATGAATGAAATGCAAGGAACCCCGGATGGGTCCCCCAGGTGCATGCCAAAATGTTTCACCTGATTCTTAGATTGTTTCTTTGAAGTGTTGATGAAACAGATAGGGTAATGGGCGTAGGAGGAATACCTGTTCAAATGTTGGTTGATGGGTTGTGTGCGTATGACTTTCGGATCCACAGCTGATCATGAGAGCTTCCTTTTGGCTAGGAGGAACTACCTGTAATGAAAACAAGACCACCAGAAGGAATTAAACAATATGGGCAAGTGAACTGCCTAGCGTATGCTAGATCCGGGAAGTATGATACTTCCTAGATGGCTATCAGTCCACTATTTTAAACAATTTAATGTTGTAAACAAAGTAAATCCTATTGTTATTTAAAATGATTTAGGTATCTCACTTAAAAACACAATAAGAAATAGATCTAATCTAACAGGCTAAGCTAGAATAGAATCCAAAGGTCAAATGATTGGTTTGGGTCTCTGCAGGTTTGATAGAGGTCTTGGGTAGATCACAGGTGAATGAGGTGAGATGAAATTTAGGTGGGTAGGTCTCTCTGTTTAGTCATTTGTGTGGGAAAATACAGAGACCGGTGTCGGTCAGGGGTGACCGACGATGGTTAGGTGTAACTGGTGCGATTATTGTGAGATCTGGAAATGTCACAGAACAAGTTGTGGTCTCCTTTGTGATTGCACAAAGGACTTTGGTGAGTCGGGGTGAAATATTGGGTTACTGGAGTAGGATTTTGTGAGGTTTTAATGGGTATATGGAGGTGAAAATGTTAGAGAAGGTCAATAGGGGGCAAGATAAACAATGGATGATAAAATGATGATGAAATGAAATAAACCAGGAAAGTATGATGTTATACTTACTTGGATTCCATTCTAAATGTCTGTGTGTGAGGGATGGAGGTGCTGATGATGGGTTTGAAGGTTGTAAGTGATCACCAACTGAAGAAAAGCTTTTGCATGGGTTGCATGTACACTCCTCTTTGCTTGGATAGATCAGATCATGGTTGGGATGGCTATGTAGGAGAAGATGCTCAATCTCCTTCCTTGCATGCGAGTTTTCACTGGAATTTTCTCTCTGAAGATGCGTTATCTCTCTGAGATGTGTTCTTTCTCATCAACTTTCTCCCAATGTTTTCCAACCTTGAGAATAAGGTAGTTTAGGGGTTAAAGGGGTAACCGATGATGATCTAGCTTAAGCTTAACGGTGATAGTTAGGGGTAACCGGCGTCGGTCAAGGTGGATTTCCTAGGTTTACTAAACTAGGGAGATCCTCTTGATTTCCTTGGATCTCATGTCGTTATCCCGTAGATTAGACTGAGAGCCTCTTTTGAGCATGCGGGAATGTGGTTAGAGGGAATGTAGGCATTGATTTTTAGGGTTTGGGTAAGTCTTAGTTAGTTATGGCAACTTTCTAAGAATAGGTCTTAGGTTGAGTTGGCTTGGTGAGGTGTCTAAGTGTAGTGTATGTGTGGATATTATTTAAATAAAATATTCAAATAATAAATATAGTGAGGATAATGCATTAATTTAATTTAATTAATTAAATTAATATTAGTGGGGTGAAGGGGGGTCATGGCTAGGTAAATGTAATAAATGGTGCTTATATGTCGAGGGACCAAAGGGGAGTGTGTCCCAATATTGAGTTCTTCATATGTGGATATCACGTGTCAATTGATGTTGCACTAATCTCTGGCATGCCAAGTCAAAATCAAATAAGAAAAGGAAATCACTATTCCATTCCTCACTACCCCGAAAAGAAAAATGAAAAAACCATCAAGGTGCTATGCAAACCCTTAACAATTCTTCCAACACAGGATACCAGATCACAATTCACAAAATTAAAATATGGCAGGAAAGAGGATGGTCGCCAAGTGTTTGAAAAAATGCCTTCAATCAGAAAGCTAGAAATTTGCGGTTCTGCAGAAAGATAAAAGTTTGAATGGCTTCCAATGTCTTATGTTAGCTTGCAATTATCATATTCTGTGAGGAGAAATTTTACATATCGTGTAATCACCGCAGTTCGCGAAATCATACCTCTTTAATGCATTATGTCAAACAGTTAACCTACGTTGTGTGTGAATTATGTCTGAGAAAGCTAGACTGGTTGCTTGTCCATGAATGAGATTGACAGTTTTCCATGAGGTCAATGAAATTCTTGCTGGATCATAATACAAAAAAATCATAGCAGCTTGTGTGTCATATATTGTTTTTCCATAGATGAGATGTAATTTTCAATCAGGTCACTGAAGTTCTTGCTGGCTCACATTAACAATGAATGATTTGCCTCACTCTTCACAACACCCTAGAAAATGATATAAGCTTCAAAGCAATGATGGTAGCTCTGGATTTCTATTAGGATGAATAGGTATAATGACTTTGCTCCATTTCACCTTAAAAATATATTTGGTGTTTTAGTGTGGATTTTTATTTACAAGTAAAGGATTCAAGTTCAAATTCTAGTTGTTTGTTCATGGCTAAGGAAGCATAAAACCTCATTTTCACAGAGGCTACAATAAATCAAAAAATTGTAAGACTCTAACCCAACACCTCTCTGTTCACAAGTAAAAAACATTAATATGAATTAAATTGATCCAAACAAACACTCAGAAACAAAATTGATTCCAATTCTATGGCAAGTCACCAAATTTTCTATTCCCAACCTTGCACATTCAGAAAATTTGTCCATGGAAAAGATAATGTGGTAATAGTCTACAAGCATACTCACCTACCCAAAATCAGGAATTGAACAAGTTGGTAATGAATGGAATTGTAAAATGTCATATTACAAAGCTTTGTGTGGTGGTTTCCAATACAAATATTAAACCTCCACATGACAGGCTAATAAATCAATGGAGAAAGTTTGAGCCTTCTGGTGTTGATTTATATACATTTACATGGATAATGATGTGTGTGTATTCACTAAGCCCTCTATCATATATGCCGAAGGTCACAGACAAGTGCAATTTTTAATACATAAAACTAAAAATTTGAGGGGGTTGTGGTTTGTAGAGACTTATGCATGAAAAACATTTTCTAGCATTTAATATATCCCAAATCATATTCAATTTAAAAAAATTGTAAGACTCTAACCCAACGCCTCTATGTTCACGGTAAAAAAACATTGATATGAATTAAATTGATGTAAACAAATACTCGGAAAAAAATTGATTCCGGGAGAGTAGCGTCTCCAATAAACAATTTGTGTACTTGAACTACTTTCAAAAAAGAAAAATTGGTTTTATGTCCCTTACTTGCAATCACCAAATCCCTTGCAGTGTTTTCTCAAAAATTTACAAGAACACGGAACAACACCAAGAATGACAAGATCGGTCTCATCAATCCCAACCTCATATGTTGGTGATCATAAAGCGATAGAATTTAAACATGCATAGACATATACCCCACAACATGCAAGTGCTAAATATACCCCACATTCATGCAAGTGCTAAAACGGGAAACTATTAAAAACAACAACGAAAAAAAAAACCCGAAAAACGCAAAGACATCCAAATCCTGTTGAAAACGTCAAAATGCGCGTCGAATTTAAGACGGTGACATCAATGACCACATAACCTTTACCATAGGGGGAATGCCTTCAACGTAATTAAATACTACAAATAATTTTAAATTTTTAGTGATATTTATATCTTTGAATATTTAATTTATTTAACAATTTTAACAATACTAAAATACTAATAACTATTAAAATACAGAACTTTAACAGTTTTATTGTTATGTTAATTCTCAAAGTTTTAAATTGTCAGTTTTATTGTTATGTTAATTCTCTCGCTGAAATGCAATCACCTATGAAGACATGGGGAATTGCCATCAAATAAGGGCAAATTCTTCTGTGGTTTTGAGGTTATAATGCATTTAAAGAATAAATCAAAAAAATCCTACCCGTTCTATTAGACTATACAACCGATCATCTAAATTTCTGAATTATAAACATCTTTTGCCCTACACAACATTCAACAACACGAGTCCAAAACTGAAAATGTCCGCCTTTTTCGTCACACATCCTGTCACTATACACTCCGGAGCTATATAACCACTGCTAAATGAGGAAAGAAAAAATCATAAATGCCTCGGCCCCATACAATTTGTGTAAGACAAAAAAAATTAAATTTAAAATCTAACTTACACTGTACCAGCGACTTTTGTAGAATAGTCTGTATCGCACTCGTGAGCATCCATTCTCTCTTGGGCTGTAAAAATAGCAACAGATTTCCTATCGTCGAGTGTTCTTGCTATTCCAAGGATTCCTCAGCAAGTCATACCCGCTACTGAAGCTGCACCTTCTCCATGTTTGTTGTCTCCATCACTTGTCATTTTTATCGCCCCAGATGTTTTCTCTTTGTATTAAACCCATTCCGCAATCTTCACAGTCACCATCTACACAGCGTAAATAATAAAAGAAACAAAGAATAAAATAAGAAAGCCAGGTTTAGGGGGAAATTTGAAATTTTGATATGGGCGGGTAATTCAAAAGGCAGCAGTGCAGACTTTGCCGGGAGCCTGGAACAGCGAGCACCGGGAACTGTGTTGCTTAAAAAAGTTAACAGAGAAAGGTACGTTGACGGAGATGGAACACCATTAGTTAAGCTTCAGTGGTCAACAGCCACGTTGGCAGTTGACACCGAACATACCAGGAAGATACGGTCAGCGGAGTTTCTAGAGGATATGATCAAAAATAAAATATTTATTTACAAGGATCAACCAGTATACCAAAATAACCTTTCATCAGGCAACACCAACAAAGAAATAAAACAATCATAGACATGTGATAATGCTGAATGAAAAATACAGTCCCCTTTGACAAAAATGATCTCAACAAAGCGCAACTTCAGCCAAACTATAAACACCACTTTGATCACACATATTGCAGAATGGAGAATTATTCTTCAGCAGAGGGACTTCATTTACTGATTCATGATTCATCAGACTAGGAAAAAGCATGCCCAAGTTATTGAATCCTTGAGAGAGACCAACAAAGCATGGTTTCTCTAAATTTTCTTCACAGGTTTCTGTGCAAGATGACCTTTTAGTGGAATTTATCTCTTCATTCTCCATGGAGGATTTCCCTGTGAGCTTCTGGACCAGAGACCTGAAATTTTCTGGGTCTGTCTTGATTATCTCTGGTTCATAAACATACACCACACGAATGGATGCTGATGGAGAGATTATATTCTTCTTCTGCTGTGAAAATTTGCTTGATCCTTCACGACTACTAGATTTGGAGATTGCATGAGAATATTTGTTGGTAGCAAGCATGGCAAAACCTGAAACTCTTGTGATGTCTTGTTTATCCATCTTCATCTGTTTAGTCAGACAATAATTTTTTTTTGAGAGTTGAAAGAATGAAGATGAATGAGGTTCTGCTCATATTAATAGGAGTAAACCATCCAATGAGGTGTGATTAATACAGGCTCTTGACCTCTGACTTTTCTGTAGGTGATATATAACACGTGTGATTAATATGACTTTAAAAGAGCTGACTTTTCAAATGGAATAACTGGCACCAAGCTTGGATTTTGCAAGGCGTTTGGACGTTTTTAGTCATTTTAGATGTCAAAATACAGCCACTTTTAAAATTTGACCGTCATGATTGACATGCAAAAATGTAATTTAAATGTCAAAATGACATGTATATTACAAATTTAACCGTCAATATATATATATATATATATATATATAAAGAAAGTTAATAAATTAATTTTTGTTTTAGATTCATGAAAAATACAATAAAAATAGAAATTTTCATATATAAAGAAAATAAAAATAACAAAGTCTTAATATCTTATTAATGATTATGAATTAGAAACATCTATTAATTTTGATTTTCAATTAATTTTGTTAGTTTTCCTTTTTAGTTTGATTTGATATTTTGTTTAGCTTTTTCTATTGATTTTTGATATGTAATTGTTTGTTTTATTGTTATTTGTTTGATTTTTTACAAATAAAGATTGGAAACTACAATTATTGCAATAAATGTGAAATTTGAGAACCTGCACTCATTTTATAATTATTTATTTTAATTTAATTTTAGAAAGTCATATAAATTTATTGTTTCAATCTTGTGAATGTAAAATTGCACTCAATTTTTTTATTTTATAATAGTTATTATAAAAAAATATTTGACGTGCATATTATATTTTGAATGTCAAATGACATCCATATAATTTTTTAGACCGTCAAGGAAAATTATTGTGACATGTAACATTGAACGTCAAAATCCAAGATCGATCGGGCACACACGTTTGTACAACTCTTACGTATAAAAATTAGGGAGTGAAAAAATGCCTTAAAAAGTCTACTTCTTAAAAGCCTTTAAAAAATATTAAATATTTTTTGTATTAAATATTAGATTATTGTTATCTTACTATATGTAGAAATGGAAAGTGGTTTGAGTAACAATGTCATTAACTCTATTTATTTTTGTGATTTATTTAGCATCAAGTAAATTAGAATATCGATTTTATTTGTATAAATATGCAATAGTTTAAAATATGGGAAGTTTGGGATAAATAATTACTGATTTTGGGGTTTATAGGATAATATTTTCATTTGATTATAGGAAACATTTTTTTAATCGAGAGTTATGAATTAGAGTTGGGACACAAAAAGGGCTCAATCCTCAAAAGTCACAAAACTACCAAACAATGTTACCACTAACCATCGATAACCACAAACACCATAAAAACACTAGTTGACACAAGCTATTATAATAATCATAAATCACAAAATAGAATGAAGGAAAGAAAATTAAAATTTAATTAGTGAGCAGACAACTAAAAGTAGAAAATGATCTTCTCAAAGTCAATGCTAAGAAGGTCACTATTATAGGATAATACTTGATTTCATGCATATCGTGAGATAATTCCCAATGACAAGGTAATCGAACACTAATCTAGATTAGTAAATATCGACACCCTAAACAAATGAACTAGAATGTTGTGGTGACTATGATCATGATGGCGTTGAAATTAGTTGATTGGAATTGTGATATCTATGAAAATTGACATCTCAAATAAAATGTTAAACCTGGTTCTACAAATGCATTCACTTGGGCTTAGTCACTATAAAGCTCACTCACTTTCCTAGCTCTTTTATGAATCCTTGAGAATCTACTCTCCTTGATTTAATCCTTAATTTGATCTCAATCCTTTGTAAAACCCATATAAACTAGGGATGTTAAAGGGGAACTTTGTTATCCCCCATTATTATAGGGCCTACATGAGTTGAGTGAAAAATAGTCAAAACTTGGTGCAAGTCAACAATTATTCAAGTGTAATCAAGTGTCCAAACAATTATCTTTCAATGCATACAAAAATAATTACTAGAGGCTATAATGAATCTCTAAACGCTTGAGTTATAACATATGCATACTTAAGAAATAGACTAGATCCCGATCTTATATTTACAATATTACCAAAGATCCCGTATGATCGAGTTTATGCTAAAATCTCTACTTTTCATTTGCTAGTTATACTTACCTTGAAAACCCGAGAGTCGTAATACTGAGTTTCTCAAACATCCTCCGGTGAATATAATATTCCTTTAATTGATTTGAGTGATACTAGATATTTAAAGAAATAGAATACATATAAGTTTGCCCATATAGGTATAAATCCTCTGTTAAAGTCATGGCTTAAATGCCTCTGTTCTTTGTTGTCTAATGGATCTCCGATTTGATAATTTTAAGGATTCTTTGTTAGCTGCAATCCAAACTGGTTTCCATAATGGTCCTATTTCCTTTGAAGTCTATCCTAATTATCCCGTCATCGACCAAAGATGATCCGTTGAAAGAAGTTTTAAAGCTTCATCTGCAACTCTTTTGGTTTAAATATGAAACCTAGTGCTTATCCATTAGCCATTCACTATAAAGTCATATATCATCTTGTAAATACCATGTACCCTGCAGTTAAACATGGTATCTCCAAGGGAAATAGCGTGGTGAGTCACGTAAATGTAGAAAGCCAAAGATAGAACCAGAGTTAATTTCGTGGTCACAGATCAAAGTACCAAAGGAATGGACACACATGTCAAAAATTCCTGCAGACCAGTAAACCTACCAAAGCTAGAAAACACTACTGCTTTGTAAATGAATCCAAAAATAATGTTACTCTGTCTTTTCGTAGTAAAAGTTCTTTGTCTAGTCTTCCTAGAACTAGTTCTCAGTAAAATCTGATAGTTCATTTTTTTCTCTTGGAGAGTCTTCCAAAGCCCCTGTAAAAGAGCAAGTATTTTTGTGTAGTCATAATAGTCTTGTTCATGATCCTAACACTGATTACTTGTGGTGCAATGATTGTGAAAACTCATAAAACAAAAATATGTTCCATCTAATGGTCCAACCATTAGTATGGCGTCAAAAGCATCTCCCAGTTCTTCATCTTTTCCATCATTAGATAGCTCAAAAATTCTGTCTCCTGACTAGACTCAAAAAGTTGTTTTCTAGTACTAGAGATCTGTAGATAGACAGATAGACCCCT
This sequence comes from Taxus wallichiana var. yunnanensis, assembly GCA_018340775.1. Lineage (NCBI taxonomy): Eukaryota > Viridiplantae > Streptophyta > Pinopsida > Cupressales > Taxaceae > Taxus > Taxus wallichiana. Next base: position 309,210,636 of record CM031237.1, read on the forward strand.
CTGAGTCATCAAAAATGTTAAATTGGACAAATAAAGCTGTAAAAAATGTCCATGATAGATTACAGTCTCAGGAGTCTATATTAGCTGAAATGGAAAAGACATTAAAAGCTATTGAGCTAAATCAAAAAGGAGATGTATCAGGTGCTCTTAGATTGCTAAACTCAAAATTAGATATCATCGTAGACCATGCAAAAAGAATAGAGAGTCATGTATAGAATACTGCTAGTATTGTATCTACCTGCACTGATATTCCAAAAGTCATTACTCAGAATGTTGTAGATATTGTTCACCTCTTGTAGATCATTCAGTAGGAATTAAGAGTGATGTCTCCTCCAAATTAGGAACCACTCACAAGCTTGTACAGTCCAGGTCTTCCGCAACTACATGAGTCCGCCGAGAAGATAAGTCAGAAAATAGATATTGTCCAGGACACAGTAAGTCCTTTTCCAGTCATAGCTCCTCAAATAGAACAGATCTTGGATAACACCAAGAAATCTGAAGAAAAAGAAGGTGATTGGTCCAACACTGTATCTTGGAAACAAGTCTCTGAGTTTGCTAGAACCTCTTCCTAGCACAAAGATATTTTATCCCAGTACAATCCATTGTTCTATCCAAAAGATGATAAGAAGTCCATAGGTATGGTTAAGATTAAGCCAGAAGAAGCTGAAGGAATGATTATTGGAGAAACTTCTAATCCAAAACCAGAGCCTTTGCAAGGAATGGCTAGGGTACAGACACTTCAGCCTAATTGGTATAAGGTAGAATGCCGTACCACAGAAGAAATAAAAGAAATGGTACATGGAATGATAGGATGGGGAAATTCTCAGTTAGAAATGTATAAAAAGGATCCCCATGCAATAGCTTCAGCAATTGCAAATGGATTTGTAGGGATTATAAAAGAATGGTGGGATATTGTTCCACACCAGTCAGAAATTCTACAGAGTGGATTTATGGGATTAACAACTGCAATTATAAAAGAATTCATAGGAGATGTAAATAATAATAAGTTTCAGAATACTTCTTTATTTTTAAGAGCTAGACTTTGTGATATGTCTAGACTAAAAGAATATCAGTGCTATATGCAGAAGTTGTATTATAATTCTGGTAACATAAATGATCCTACTATGAGATTAAGATATGTAGAATCTTTTCCGCATATTTTGCTACAGAATATAAAAAAGCCATGCATGGGAAAAATCCAGATGAATTAAGTTTTGGTGCAATAAATCAGATTATTGATGAAACTAATGCAAGGCTTTGCAGAGAAAAGTTTGAAAGAAAGGAGGCCATAAAAGCTAAGAAATTACTTGGCCATAAGTTTTGCCAAATGTTTGACAGTGACCCATTCGGCTGTGATACAAATAAGTCCCATAAAAAGAAGGTATGTAAAGATTGTTCTTCTTTTCAAAAGGGAAGGGTCGGGAAAGTATAAAAATATAAGAAATTTGATAAGTCTTCTGCATATAAAAGGCCATATAGAAAGTATGTTTTCCGGAAAAAGAAGTATGTAGGAAAAGAAAGAAGTTTGTTCCTACTTGTTTTATCTGCAAAGGAAAACATTATGCCCCCGATTGTCCCTTTCTAGATGACTTCTTGAATTATAATTATGGCCATATTGGCATGCAAGCTAACACACACTATGAGGGATGGTGTAAAAATAAGAGAGAAAACCTATGGAATTTAATAGTGGGGAAAACAAGAATGCACAAAGGTGATGATTATTTATAATCTATAAACCCTTAAGCTTACGTACATATTAAATTCACTGAAACACACCTACTCTATTTAGAAAATTAAACTTAAAATACTATTATTAGATTTTAGTGATGGTTAAAATTTGTGCAAATTGTTGTTAGAAACTTAATAGTACAAGAATCAACTCAATAATGAATGAGCTTACAATTATAGACATGAAGTATTTAAAGAATAACACTTAGATACACAATATTTTGGTCTGTGAAATGTTGATTTAGAGGAAAACCAATTGGAAGTGAAAATTTTTAATCTTTCTTATTTGATTATAGCCAAAGATTTAGTACAAAGAGTATCAGAATAAGTACAAAAACATTATTATCAAGTGATCAATTAGCTTATCTTTGTTCTTCCAATCTAATCCTTCTTGTACATCTGAATGAGCACCAACTCGACAATTAATCCCTTATTATACAAGTAATGCCATATATTTAACATGCCTAGAGATGTTCTTTCATGCAAAGAAAGGAGTTCATGTTCTCGAGAATCAAAGACAAAATATTGTTTTGATCATTATGGGAACTCAAAATTCACCATGAGTGAGACTATCAATTTTGTACATTGGAGGTTTCAAATTTTCTTGAAGGTTACAAAGATTCCAATCTTTATATACATGTGGTTGAATATATTTCTTCCTTGGGTAAAGTGGTATTTAAACAACATTCCTAGGAAATTCTCCTTTAGATCCCATGCACTAACGAAAAACATATTTTTGACTATTTGGGTGATGAATTCGAATGGTTTCCCAAATTCCCATTGATAGCAATCTAACTCCCTTTTGGAAGGAATTCAACACACATATCAAATTGTAATGGGGATGTAGATATAATGCAAAAATTAAGAATGGTTAAGGGATCCAATGCAGACACTTTTTTCTATATAACCCATAAAATCAACACAAACAATAAATTGAATTTTAATTTTGCACATGAACACCAAATGGAATAAAAATTATTTCATCATATTTGGATGATAAAATGACAAGAATGCATACACTATAGTATTGTTGTCAACATTAAAAAAATAGTCCACATGAGTCCCAAATGATATTTACTCCAACATCTCTCTATCTCAATCATCTTAAGCTTCTACACACGCACACGCATACGACACACACACATCAATTCTCTCAACTAAATTCCTACCAATATGATTATTAGATGCAATATAATCCTTAAATAAATGACACATTCCCATTGTCTCATGAACACTTGTGGAAGAGGAATTAACTAACTCATTGAAAATGTGAAAATATAATTATAGGTGTAGTTAAAATGAATACTTTTCCAAATTATTAGATCTTTTTTTACCTCCACTAGTTACAATCCTTATGTTTCCAAACAATTTATATGTAAGCTAAAGTGCATGAAACCTTATGACTTTTGACCATGCATTAAGATCACACATCATAGAAAAAATATGTTTAAAGTATTCAATGCACAATGTTGCACAAGGACTTATCAACCATACTATTTTTATATAAAAATTATATGTAATTTGCACACCAATACTCTAGGATAAAAATATTTTAACTCTTATGCAATGTATGGAACTTCTTGAATTAGCAAAAACTCAACAATGACCTTCAAATTAGATTTTTATAAAAATTATATTGTTTCAAAAGATTAGGTCTTTATCTACCTATATTTTTAGAATTGTGTACAAAACAATTACATGAAAGTACAATTATGTGTCCAATAAATCATGAAAAGCAACTTTAGAGACTTTACATGAACAAGAAGTTTCACACATCATCGTAAAAAGCTTATTTCTACACTTCTATTTGGTTAATGTTAGATTTATTATAAACTTGGATTCTTGTAAATCAAATGCCACCGGTGATAAAAAGTAATCATGATCTCTTTCTCATGTATACTTCAAGCTCTTTGTTATAGTATCATATATTTAGTTAATTATAATATACTTACTTGTACAACATCTTGAATTCTTTGGCCTTTCTATTTCACCAAATATATTTCATATTCTCTAGTGTGTCATCCAATGTTCACTTATATAAATCGTATGCATTTCCTCCTCATAGACCATATTTTTAGGATCTATTACCTTTAATAAACTTATTGAGATTATATGCATTAAACTTATCCATTTATCTAGCATTCAAAATAAGAGTGCAAGTACACCACTTTGATTATGGGTGAGATATAAGTACATTCCATAAAACTTATCTCATATATGTCATATGAAAATTTCGAGCACTCTATAAGACCCAATATTCTTTCGTTATAAATTTTAATATGTTATTTTTGTAAATGTTGTCATTTACAAGTTTGTTACTAATATGCCTCAAACTTGATTTTCCACTTCATTATTGTCTTCATATTTGTGCATCATTTTTCATTGTGCAATGCAATGATGTAACTAAATCTTAAATAATATTTAATTAAATCTTAATAATAATTTATTTTGGTTATATTATATAAGTAATATATTTTATAATTGTTAGATTAGAAACTAAATATTTAATGAAATGAAAAGATTTAGATTAGAAACTCGAATATGAAGCGAAATGAAATAAATTAAATTTTCTAGTTTTGATAGGGGTTCCTTGCAGGAAGGCATAACTTTTCACTCATTACTCTGTTTGGGGTTTTCATTATATCGTTGGAAAGATTTGAACGAGATATATCATGTCAAAGGGCCTTGAGCTTTGTTCAAGGTTATTTGATGCTAAAAACCCTTAGGAAAATTTTAAACAATTGAGATAAAGTTTACAGAGAATAAATACACACACTTCAATTCTATTTGAATGAATTAAGTTACAAATAGGTATAAAAATGCATAGAAATTAGTTGGGGAATATAAATTAAAATGCAGGATAATTGAGAAAATAGACTAGAACTGAAGATATAACACTAGTGCACCTATAATAATGTAAATGCATGTTATAGTGATGGAAATAAACCTTTGATGTGAAGCTAACACACTCGTGGTCGATGTTAGCGTAGCAAAGGGAAAGAAAACACCAGAATTTGAACGTAATTACAAGTCATGGGAACACATGTAATAAAGATGCACGGTAGCACAACAAATGCATGATGATAGCGCGAGTCAAGTCACATTAGTGAAAATATGTAAAATAGAGAAAAATAAATGAGAAATTCTAGCACATAAAGGAAAATAGAAATACACGTGTATTCATGCTAATGTAGGAATACAAATAGAAAGGTAGATCTGGTGACACTACTATGGATTGCATGCTATGGTAGCACAAATTATGTCACGATTTCACATATCACATGTAGTTGTATAGAAATAGTTAAAATATAGCCAATTTGACTATTTTTTTAAAATGCTCACAATTTAATCTATGAAAAGCCATGAAAATTTGTTGGTGAGTCCTAAACATCAATAAGAAGACAAAAACAAGATGAATTTCATAAAAATGATGAAGAAATGAAAAATATGTGGGTTTCTCCCACCAGGTGTCCTAGAATGTATGTAGAGAAATACTACATAATAGAAGATAACACACAATAAATTGCAAACTGATAATTCTTCATATCTACAATCTCGGATTAGATTGCTAAAGTTGTGAATGAAGCACCGAGCTTGTTGAGTCTCTTGATAAAAATTTGTGGATGCTCCAAAGATATTTTGAATGCTAGTAGATTTTAGGTACAAGCAACGAGATTGAATGACTAGTTTGATTTTTGTTTCGCGATCAATTGGTAAGTGTAACAGTATGTGAGATTGAATGATAATCCAACACAATGATGATGAAAATATCAAATCTTTCAAAGATGATAATTGGGGAGGAATGAATGCTTATTTATATATGAGGAAGAGAATCCCAAATCCTTGATTTCTGTGATTAAGTTGTTTGATTTGAAGTTTTTTATTATTGGCAAAGACTTTTTTGAAAGGGACTATTCCCTTGTATAAGAGGATCACAAGCCAGATATTACAAATTCCCCAAATCAAAATATGATCCACATCAAGATATTATAATAAATCCCAACAACAAAATAACAATCTGCTAAGAGAAGAACCGAAGCCAAAAGCTAACAAAAAAAGAACAACAAAGAAACATCATTGCAAAAACAATTAATTAGCTCCTAAAGGGCAGAAAAACCATGAATTTTTCTTCTTGTTAAGAACCGTGATTCACTCATCAGAATTTTATGGAAAGGAATGATAACTTCCGGATATGTGATCCGCTAAAACACGTTGTTTGTATAAGGAGATTTAGGAGGGATATTCTCCTTGACCGCTACATGCTCTTTTGATTTTTCCTTCCTCGCAGAGTCACTCCCGAGAAAGTGTAATGCCCTCTTTTCTATGGTTATTCCCAAGATGACAAAAATCTCAATCACTATCAATCAACTCGCACTTATTTGATTTGGTAGATTTGAACTTTGAACTGTTCTCATTAAGCGGTTCACTCTGACCCAACAACTGCTTTAATGTTCATGGAGGCTCATAAAAGAATTTAGGTGGAAATCATGGTTGGGGGTGGGTGGCTCAACCAACACCTGCCAAAAACATTAAAATTTCCCCCCTCTTGCGTGCCGAACAGCTCCAGGTCGCATCGTTGTTTGCTTTTGCAAAAGGATTCGCAGTCTTCTGTCCCCGCCCCTTGTTTTGGTCTACCTGTTGTTTTCTGCCTTAACCACGAATGCTTGTTTGCGCCCCATCAAATGCTGCAACAGATGAATTGCTACAGCGTGTTCAGGATGGTGAAATGAAGGTCTATCGCCCTGATGTTGCGAGGGTGGGCGTGTGGTTTTTGAATGAATGAGGGCAAGGCGATACAAGAGTGATAGATACAACTGCAATAGCAATGGCGACGGTCTTTGCTGCTCCTCCACGAGCTTCATATAGTGTCCTTGTGCGGCCTGAAACTCACTCTGTATTCAACGTGAAAGGTTTCGTTCAGGTAGAAGCCCATTTGAGCGCTCCAACAAGGAGGTTGTCCAACTTTGTTGTTTTCTATTCAATTTTGAATGCATCCTCAATTCGGGATTTCTCCTTCAAGATAGTTTTTATCAAAATCGATTAAGTGACAGTGTGAGTGTTGCCAAGAGACCCGATGAAATTATTATAGAGATTCTCTGTTGAGACCTTCTTGCATTCGATGTAACTCATGGGAGAGAATCCCATAGGTGCGGATCTGTTTCAGATCAGAATATTTATGAAGCACGTGCTTTGCTGTAATAATGGCGCATGCCTTTTGTGTTGGTGACAGATCACACCCACAGGCATAGGAGATCTATGCAATGTTGGAGAGAACGTCTTGGGAGATGAAGGTAGCAGGATATTTGTTAGATTTAGAACATGTGCTGAGTGCAACAGATGCTACAGGGTGACCCCAGGGAGCCGTTGGTGTTGATCATGCTGTTCTGGTTGCACGTGACCACAGTCGTGATCATTTGTTGCAATATCTTGCAGCTGTAGCAGAAGAACGAGGTAAAGTTTTAGTCGAGCTGTCTGCCTTTTCTTTTTGGGAAGTCACTTCAGTCCAGATGGTGAATGAGAATGGTATTTCTGTTAGGAAGTTAAGAGACTTGGCTGATCTAGGGGTCAGGCAGTTTGGAGAAATTTACCGAGAGTCAGCAGGAGTAAATATTGCTGAAATCATAAAGGTTACTTCGTTATTTTCCAAGAATGGTGACAGATGAGGATAATAATGATTTACATGAGGTCTCCTTGGATGAGCTCTTGACTGTTCTTTCCTCCTCTAAGAAGGATAAGAGCTCCGGTCCAGGTGGCTGGACAGTTGAGTTCTTCTTAGGCTTTTGATTAGACTTGCTGGTTTTACTTAAGGCTTTTACGGATCCATATGGGTTTTAACTTTTAATTTATCAGTTAATTGGATCATGGGATGTGTGTCTCCACAGTTTCTTTTTCTGTTCTTGTAAACGGATCTGCATCTCCCTTCTTCAAGCCTTCTAGAGGGTTAAGACAAGGATGCCATTTGTCTACATATTTATTTCTACTTGTTGCAGAGAGGCTTAGTAGAGCAATTCAGGAGGTCAAAAGAACCAGAGATATCAAAGGAATCAAAGTGGGAGGCGAGGAGTATCTCACTCATATTTTATTTGTTCATGATGTATTGCTCTTCACTAATGGGTTTTTGGTGGAAGGACAAAAGCTTCAGGAAACTCGCAAGTTGTATTGCAAAGCCATGGGCATGGAGGTCATTTTTCATAAGTCTACAATTAGTTTCAATGACATTGATGAAGAGACACAACAGGTTATGAGGTTATTGTTCCCTTATGCAAACTTGGATTTAGATGCAGACCTCAAATATCTGGGCCTCAACCTGAAACTGAATGGGTACATCAAGCAAGATTGATTTTGGCTCTTAGGCTAGAATTAAGAGAAAGATAAATTTTTGGTGCAACAGGTGGTTGTCAGGGGGTGGGAGAATGAGTCAGTAAAGTCGGTCTTTGGAGGCACTACCCGTGTATTGACACTCCTTAGCACACATCCCCAAAGGTGTGCTGGAGAAAATAAGGAGAACCTTTTACAATTTCTCATGGAAGAAGATCTTATAGGGGTGGATCTGTTTCATAACAGAATATTCATGAAAAACAAATTGCTTGCTATTATATGAGTTTCTTCAATGAGTCACTAAGTTGGCAGAGGCATAAAGGTTTCTGTTGGAATTATCACACCTGGCAAGCTACAGCTGAAATGTTGCACCGAGAGTTTGATGTTGTCCTCAATTCTGATGAAGGAAAAGGTTTAATTACCATTGCGGTAAGTGCCTTTTAGAGCCAGGAGCGATGTTGAAGCTGGAGAAACAGGAAAGATATTTCTACACTTTTCTACTGTTATTTTATTTAAAAATATTGTGAAATCGAACCACTTTTCCTTGCATTGTTTTGTCAGTTGGATGTCATGATGGGAGATTTCCCTTTCTGCTTGTGTCTTCTTGTTTTAGCTTTTATTATTGACAAAATGTGGGTCGAAAGGATGCGTGTGCCCTCTCCTTTGAATGTTATGTTTTCTCTTACTCGAATGATAGAACTTTGTCTGTTTGTTTATGTGTTAATTCTTCTCTGCGAATGAGTTGCAAGTTATTATGTTGATCAAGTTAGCATTTTCGTTATCATGGAAGTAAGTTTACATTAACTATGAAACCCCCGTTCTAGCACCCAAGTTTGTCCTTGACATTTTTGTTAGCCCCTTCGCAAGTCCCTTCGATAACCTATTAGCATCGAGAAAGAAAGGTTGTAGGATTGTGCGAGCAATGCGTGGGCTAGCCAGCTTAGAGTTTCGGTATTAAAACTGGTAGAATAAAAGGGTTCGTGTGCAACGTGTTTTTCCATCTCACGTGTTTAGACTCTTATACTATCCTTCATCTTGTTTCTAGGCTTTTAAGGCCATCCTCAAGAAGTACCTTGACCATGCCTATCAACTTGAATCATAACTAGCTTTTCGGATCAACTAAATTTGGAGTTTCATTGTGCGAATCCAATACCTCGTTGGCACTAGATTAGTTTGTCTAATCCCCCTCTCAGAATTATTTCTGATGGCGCTCTTCTATCTTTCCTAACTTACATTATTCTCCCCCTTGTAATGTTAACGCTATTAATTAATATTGGTCAATTTTTATGCACGTAATTACTTGTAATAGTTTGTGATGGAGATTTCCTTAGATGTGATTGACCTTGGGAAAAACTCAGCTTTCGTGTGATAATCTTATGAATTCATAGCGGAAGGTTTTGTTTTGATAAAGTCACTTAGAAATTATGTTTGTATCTTTTTGTGCAATGGTTGATTTGCGTTACAAGGGTTGCCTTAAAGTATGGTTGTTTGGGAAATGGATAATTTATTTTAAATTAATCAAACATTAGAATTGTTGTGGAAGTTTGCAAACCTTTAGTGTTATAAAATTGTTGATGACATTATTGTATACTCTTGTTGGACGAAACCCCCTTCTTCTCTCGCGTGTTTGCACTAGCCTGTGAGACTTTGACCCTTCTGGATGATTGGTAGACCTCTTTGTAGTTAATGGTCAAAACTAGTATACTATGCCTTAGCTTGAAACTTGTGTTGTGTGTATACTCTAATTGATTTCCGGTTTGAAACTCTATTATCCATGGTTTTTTGTGTTAATTTTTGAAACCCGTGTTTCCCCCTTCTTGGGCCGATCCACTCTTGTTCTCTTGGAAAAATATTATTTCAGCCTATGCGTTGGTTCTTTTAATAAAATTCTAGATGACTGGTATATAGATCAATTCTCAATCTTGTAATTATTGTTTAATTACTTACTTGATGGGGATACTATCTTTGCTAGATTGGTTGTTTTCTCCTTATAGGGCCAAGGGCCATTCTCATATGATTGTTACTTTCATTGCATTTGCTCCTAACTGAAGTACAAGGTCTTCTCCTTCTTTGATCGACATGTTATAGACTTTATTATAACTTGATGTGCTCATAGTGTTTAGAGGTTTGATCCAATTTCTTGTAATAAGGTGCTTCTTTTCATGATATTGTTAGATAATAGTTATGGTGGTTTTGTGTAGCCTTATCTTGCTCAGTTCTCGTGAACTGACTCTTGTAGAAAATTTGTTGCAGATGGCTTACGTGGTTAGATGATGGAAAGACTTGTAGATTATTGCATCAATCTTGGTTATGATGTTCCTTTGTACGAATGTGTACTATGTTATAAAATTTGGAAAGGGCCTTTGGACATTTTAGAAGAAGGGTCAGTGCCTAGTAAATGTATTGTAGAGTATTGTTGTTGTAACTGTTGAAACTTTGGCTTGTTTGGTTATCATGTGAAAGATGAAATTTTGATTACCGCTTGGTTATGGGATATTCTAGTGAAATTTTAATCCTTAGAATAGTAGCGGGGCATGTCCCATGTTATTACTCTCTTGCTCCCTAGTCTTGGTTCAATAGAGATAGTATGTCCCTTTGATTTGTGCATCATGTTGGAATGAATTGATATAACCTTGTTTTGTTTCCACAGATGAGGATTGTTAAACTTTACTCTTGAGTTAAAATGTTGAGTTGTAAATCCTCCTAAGGCTTAATAGCAATAAGTTTGTAAGCACTATGAAGTGAGCTGGATAGTCCTTATTAAAATTAAACTAATAAACATTATCCTTTTATGGTGAAACCTTAAATGATCTCATGGTGAAATCAATGGTTAGATTTTAGAAGATGATAGGATTTAATAAGTAGGAGGGAAATTGATTATTTAAACCTTAAATCTCTCTCTATCATTTGAAATGTTCTCCTTTGTCAAACTTAATGAAGTAAAGTCTAGATGGAACACTTAACCAATCTTGATAAACTCTTAACCTCGATAAAAGACTGATAGTAAACAATGTGACCCTGAAGTTAAATTACATTGGCCTGTTCTGTTAACCCTTGCCTTGATTCATGGTGATATTTCTTAAGCAAGGTCAAAATTTAATCCTTAAACAAGAAGGCTATTGTTATGAACCCTAAGCGGTACTTTTCTCTCAATCGGAGCTTGTGCCTTCACCTGTGCAATAGAGTTGTGGAACATGTGTTAGTGGCTTGAGTAAGATTAATTAACCTTGTAAGAAATGGAAAATGTTCTAAAATCAAATGAATAAGGAAGATTTGGACATCAAATTGATGATCCCAGTTTAGAAAGCTTGGCCTTAAGCTATCTAGTCAACCGTTGAAAATAAAGAAGTTCTCTCTTGTGAAAAGAATTGTGTGAATCATTACATGAAATTTTATAAGAACGTAAGTTAAGAATTAAGAGACACTTTAGTAAACAAGAAAATTTAACAAGAAATTTCTCATGGGATGCCCTAGTTGTGAGTGTGTCATGTGGATTGGACTTCCATGTTGTCTTGTCAAAAGAAGAGTACATTGTCCTTTATAGGTGTGAATGTTTCCGTGCTGACCTTGTGGTCTCCCCCGTAACAAGTGGTTCCTAGTGTTGGTTGTAACCTTGTGACGACATGTTGTGTCGTGTTGTGTCAAAGCAAGTAAAAAAAAAAAAAAGTTATCCTGTATTTCTCTGTGTTGTCCCTGTGTTGGTACTTTTGGGTGGTTACATTTTGGTATCAGAGCGTAGGTTCATGCTCTCGAACCTATGGGCTGGATTGGTGTTGTATGGTGATGTTGCATGGTGGTGGTGGTGTTACATGATGATATTGATGATGATGATGATGATGTTGCATGATGATGATTTATATTGGAAGAGTAATGTGCTTTAAGCGTGATGTGATTATTGTCGTAATTGTGATATTGTGAACGCACGTGATGTGTATGTCACTCAGTGCGTATTTGTCATCATGTTGATGTGTTGGGGATGAGAGTATTCTCTCTCCTTCTTGTGGATTCTATGAAGAGTTCACGTGTGAATTACTGTTTGTGGCATGTGAAAAGAATTATAATGTGGATGACATAGTGTTGGAACATTGTGACATATTGTGATATGTAAGTGTATCAATGTGTTGTATGACTAGATTGATGTTAAAAGAAATGAGTTGTATCATGATGTTTTTACCATGTTTTGAAGAAATGTGTGTACTACCTTGTTATGAAGCAATTATTGTTATGTTGTGATGTTATTATGTTCATCGTATATATGAGTTGTGTAATATGTAATGCTTCATGTCGTGAATTAGGGTCATACGGTGAGTGTATGAACCCTATCGTATTGTGATTGCACTTTGGGTGCAGAATGTGGTAAAGTGATGTATTGCGCCCTGTGAATGTATGATTGTGATCTACCCCGTATACCTACCATACGTGAGACGTTATGGTAGCTATGTGTGTACCACCATGGTGTTAGTGATGTAGTTACATGTTATGTTGTGAGCCTTACACTAACCGACCCTGAGGGAGATCGGTAGAAGTGTATGTTGAGGGTGAGGAATGGTGTACCATGGGTCATAACTCGAGTCAAAACTCGGTTTAGTAGATTACATGTGACTCTTTCCTCTCTCCCTATGTGGTTGTATGTATGCAACCTTAGTGTATCTATGACTATGTTTAGCCTTGTCGAAGGGTGGCGGGATTGATATATATTTTACGAGCTGAGGCTCGATGTTCCGAGTGCCAGCAACTCGTTGAGTACCCCCTTGGTGGCTAGATAAGCCACACAGTTATCGTAATGTGACTTTATTATAAGTTGATTTTATTCGTAAATTGATTCTTTTTCTTTATTTCGCAAGGACCAGCATCTTTTCTTGATTGCAATGCTTTACAATTTTGGGCATTTCCTTGGTTTGTGGCACTAACAGGGGGATTTTGATACTAACTTTGGCTACTTGGCCATTTATTTTAGCTTGATTTGGGGTCTTCTTTTAAATTTGGAATTTTTACCGCCTTGCCCAAGGCTTGTACTTTGCCACTTGGCACTTTGATTGGATTGTTGTGCTGGTTCTAATGTCGTGATGTGTGGAATAGGGTCATGGGATGCACCATGGATTGGTTGGACCTATGGACCCACTTCGTTGTATGGGGGTACGCCCCAAGGGGTACATATAACTAGCGGGTTGTTGAACCACGCGTTATTATGTCACTTGGGTTAGGAGTGTTCGAACTCGATGTGCCTTGGGCACAGAGAGACAACCGACCTCCTTGAGGGAGGCATAAGAGTTTGAGGGAGGCATAAGAGTTTGAGGGAGGCATAAGAGACTTGAGGGAGGCATAAGAGTTTGAGGGAGGCATAAGAGACTTGAGGGAGGCATAAGAGTTTGAGGGAGGCATAAGAGACTTGAGGGAGGCATAAGAGTTTGAGGGAGGCTTATGATATTTGTGTGTATGGTTGATATTCTGGGACATATGTTGAGTTATTGTGATGTTTGGTAGTGGTCTTTTGATGTATGTGTTACTCATGTCAGATGGTTATGTGTTGTGATGTTGTGGACATGTCATTGATTCCCTTGTGGACACTATGTACCTGTAGCATGGTTTGTTGTTATGTGAGTCTTTCATTGATGCAAATTGAGGAAATGTCTGGTGGATTGTAGTACTCTTTTGTTTGAGTATTTGGTATGTCAGTCATTGATGTGTGATGAGTACCTATGTTATGGGGAGTGTGCCTATTCTATTCCGTAATTGTGTAACCTTTTGTGGTGTAATACAATCTTGAAGTATATACTTGTGTACTTGTGAATCTGTAGTGTCTTGTGAGCCTGATAGGGTTTGCGTTAGCTGTTCATGTTGGGCACCCACTATAAGGAACAAATCAAAACACTTCAATGATGATATTTTCTAAAAGAAACTAAAACTAGAAATAATGATAATGGAAAGAGACTAATGAAATGGAAAACAAGAAAGAACTGCCAATCTTCACAGAACCTTAACAAAGTTAAAAATTCTACCAAATGTTCCTAAGGCTACCTTGTGACCCTGCTTTAATTAACTAAAATTTAAACCATAAAGTGTACTTCTCCTTTGCATGTTGTTGGTTACGTGCCATTTCTTTTCCTCTGTGTTATGTCGCATCGAGGACGATGCTTTCTTAAGGGGAGGAGAATGTAATGCCCTATTTTCTATGGTTATTCCCAAGATGACAAAAATCTCAATCACTATCAATCAACTCGCACTTATTTGATTTGGTAGATTTGAACTTTGAACTGTTCTCATTAAGCGGTTCACTCTGACCCAACAACTGCTTTAATGTTCATGGAGGCTCATAAAAGAATTTAGGTGGAAATCATGGTTGGGGGTGGGTGGCTCAACCAACACCTGCCAGAAAAACATTAAAATTTCCCCCTCTTGCGTGCCGAACAGCTCCAGGTCGCATCGTTGTTTGCTTTTGCAAAAGGATTCGCAGTCTTCTGTCCCCGCCCCTTGTTTTGGTCTACCTGTTGTTTTCTGCCTTAACCACGAATGCTTGTTTGCGCCCCATCAAATGCTGCAACAGATGAATTGCTACAGCGTGTTCAAGATGGTGAAATGAAGGTCTATCGCCCTGATGTTGCGAGGGTGGGTGTGTGGTTTTTGAATGAATGAGGGCAAGGTGATACAAGAGTGATAGATACAACTGCAATAGCAATGGCGACGGTCTTTGCTGCTCCTCCACGAGCTTCATATAGTGTCCTTGTGCGGCCTGAAACTCACTCTGTATTCAACGTGAAAGGTTTCATTCAGGTAGAAGCCCGTTTGAGCGCTCCAACAAGCAGTTCGTCCAACTATGTTGTTTTCTGTTCAATTTTGAATGCATCCTCAATTCGGGATTTCTCCTTCAAGATAGTTTTTATCAAAATCGATTAAGTGACAGTGTGAGTGTTGCCAGGAGACCCGATGAAATTATTACAGAGATTCTCTGTTGAGACCTTCTTGCTGTTCGATGTAACTCATGGGAGAGAATCCCATAGGTGCGGATCTGTTTCAGATCAGAATATTCATGAAGCACGTGCTTTGCTGTAATAATGGCGCATGCCTTTTGTGTTGGTGACAGATCACACCCACAGGCATAGGAGATCTATGCAATGTTGGAGAGAACGTCTTGGGAGATGAAGGTAGCAGGATATTTGTCAGATTTAGAACATGTGCTGAGTGCAACAGATGCTACAGGTGACCCCAGGGAGCCGTTGGTGTTGATCATGTTGTTCTGGTTGCACGCGACCACAATCGTGATCATTTGTTGCAAGATCTTGCAGCTGTAGCAGAAGAACGAGGTAAAGTTTTAGTCGAGCTATCTGCCTTTTCTTTTTGGGAAGTCACTTGCCCCGGATGGTGAATGAGAATGGTATTTTGTTAGGAAGTTAAGAGACTTGGCTGATCTAGGGTCGAGTAGTTTGGAGAAATTTACCGAGAGTCAGCAGGAGTAAATATTGCTGAAATCATAAAGGTTACTTCGTTATTTTCCAAGAATGGTGACAGATGAGGATAATAATGATTTACATGAGGTCTCCTTGGATGAGCTCTTGACTGTTCTTTCCTCCTCTAAGAAGGATAAGAGCTCTGGTCCAGTGGTGGTGGACAGTTGAGTTCTTCTTAGGCTTTTGATTAGACTTGCTGGTTTTACTTAAGGCTTTTACGGATCCATATGGGTTTTAACTTTTAATTTATCAGTTAATTGGATCATGGGATGTGTGTCTCCACAGTTTTCTTTTCTGTTCTTGTAAACGGATCTGCATCTCCCTTCTTCAAGCCTTCTAGAGGGTTAAGACAAGGATGCCATTTGTCTACATATTTATTTCTACTTGTTGCAGAGAGGCTTAGTAGAGAAATTGGGAGGTCAAAAGAACCAGAGATATCAAAGGAATCAAAGTGGGAGGCGAGGAGTATCTCACTGATTTTATTTGTTCATGATGTATTGCTCTTCACTAATGGGTTGGAAGGACAAAATCAGAAACTCGCAAGAGGTTGTAAAGCCATGGGCATGGAGGTCATTTTTCATAAGTCTACAATTAGTTTCAATGACATTGATGAAGAGACACAACAGGTTATGAGGTTATTGTTCCCTTATGCAAACTTGGATTTAGATGCAGACCTCAAATATCTGGGCCTCAACCTGAAACTGAATGGGTACATCAAGCAAGATTGATTTTGGCTCTTAGGCTAGAATTAAGAGAAAGATAAATTTTTGGTGCAACAGGTGGTTGTCAAGGGGTGGGAGAATGAGTCTGGTAAAGTCAGTGCTGGAGGCACTACCCGTGTATTGACACTCCTTAGCACACATCCCCAAAGGTGTGCTGGAGAAAATAAGGAGAACCTTTTACAATTTCTCATGGAAGAAGATCTTATAGGGGTGGATCTGTTTCATAACAGAATATTCATGAAAAACAAATTGCTTGCTATTATATGAGTTTCTTCAACGAGTCACTAAGTTGGCAGGCATAAAGGTTTCTGTTGGAATTATCACACTGCAAGCTACAGCTGAAATGTTGCACCGAGAGTTTGATGCTGTCCTCAATTCTGATGAAGGAAAAGGTTTAATTACCATTGCAGTAAGTGCCTTTCAGAGCCAGGAGCGATGTTGAAGCTGGAGAAACAGGCAAGATATTTCTACACTTTTCTACTGTTATTTTATTTAAAAATATTGTGAAATCGAACCACTTTTCCTTGCATTGTTTTGTCAGTTGGATGTCATGATGGGAGATTTCCCTTTCTGCTTGTGTCTTCTTGTTTTAGCTTTTATCATTGACAAAATGTGGGTCGAAAGGATGCGTGTGCCCTCTCCTTTGAATGTTATGTTTTCTCTTACTCGAATGATAGAACTTTGTCTGTTTGTTTATGTGTTAATTCTTCTCTGCGAATGAGTTGCAAGTTATTATGTTGATCAAGTTAGCATTTTCGTTATCATGGAAGTAAGTTTACATTAACTATGAAACCCCCGTTCTAGCACCCAAGTTTGTCCTTGACATTTTTTGTTAGCCCCTTCGCAAGTCCCTTCGATAACCTATTGGCATCGAGAAAGAAAGGTTGTAGGATTGTGCGAGCAATGCGTGGGCTAGCCAGCTTAGAGTTTCGGTATTAAAACTGGTAGAATAAAAGGGTTCGTGTGCAACGTGTTTTTCCGTCTCACGTGTTTAGACTCTTATACTATCCTTCATCTTGTTTCTAGGCTTTTAAGGCCATCCTCAAGAAGTACCTTGACCATGCGTATCAACTTGAATCATAACTAGCTTTTCGGATCAACTAAGCTGGAGGTTTCATTGTGCGAATCCAATACCTCGTTGGCACTAGATTAGTTTGGTCTAATCCCCCTCTCAGAATTATTTCTGATGGCGCTCTTCTATCTTTCCTAACTTACATTATTCTCCCCCTTGTAATGTTAACGCTATTAATTAATATTGGTCAATTTTTATGCACGTAATTACTGTAATAGTTTGTGATGGAGATTTCCTTAGATGTGATTGACCTTCGGGAAAAACTCAGCTTTCGTGTGATAATCTTATGAATTCATAGCGGAAGGTTTTGTTTTGATAAAGTCACTTAGAAATTATGTTTGTATCTTTTTGTGCAACGGTTGACTGCGTTACCAAGGGTTGCCTTAAAGTATGGTTGTTTCGGGAAATGGATAATTTATTTTAAATTAATCAAACATTAGAATTGTTGTGGAAGTTTGCAAACCTTTAGTGTTATAAAATTGTTGATGACATTATTGTATACTCTTGTTGGATGAAACCCCCCCTTCTTCTCTCGCGTGTTTGCTACTAGCCTGTGAGACTTTGACCCTTCCTGGATGATTGGTAGACCTCTTTGTAGTTAATGGTCAAAACTAGTATACTATGCCTTAGCTTCGAAACTTGTGTTGTGTGTATACTCTAATTGATTTCCGGTTTGAAACTCTATTATCCATGGTTTTTTGTGTTAATTTCTGAAACCCGTGTTTCCCCCTTCTTGGGCCGATCCACTCTTGTTCTCTTGGAAAAATATTATTTCAGCCTATGCGTTGGTTCTTTTAATAAAATTCTAGATGACTGGTATATAGATCAATTCTCAATCTTGTAATTATTGTTTAATTACTTACTTGATGGGGATACTGTCTTTGCTAGATTGGTTGTTTTCTCCTTATAGGGCCAAGGGCCATTCTCATATGATTGTTACTTTCGTTGCATTTGCTCCTAACTGAAGTACAAGGTCTTCTCCTTCTTTGATCGACATGTTATAGACTTTATTATAACTTGATGTGCTCATAGTGTTTAGAGGTTTGATCCAATTTCTTGTAATAAGGTGCTTCTTTTCATGATATTGTTAGATAATAGTTATGGTGGTTTTGTGTAGCCTTATCTTGCTCAGTTCTCGTGAACTGACTCTTGTAGAAAATTTGTTGCAGATGGCTTACGTGGTTAGATGATGGAAAGACTTGTAGATTATTGCATCAATCTTGGTTATGATGTTCCTTTGTACGAATGTGTACTATGTTATAAAATTTGGAAAGGGCCTTTGGACATTTTAGAAGAAGGGTCAGTGCCTAGTAAATGTATTGTAGAGTATTGTTGTTGTAACTGTTGAAACTTTGGCTTGTTTGGTTATCATGTGAAAGATGAAATTTTGATTACCGCTTGGTTATGGGATATTCTAGTGAAATTTTAATCCTTAGTAGCGGGGCATGTCCCATGTTATTACTCTCTTGCTCCCTAGTCTTGGTTCAATAGAGATAGTATGTCCCTTTGATTTGTGCATCATGTTGGAATGAATTGATATAACCTTGTTTTGTTTCCGCAAACGAGTACTGTTAAACTTTGCTCTTGAGTTAAAATGTTGAGTTGTAAATCCTCCTAAGGCTTAATAGCAATAAGTTTGTAAGCACTATGAAGTGAGCTGGATATTCCTTATTAAAATTAAACTAATAAACATTATCCTTTTATGGTGAAACCTTAAATGATCTCATGGTGAAATCAATGGTTAGATTTTAGAAGATGATAGGATTTAATAAGTAGGAGGGAAATTGATTATTTAAACCTTAAATCTCTCTCTATCATTTGAAATGTTCTCCTTTGTCAAACTTAATGAAGTAAAGTCTAGATGGAACACTTAACCAATCTTGATAAACTCTTAACCTCGATAAAAGACTGATAGTAAACAATGTGACCCTGAAGTTAAATTCTGTTGTCCTGTTCTGTTAACCCTTGCCTTGATTCATGGTGATATTTCTTAAGCAAGGTCAAAATTTAATCCTTAAACAAGAAGGCTATTGTTATGAACCCTAAGCGGTACTTTTCTCTCAATCGGAGCTTGTGCCTTCACCTGTGCAATAGAGTTGTGGAACATGTGTTAGTGGCTTGAGTAAGATTAATTAACCTTGTAAGAAATGGAAAATGTTCTAAAATCAAATGAATAAGGAAGATTTGGACATCAAATTGATGATCCCAGTTTAGAAAGCTTGGCCTTAAGCTATCTAGTCAACCGTTGAAAATAAAGAAGTTCTCTCTTGTGAAAAGAATTGTGTGAATCATTACATGAAATTTTATAAGAACGTAAGTTAAGAATTAAGAGACACTTTAGTAAACAAGAAAATTTAACAAGAAATTCCTCATGGGATGCCCTAGCTGTGAGTGTGTCATGTGGATTGGACTTCCATGTTTTCTTGTCAAAAGAAGAGTACATTGTCCTTGATAGGTGTGAACGTTTCGTGCTTTGACCTTGTGGTCTCCCCGTAACAAGTGGTTCCTAGTGTTGGTTGTAACCTTGTGACGACATGTTGTGTCGTGTTGTGTCAAAGCAAGTCAAAAAAGAAGAAGTTATCCTGTATTTCACCTTTGTGTCGCCCCTTGTGTTGGTACTTTTTTAGAATGTCATGCTTTAAAACAATTTGCACTATTTGATTTAATCTAAACTTGTCCTTTTGCATATATTTTATTGATTAGTTTGGTTCTAGTTAACTTGAGGTGTTAATTAGTAAAGTCAATGCGGACAAGGGGTGAGGTGGAAATGGATATATGTAGGATATATTTATTTATTTTAAGGTGAAATTAACTAATAAAATTAGCTAAGCTACTAATGGGATATGAGATGAATAATAAAAGTGATATGGTTAATTAATTAATTCTAAGCATAGGATATGAGTGTAATATGGTTCATAGCACAAATATTTAGTAATTCGAGTTCTATGTGTCAATGATAAGAAAGATTAGGGGAGTTGCGTGACAATGTCGTGAAATGTCATGAAAGGTCATTAAATAGTGGAACAAATAAAAATTTGTCGAAAATGGTCGTAATGTGTTGTGAAGTAATCATGGGATGGTTTGGGTTGTTTAGAATGCGTAATAAAATAATTTTAAGTTGTCTACAGGGTATATTGTGTCAATAATTGTGTTTTTATTGTTGTTTGAGGTGATCTTGTCCCGGTGGTGGCCATTTGTGTTGGTTTTGAGATTTCGTGTAATTGAGCTTCTATTTTGTCCTAGTTCTAATTCATAACTCGCTAAAATTATTTTACTTGTAATCAATTAAAAATATTACTCTACAAACCGGGAAATCACTAATCATTGATAAAAAAAAATATTATTTCCTAATTTCCTATATTTTTAACAATTGCATATTTGCACAAATAAAGGTGATATTCTAATTTAAATCTCCTTATCAAATATTGTTAATGTAATGTCATTGTCACTCGAAACCACGTTCCATTTCTACATATCAACATAACAAAAAGAATTCTAATATTTATGTAACGCGTTACGCCGCACGCGTACACGAAACAATTAATATTTACTTAGTCACTAACGTTTTTAAGAAGTCAGCGCCGCATTTTTACCGACCAATTTTAGTTTTTATGCGGAGTTATTCTCTATTAAAAGTCAATACTTTAAAGTCATATTAATCACACCACTAGTAATAAAAGGGCACGTGTTATATAAATGACGGAGAGAAAGTCAGAGGTCAGGAGCCAGTATTTCATTGGAATTGTCATTGATGATTTTTTCCTATTAATATGAGCACAGCCTCATTCATCTTCATTGAATATTCCCACATTCTGATCGACCATTCTACTTTCTGCATCAAGCTGAAAAACAAACTAATATGAGACAGATGAAGATGGATAAACAAGACAGCACAAGAGTTTCAGGATCTGCCATGCTTGCTACCAATAAATCTTCTCACGCAATCACCAAATCTAGTTGTAGTGAAGGATCAAGCAAATGTTTACAGCAGAAGAACAATATCATCTCTCCATCGGCATCCATTCGTGTGGTGTATGTTTCTGAACCAGAGATAATCAAGACAGACCCTGCAAATTTCAGGTCTCTAGTCCAGAAGCTCACAGGGAAATCTTCAAAAGGAGAATGAGAACATAAACTACAAGAAGAGCCAATCTTGCGCAGTCGAAATTTATGCTGAAATTCCTTGTTACTCAAGGATTCAATAACTTGCTCATGCTTTTCCCTGGTCTGATGAATCATGGATCGGTAAATGAAATCCCTCTGCTCAAGAATAATTCGCCATTCTGCAATATGTGTGATCAAAGATGTGTTTACAGTTTGGCTGAGTCTGAGCACGGTTAAGATCATTTTTTATAAAAGGGGACCCTTTTTTTCTTCAACATTATCACGTCTACGATTGATATATTTCTTGTTGTTTCTGCCTGATGAAAGGCTTATTTGATAAATAGATATAAACCATTGGCACGGTAATGTTACTTTTGAGCAGCGAAAATCATAAATAGATATAAATCATTGGCGAGATGTGTAATTTGATTGTCTAAGATTGTGTGTTGATAAAAAAACATCTAGATCTTTAATATCAATCAGCCTATCTATTGATAAAAAAACATCTAGATCTTTAATATCGATCAGCCTATCTATTGATAAAAAAATATCTAGATCTTTAATATCGATCAGCCTATCTATTGCGCAGGTTCGCAGTTAACACGAACTTGCACAAAATTTTGACCGGTGTGGTCTATCCTTGCACCCAGTCGGTCTTGAACCCACAACCCCCATGCCCTATTTCCTGTGCCCCACCATCCTGCTGTGCACTCACGTATGAAAGACTACGGCACCGGTTCTTTTTATAAAATTGCAAACGGAAATTTGACGGATTAAGTAACTATGTATTGGTAACAACGTAATACGTTGTTACTTGTTCCATCAAAACTAATGGCGATGTGACAGAAAATACTTTTTTCCTTTGTGCGAACTTGCGTGAGAGATAGGCCTAGCCCTTTAATATGATAGTCCAGGATTATGTGTGATGCTTCTGATACCATTGTACTTTTTATGTAAACATGTGGAATTTAGAATAGACAAAGCAAATCCAAGATGCTTAGAGGTGGCGTATACTACTTAGATGTATTATGGAAGTTTGCAGTCAATGGGCTGCCAAGTTATGGTTGATAGTGAATTTGTATAAAAACAGAACCGTATCATCCCACTATTTCTCTCAGTCTCAAACTCATAATCTACAACTTACAATGCCCATGACGTACTGTTTTTGTGCATATATTGTTTTCAACATGTAAGTTATGCTTTTGTTTCCATAAAGACAACCTGACAACACAATATATTGTAATAAGAACGACATATTATGTTATTACCTTTTCTATTGATACTAATATTTATCACATAATGATTAATAAAAAACATCTGTTACCAGAATAACACGTATTATACAACTTACATAATATAGGCTCATCAGGCCCAACAAGACAACATAATCATTTATCAATTTTTTTATTAATTGATTTTGTTTGTTCAGTTTCGTTTATTCATCTATCAATTTTAATTAGCAGCGTTTCTGTTTTAAAGACTTCTCTTTCCAAGTTTTTACAATTCCATATATTTATTTAGAAGCCATTCTAATATGAACTCTCAAGTGCAGAATAATTTATTTAGGACTAACATATTTTTCCAATTTAATTTTACGAATAAAATAATAATTCTTTAAACTAAATTTGCTTTAGCGTGACAACACACTTTTATTATGAATTCTCTTCCCTATTCTAAACTATTACTACGTTCACAGTCAACAGACTTATATCAATTAACGTGGTGTGCTGGTCAAACAATATAATCTTATTCCAACACATTTTTATAAAATACATTTTTGATCACCTCTAAGAAAGTGTGAAGGGTAATAATTATATTTACGTTGAAGTTTACTTTATTCATTTGCTATCCATAATTTAAGTATATTATATCATAGAGTTTCCTACATTGACCTTTAAGCAGAAATTTTCCCAACGATTGTGGCATATTAAGTTAGGTGCTTAAGATTGATCAATTAGAATTTTAAAATTTAATTATAATAAATTATAGTTAATAATTACATTATGTCATTGTTGGAAATTAAATATAAATTATTATTAAATGATTAAAAATTAGTTTTAAATTGTTTTATCTTAGTAATTTTTTATATTAGATTATCTCCCTCAAATTATATGTCACTCCTAATATAAAGCTATTCTTATTATATCTTATTTTCAAATAGATTTTATATTAAAAATATTTGTAAAATGAAAAATTAAAAGATAAAAACTATTGAACTAAAATTCTTAGTATTGAAAGAGTGATTCTTATGTTATATGGAGTTAAATTATTTTTAGACTAAGAAATGAATATACTAGCCATCGTGCATGAAATGTACGATATGAATGCCGAAAGGAATATAGTGAAGAAGAAAAACTGGATGAAGAGGAACAAAGGGAGAGGAAGAGGATTTTCTACCCACACTCGCAAATGTAGTAAACCACTAATCTCTGTTATGGCACAAAATGCAAGGACCAAAATATTTCTCTAATACGAAATGAGGAAAATATGCTCACGATGCTCAATGAAGAGTTACCTTACACTACACAACCTTCAAAACCACACCTCGAAAACATGATACAAGCAATGCATGCATAAACACATAGCAGAATCCAATAACAAAATAACACAATTCAACAAGATTTATTTGTATATTCAATGAGGAATAACACATATATAGATTGATCGTCAATTATTTACTCACTCAAACATTCTTTACTTGTGTCATGTTAGATCACCTACAAAGACATATTGCTTCAAGCTTTAAGCTCGCATCACTTATTGAGTTTGGTAAAAACTTCACATTGAGCTCTCTAAGAAAATTAGGATTTGTTTATATAGGCTTGACCAATGCCACAAATTAACTCTAAATCTACTATGAAATGATGGCATGAATGACCCATTACAGATTCAATCGCGCTTTAAGGTTTTTGTGGCTTTAAAAGATCTTTCTTCAATGCTTTACTTGATTCTAAAAAATTCTCATTATTTCAGAATTACAAACAAAACAGTACCTTGAAGATTCAATTCAACCTTTGTAGTATTGTGCAGCTTCCCTTAAGCTTGCACAACTCCTTTTAGTGTTTTGTGGCTCCCGATAGACTTGTGTGGCTTCCTTAGAGTTCTACGGAATACACCAACCTGCCAATGCTTGTAAGACTAACTGCCACATCTTGTGTGGCTTGTGCAAAGACTCCATAAAATGCAACACAACACTTTGCGGCCCAACAACAACATACTTCCTTAACAATATGACTTGCCAACAACACAAAATGCATAGAACAAACTCAAACTCTTCAAAAAAATTATTGATCTAGGATTACATGTGATCCTAGATGCTCTTGCATCAATTTCCCTTCAAGATAAGAAAATGGAAATGTTGATACAAGACTAATTAAAAATGTAAATGCAATATGAGTCTTGGTCTATGATGAGCCTAGGAGTGATCAATTCACATAAGAATCCTTTAATCTATGGGATTTGTCTTAAGATCTACAATATTTGGGCCAAAATAGAAATAAACACCAATGAATAATGGAAGTAACATTTCTTGTTCTTCATTCAAGGTAAAGGGCATTCCTCTTCCAATGAATTTCAAAAGTTGGCCATATGTCTAGAATTTGTGGGAACTTTCAATCAATGATGGATGCATCCAAATTTTTCATCAAGTGTATATACTACTCTACATAGGCCTCATGTGTGAATGGATCTAAGTGTGATTTGAATGATGCTACAAACTTCTTTAATTATTGGAAGTTTACCAATAAAGTTTTTGTTTAAGTTGTGCTAGAAGCTAGACAAATTGATAATGACCACAATTTTTCTTTTGTGATCTTTTAACTCTCCTCCTCCATGGACATGTCATAGATGCACTAATGGTTCTCTTGCAAAATATATATCTTTCACTTAACTAACACTTATTACATATACACTTTGCTCAAACAAGTAGAACAATATATTCGACATATTTTCTAAATACTTTGAAAAAGGATAAACACTTTCTACCAAAACAAACAAATTAATTTTGTAACTTCTACTTTTCACTTGGTCCCATTCTTCTTACATTCAAATATATATATCGTTGCTAATCTCTATATATGGAACAACCACCATGTTTGAACTTGAACTGGATACCCACATTTTGGATTTGGTCTCTTCACTGCAACAATCCCCACCACCTATTCCAGATTTCCTTACATTTTCTGTAGCGCAAATCTCTGTACATTCACTAAGAATGACACCTTTCCTTTCAAAGCCAAACAACTCTAAAACCACCATGCTGCTTGCTTCTCATGCATATGGACATATCAAAAATAAAATTGATGTGTGGATGATAATGTAATCTAAGTGTCGAAAATTGGAAAAATGGAATTTTTTTCTTAGCTGGGCAAGATATGGAGGAGTTTATGGGCGTAAAATATTTGGTGGAAAAGGAGCTGGAAAAAAATCCTCCTTATTTTATCAGACACTTTGAATAGCGTGGTGAATTTTCAGATGAGAATATACCATTGATTGACATGTAAGGACATCATGCCCTCTCTCTCGATGTTGTGGAGGCCATCGGTAGAGCTTGTCATGAATGGGGTGCAACAAGTGATTTTCATCGAATCCATCACCGTAATTTTCTCTTTTTAGAGTTAACAATGATTCCATGATAATGTAATTGAAATTATAGGTGTCGAATCACAAAATAGCTCCATCTACCATAAATAACATGATGGAGGTGGCAGGAGAACACGTGGCAGTGCCTTCCTCCCATGAAGGTACTATGTGTCTCTCATTCTTGTTTTTCTATCAAGAGAAGATCTACACAATGGGAGGGAGAAATGACATGATTTTTTTGAAGAGTTTCGCGATGTTGTCAATGGGTCATGGATAGTTGTGAAGGGCATGTGGTATGCGACGTTGCATCAACCAGAAAAGGAGACATGCCATAAGCTTACAACATAGAGTCCTATGTATTAAGCACAAACTGATCTGTGAAATAAGGCCAACATTTACACACCCATGGTGATGCTCTCTTGTACCAAGTTCCATCCACATTGCATCTCTCCATTTGATCAGAGCAAACAACCCCCAAAAACATTCTCCACGCGACCTTTAATCAAGTAGAAAAGGATTTGAACCCAAAACCTACTATTTACAAATGCATAGTCTTAAATAACCTTCACTATTACATGCACATATGGTATATATATACCCCAACTGTATATATATCAACTTTCCTAGGAATTCTCCCAAAACTACATTCTATAGCCCCATACACCTATTTCTGGGTCTATCCAGGCCATCTCTTCCCGTTGACGTATTCACCAGGCATTAAAATTTGCTATAACATGAGACCATATATATTTAAGTTCCTTGTGTGCCTAACCTTAAGATATTATATAATTCCCACTCCTCTTCGACACTTATTATACTATGATTTTGATTATTGTTGATTAGAGACATTGAAATTATGATTATTATATTTTTATTAGTAGGTGATAGACTATATAGACATTTGGATTATCAATATGTTGTGATTCATATTTTGGATTATGATATGCTAGTGACAATCGTTGGATAGTTTAATACATGTTGATTTCTATTGTTCTCATTTTATAGTGACACATTATATTTGTGACAAAGTGCCTATGATTGTATGTTAGGACTAGTCTTTTGGTCTCATTAATATTAGTAAAATGGTAGAATTGAATTAACTAGAAATTGCTGATAGTTGATAGAATTGCTTAGTTTTGATGATGATTAGTAATTGATATGTATGAGTTATTTATCGATGTTATTGATGCGACTTGAGGCCGAAGAGGTATTATTTTTTTAATTGCAGGAAAATGATATCACTATACATCGAAGGGGATAGGGGACCAACCCTAGAAGAATGTTGAGTGTTTGCAACAAGGCCAATTTGACAACTTATGTTCTATGTGTGTGTGTTGTTTAATTTTTATGTTTGGTTAGGAGGTTTCAATGGGGGTGACCTCATGTGTGTGGCCATGAGTTGTGATGTTTCCCTCTTTTAATTTTGGGTATTTATTTTGTGGTGCATGTATCTCATTATTTGTAAAATCTATTCACTTTATTAGTACTTGTTGATATGCTTTTAATTAGTTAATTTAACTTATTAGTAGAGAAGATCAATTCATAGGAAGGTGCAAAACAGAGAGAGAGAGAGAAGGCACAACAAGTGAAATACAAGGTTGCAAAAATTGGTACATACATAGAAACCCTTGATAGATCGTAATTTTATTTATTGTTCTAAGGTAAATATGATAATATGTTTTTTAGATTTGGTAAAGGAAAGGGTTTTGATAGGATCCAATAACCTAAAAAATCGAAACAATATGTGAAAATAAAAGGCTCTAACAAAAACAAAGTAAGAACCAACCAAGTACCGAAAAAGGATCCACATAGAAAAATCATTCAACGAAACAATAATTGTTGAAATATCAACAAAACATGGTAAAAAATATTGCAACCACTCAATAGTATAATTTGGATCTTGATCTAGCCATCTACTTTGTTTTTTATTGCTTGTTACTCTCTAGGAGACATGGTTGTTTTTATGTCTTAGTTAAATATAGGGTTTCTATTTAACATCAACTTCCATTCTTCAACATCCTCTCTCACCTCTTAGAAAGGATCTATTTTAGTACCCACCAACACCTTTCTAACTTAATCCTCATATAATTGGGTCATTCCCAAAAAACAAGAACCTTTGTATTCCTCCCATATATATCTCTATAGTTAACCCCTTGACATTTTGTTTCTTTATTCTACATTTTACCTTCTTGTACATCTTTCAAAATTTGGCATTTTTCACCCATCATGCTTATGTGTTCCATTCAAAATAATTTTCTATCTCTGGATATAGGCCTTAACCCAATTCCTCTTTATCAAGGGTAGCCTCTAAATTCTAGCTCACCATCATAAGATTAGCTCCCAAATGGGTCATATTCCTTATTTACTTATTGTTTATCTAGCTATAATATATGTTTTTCCATTATTTAGGTATGCTTCTTCTATTGTTTTCTCCTTTCTAACCTCACCTTTTCTCACTCATCATTTCTCTCTTTCAGCTACGAAAAGGTTGTCTTCATCTAGATACAAACATGATCCTCTCAACATACCTGTATTTCTTAGCATTATTGCTTTATCCACATACTCTTCATGTTGAGATAAAACACTTTGCAAAGAAAGAACCACATTATTTTTCCCTTGATTCCTCTTCTAAACATCCCTGTAATGCCCGCTGGGCATCAGCTTTCTTTCCTGCTACCTGCCTCCACTGCCACCTTGGCCTCCTCCCAACCACCCAACCTGCCATCTATTAAGAATGTCATGTCTGTCCTTGCGTGGGGGAGTCGGTGGAGTCATTTTTTTCTTCACCATGATCTTTTTTGTTGATTTTCCTTCTTGAATGCGTGGAGGTGGGGTGTTGGACGCGTTTTCTTCCTTGGACCGCGTGTGGTGGTTGGGAGGTGTCTTTCCTGGTTGCGTGGGCAGAGAGCCATGAAAACCTGTTCTGTTCTGCTTACAGTCGGTTCCTTTCTGCGGGTCTATTGGGTTTGAGAGAGGATTCGACCTGTCTAACTCTCCCTTCAGGAGCGCGTGGGATCAAACGTGGGAAGGACGTCGTTGTTCCAGTCGCAGGCTCTCTTCTCCCTCTGTCACTTCGTCTTCCCGCGCTCTGTGATGATTGACACCCCATGGCATGTCACGGCTCCTCCTCGGATGGATGATTCTGTTGCGAGGGTGGGCGTGGGGTCTCCAAAAATCATGCTGTACAGGCAGAATCCGTGGGCGCAGAACTAAACTTCTCCTGGGAGTGCCGTGAGGAAGCATTTGGCTGTATGCAGCAGCTACAGGGTCGAGAGGTAAACTTATCTCAGAAAATCAGTGGCCTCCAGAGTGAGTAAGTGCGACAGCTACTGCAGGGTGAGCCCAGGGGACCGTGGTGTTGATCCTGATGTTCTGGTTGCACGTGACCACAGTCGAGACCAGTTGTTGCAGAATCTTGCAGCTGTAGTAAAAGAACGAGGTAAAGTTTTAGTTGAGCTGTCTTGCCCTTTCATTTTGGAAAGTCGCTTCTGTCCAGGTGGTGAATTTGACATGGAAGAAGCTCGATCAAATCTTGAGGCAAGTTTTGCAATGAGGCTGAGATTGCGTTCACTTGCTTGTTTCTAGTTCTGACCAGAAGTTATTCCAGCGCCTAGCCCATGGGTTGATATGGTGGTTATAGATGAAGCTTCAAGCTAGGGAAGTAGGCGTGTTACCTCCACTTTCTTTGGGTGCCACGAGGTGTGTTCGAGTCGGGAATCCACAGCAAATGACCTGCACAGTAAGTAGCCAGGCGGCAGGTGTGTTACAATGTAGTGGAAGCCGTTGTGGGTGCTTCCAGCAAGCAGGTCATCCATCTACGTTGTTATCTGTTCAGTACCAGCTGCATCCTCAAATTCGGGATTCTCCTTCAAGATATTTTCATCAAAATCGAGTAAGTGACAGTGAGAGTGTTACAGGAGACCTGATGAAATTTATTACAGAGATTCTCTACTGAGACCTTGCTTGTTCTACGATGTAACTCATGGAAGAGGGTCTCATAGAGGTGGATCCTCAAAATCGTGCTGCACAGGCTTCAATATTTTGTAAAAACCGTTTTCATGAGGCTCTTGCAGAGGAGTTTAGGGCTGAGCAGATTTCCGTGGGAAGGGACAGATCAGGCCAAGGGCTTTCTTTATCACTATCATCTCATCATCCTTCGCTTCAACAATTTGAAGCAATGGCAAGCCACCGTGCAAATGTCTTACAGGTTGCTGCTGCAACAGAAGCCAAGGCTAAATCAGAAGAGCTTTTCAACAGACAAGGCACAAATGGCGGTCCTGGTCCAGGCACAGGCTATGTTTCTTCTTATTCAAGAGAGGAGAATATTCCTGGGAAAGGATATGTGGGGGGAGGTTCAACAATGGAACTGCATATGAATGTGGGTCCTTCAGGTCCATTTGCAGGATATGCCACGGTTTGAAAAACTCAAAGTACCTGAAACCTGCTCAAGAGTTATTGGATGAGTTTTGCTATGTGGGAAGAGGGATTCAAACCAGCAACATGCTCAAACAGAAAGTTCTTCTAGATCGGACGATTGGGTCGATAGAAGTTTAGTATCTGGTGCCAATGCAGGTGAGAATAATATTGGCATTAAAAGTGAATTTGGTGGGAAAATTGTTAGCTCCACTGCAGCAGCCACATCATCATCGACTTACGCTTCTGGAGAAACACCCAATGAAAGTGCAATGGAGCAGGCAGCCTATTCAGGTGATAGATTCGAAATACAGAGGAGGAAAACTAAGCTTCCAACCATGCTTGAAGAGGTCCACCGGAGATACAGACAGTATTGTGAGCAGATGCATATGGTGAAAACCTCATTTGAATCTATAGCAGGTATGGGGGCAGCTTCTCCATACACTAAACTGGCTTTGAAGACCATGGCCGAGAGGAATATGCGACCCGACCGAACTATGGGCAGAGATGCACATTTCGGACTATACAATTGATTTTATGAAGACAAGAGCATGGCCGTTAACAGAGTTTGGACCTTCAGCAGGCTGAGGAAGAGAAGTTGCGCTGGTTGGGTTGCTGTTGCAGGCCCCGTCCATCTTGTTATCGACTGCGGGAGCTTAATCAGGCACGATATTCTCTATACCATTGATTCTTATGTTGTTATTTAACTGAATCATTAAATAACTCTACTCTTCATATAAATGTCTCATGTGATGGTATGCTGTTTGGTTTCCACTTCCCTTGCTCGTTTGTATTTTTTTGGCATTAGAAATGATTGCGCTGGTTGAAGCCTTTATATTGTTTTCTGGGTTTTAATAAATATTAGTTGGGTGAACTTTGTTCTTAAGACTAATAAAACAAAAGAGGTGGGGTTCTGTAATGAAAATTCCCGAGTTCTTTGTGTTGGTCTCACGATTTGAATGTTTTATCAAACATTGTCGTTGGACTCAACTTTATAGTTCCTGTTTTGTTCTTATTCTTGTTTCGGTTCGAGATCTGTAGTTCTGGTTTATGTTGGGTATTTGCGAATTGGTGATTGAGTACTGCGAGTGCATTGTGTATAGGTGAATGATGCTATTCCTGTCTCTATCCTTTTCTTTCATTTGTTTAGGTTCTAGTAACCCTTCCTGGTTGGCTTGGTGTGTGCTTAGCTTGACTGATTTTTGAATTGAGCCAAGTTGATATTACTTTCAACTAGGTTAGTTGCTTTTGTTATTTGTTATGAATCGCTCGAAGAAATACTTTTATTCTTCGAGTGTCATGGTTGATCGTCATAATTTGATATCAATTCATGTTCACCGTTTGGAGATTGTTGTCTTTGGAATCACCTTCTCTCCCTTGGTGACTGTTGTATGTTTTGAGGAATGTAGCTGATCCTATGGAATGTCTTCTTTTGACGATACTCACATTTCTTTTGGATAGCTTAAAATGTCAGAGGAAATACTCTTTCTTACCTTGATTTTGTTTCACACATGTTGGAGGATACAAGATCTACTTGATCATTAGTGAGGAAGTTTTCAAATCTTAAAATTGGGATGTTGGTTTTATGCGTAAGAAATTACTCTACGTTTTGCTCCGTAAAGATGCTTAAATTTCATTCTTCTGTGACTTAGAGGTTGGTGTGTTTGGAAACTCATTGGTTGACTGGTTTTTGTGATGATCATTGTGATACGACCTCCTTGCTGTCATTGTAGTAGAATGGTTATGTATTGACCAGAAAGGTTTAAGTCAACTTGTTGTTGACGACAGATCCTTTGGAAGCTATGTATCCTGTGTTGTGTTCTTGTGAATGATTGAATAACCCTCCTGTAAGATTTATAATGGTTATGTTTGGTCTTGCCAAGTTTGTCCTTTTTCTTAAGACACTCTCTTGATTAGAAGAAAGTTTAATAGAAGGATTGTTAGGATAGGATGTGACCCATACGAGGTCATTTGTGCGTTTCATCCCTTTTCTTTCCTATTTATTTATTCGGTACTGACATAAAATTAACTGTTATAGGCACATCATCTTAATATTAATAAGTCATGTTGGTTTAGATATTCTCATGTCGATTGATTGTTTGGGATCTTCCAGTGGCATAGTGAATCCTTGGCTTGGTGAACTAACTTAAACAAATAGGGACAGATCACGTTTGAAATTAATTCTCTTCTTGTAATTGTTTTTGTTTCGAAATGTTATCTTGTTAAAATGACGGTCATTATTGTGATATGGGTGAAATTCACTATGATGTTTATTAACTGCTCCTATGAGAAAATGATAATTAAATAGAGTTAGTGCCGTCCCTTTTTATTCAGACATTTTATGCTATTGGACAACTCTTTAATTGCTCTTGTTTAGACTC
This sequence comes from Taxus wallichiana var. yunnanensis, assembly GCA_018340775.1. Lineage (NCBI taxonomy): Eukaryota > Viridiplantae > Streptophyta > Pinopsida > Cupressales > Taxaceae > Taxus > Taxus wallichiana. The sequence goes on from CM031237.1 coordinate 309,243,400, forward strand.
TTAGATTATTTTTCATAATCAACGGTGTTTTTCTTCCTTGAAACAGTTAGATAACAACATATTGTCTTAATGTTATAGCTTTTATCGTGCTCAGTTCTTGCGAACTGACATGTGCTAACAAATGTGCAGGAGGATTTCCTGAGTAGAAAAGAAAAAAAAGAGAGAGAAAAAGAAACACGTGTAGAGAGTGGTTTCCAGCCTTCTTAGGAACTGCTGTTGTACGAATGTTTTCCTTTGCTTTAAAACATTGGTATGGAAATTGTGAAGACTATATAGAAGGCATTGTGTTATAATTTTGTATGGTCCTCATGTAGGTTGTTGTTATCGTTTGAAAGTCAATTTGAGAAATATTAATGTCAATAAAATTAAATGAACTTGTTTTGACATGCGTATCCTTCGTTGAATTTTCACTGTTCAGAATATGATTTATCTTGGAATTTTCAAACCTAAATATAATTACCTAAACTTGAATCAACTTGCATCGCTCTAGTTACCTTGGTCATGTGTCATTTGGTAGAGGACTATGTTTTGAATCTAGCAAAAAAAAAAAAAAAAACAAGAGAAACAAATATACCTGGTGACCCCACGTAAACTAATCAACAATCTCTTATTGTGGTGAATCCTTGGAACGGTCTTAAGGTGAAATCAATGATTAAATTCTTGGAAGATAATAGGATTATAATAAATAGAAGGAACTGGACTAAGAAACTCTTTGATCTATCTTACCCGTTGAAAATGTAAACAGTATACTTATGTCTATCTCTTCAAGTGAAGCCCGAGTCAAACCTGTAATATTTCTGGTTAGGCTCTTGACCCCAATGAAATCCTTTTTAACCACTAATAAGATCTTAATGATGAATCCAAGTTTTAGACAGTCATGTACTGTAAAAATAAAATAAAATAAAAATATGACCACTTAAAAAGGGTAAAACATACATGTTTAAAAGCACAACGCTGAAAACAGATTGATGAAGTTAAGAGCCTTGAGAAATTAACTGTCTCCTCACAAATGAATAAGTTAATCAAGTAAAGGAAGTAACCTCTTACCATACAATAATTGGTTCACACTGTATATTAACCTTAACAAGGTGGGGGAAAATTCTTCAAAAGAGACATGAACTTCAGATTTTCCTATCATGATTCCTCTGGGAAAAGTAAAGAATGTAAAAGCACTTACAGCTAAAACATGATTCTAAAGAAACCTTCTGTGGGAAGACCTTGTTTGTAAAGTTGCTTACTTTAGATGAACCAGTGTGTCCTTAGTGTGTGCCTCATGTTTATCTGTAACCAGTGTGGGTCCGTGTTGTGGAAAGCATGCCTTTAGTTGGTTGTATTCCCTAGAGAACTTGTGTAGTGTCGTATTATCTTCAAGCAAGTCAAAAAAATAAAATTATCCTGTCCTTTACTGTATTGTTCTTGTGCGTGAGTTGTTGGGTTGTTACACATCCCATTATATCATAGATCATTTTTTGAGAATGATTAAGTATGATGCATAACACAAGAGATCCTAGTCGAATGAAATATTAGGCTTGTACCATGCCATCTCTCATAAATTAGATAGCTCTAACACCATATATATATATATATATATATATATATATATATATATATGATTTATGAAAAAAAAAATTGAAAGATCAAATGATGATTTGAGCCAATATCTACTGTAAGGAATTTTGATCTCCTAAATAAAATATTAGTTGGAAATTTCAATCTTTGTTCATTCGAGTAACAAAGATTCATTCATTACATGCTACATCAACATTAAAATTATAGCTATACAGATGCATATTAAAAATATAATAGTGATTTAATATTTGATTACTCCATACTACCTTAAATAGTTTCTTAGTTGTCTTAGACAATGTATGTAAATTTAGATAATAGTTTCATCCTTGATTTATTATATATATGTCCTATCCCGTCAACTACATAATGCATGTCAAATCCAAGGTTGATTGAACCAATGCATGGTAAAATTATTTTGAGTTAGTAAGACTATTCCTCTACATACTATTTTCTGTCACAATGCATGAAATTTCCTAAACCTTTTGAGATTCACACTAAGGCATCCAAATATGCATTTGGTATCCAATAGTCATCCAACAAGGAAATTAAGTTGATTACTAAGTTTAGATATGTTTGATGACATGGTGAAAATTTACTCCACATAATAAATGTGAACTATGTGGTATTTTGTAAGAAAATAAAATAAAAAGGAAAGTGGGAAAAGGGGAAAGTAGGTTTTAGACAAAAGTAATCAATAATAGATCATTATGTCACACTCAGAAGTGCTTATAAGTTGAAAAAGTCCTGAATACAAATGAAAAAATATTTTTTAGTCGATTTCAAGAAGGACCTCATGAAGCTCTCTAAGTATTGGTCAACTTAATATTATTGTTTACTAGATAGTAAGTTAATTTTTTTAAGATATTAAATTGTTTACTAGCTTGGTCATTAATGGTGTAATCACATTTGTATATTAATTTTTTTACAATATTTGGTGTAATCACATGTGTATGTTTATGGATACAGATCATGATGCACAACATTATGTTGAAGTGATAACAAAAGCTATGGAATTACTTCCCAGGGAAAAATGTGAAACACTTGGTGAAGATGGATTTACAAAAATTAAAAGAATTTTCCCAGCAAGAACCACTACCACGAAAGAAAACAACAAAAAGTGTAGAGATAATATATGGTTAATTTGTTAATTTGACTACAGTTTCTAGAGCACATTTGTTGGTTACATTCTTGAATCATGTTGATATGAAGGAAACATTATAATTGTTGGGTGTTGATTTTGGATGGGAAAATTCAAAACGTATAGAAGAAGAATTTGTTGGGAAATTTTCTAAAGGTATAAGTTCTTTAGGTACAAAAACTAGGTTTGCTAATAAGAGTATTTCTCGTAGAGCAATAATAACTTCAGTTGTAAGTGAAGATACGAAAAATAATCGTCATGTTACCATTGTTGCCAAGGCATTGGGTTTATCTAGAAAGATGGTCAACAGGTATGCAAAGAGGAGGAAGACATTGGATGATTCTACTATGGAAGGAAATTGGGCACTAATGTGTAGAAATCCATGTTCTGATAAAATAGAGGATAATATTGTGAAGATAATTTCTAATTTTTGGATTGAGAGGACTCATCCTTCTCCAAATGTGAGTGATTTTTTAAAACACAAGATAACTTGCAATAAATATGATGAACATATAAAACATTGGCTTGAAATAACTCAACTTGAGATGTACACAAAGTTTATAGAAGAAAATCCAGATGTTAAGATTAGACAACGAATGTTTGAAAATTTGAAGCCTTGGTATGTGTGAGCTGATAAAGTCCTTGACACATGTTCTTGCCACTATCACATTGAGTTTTATTATCACTATTAGGTAAAAAAAAAATTATATCATGTATATATATTTTGAGGTGTGCTTTCATTTATATCTATATATTTGAAATTTGATTAAATTTCATTTTTTGATATGTGATTTAAAATTAATGTATTTCAAAATCTATGATTTTTAGGTGTATAGAAAGTTACGGGAAGCATCAAATGGTCCTTAAAATGCCCCACCTACACGTGTTAGTGAATTCATAACTTCTATTCTTTGCACAATATTCGATGATCATGTCGATGATCATATGACTTATATCAAAGGTGTTTGTGACAAGTGTGGCGACTTGAAATTATTTCCAAAAACAAATGAAGATTTGGACATAGTTCAAATGGTGGCTTACAAGAGGTGATTAATATATATATATATATATATATATATATATATATATATATATATATATTTAAATTTAGATGGACATATTTTATTTTGATATTTATGTTTACTGCAAATGAATATGACAACTTGTCCATTATGTATTGATTTTGTAGGTTCAAATACATAAAATATTCAACATGGCTTGGAAAAGATGCAACCAGGTTGGATTTTGTAGAAGAGGAAACCCCCATTGCTACATTCATGCAAAGTTTCTGAAGTTTAATTAGTATGTACATCAAACATTCTCACTATGAAAAGTGGTAGGTTAAACAATTCAAGACTTATAGAGACACATTCCCTATTGGCTCCATATTGTCCGTGGTTGATTTTGCTAAGAATTACTCATTTTCTCATCAAAAATAAATTCAGACACAATATTATCATACTGACCAGGTTACTATCATGGTTCAAGTATTTTACAGGCTTGTACAATTGGATTTGGATGGGGTTGAAAGTACATATGTGAAGTGAATGATCATGAAGGAGTATCACTTCTATATAAGTCATGACAATGAACATGACACCCACTTTGTGCAACATTGTTCTAGTTTGTTCTTTCAATATATTCATCAGTGAGGAGTACACATAGATCAATATTTTTTTTGGTTAGATGGTTGCGCATCACAATTCAAATCCTCTCACCATTTATTTTCACTTAGTCATTATCATCGTCATCACAAAATACCTCATTTATGAAGTTTTTTTAGAGTGGTCATGGGAAGGGAGAACATGGTGGTGCAGGTGCATGCATCAAACATGATCTAAAGAAACAAAGCTTTGATTATGATGGAGATTGATTGATTGATGCCCACACCATTTTTAATGGTGTAAGAAACATTTTGTAGTTCAGGTTTCAACCTCACAGGCTTCAACATCACACGCTTCAACCCCACAGGGTTCAACCCCACATAGATTGTTTTGGGAGATAACATGTACATGCACATTTAAAACATATATGTAGATCTTGATGTGATTTATTAAGTTCTACAAGTTACAAACTTTAAAAAAATTATTTTGAATTTTGATGTTTGTTTTAAACTTTATTGATCTTTTGAGCATGATTAATTGAAGGTATTGATCAAAGGAAAAAGTATGGATGTGAAAGGATTCCTAATTCTATGTCTTTGCACTCTTTGATGACTATGGATAGTAATAACTGGACAATTTGTACAAGAGATTATTCTTGTTTTTGTTATGAATGCATGAAAAAATCATATTGTAGTGCAATAGTAAAAACATGGGTATGTAGGTGAGTGGAAGCAAGTTCCTTTAGTTGTGGATGCCACATATGGATTAGATCATGATGATAGTTTTGAAGATGTGCCATTAATTTTAACGAATTATGACCACATATTTGGACTAGTTAAACAAGGTATGTTTTATTTAAAAGGATTATATAATTTGATAATTAAATATATATGTATAATTTATAGTATACATGGATCATTGAATTTTCTTTGCATTTTGTTGTAGGTGATGTATTTGAAGTCATTGCTAAAGAAGACAATATTAAGAAAGTGGAGTACTACTTTTTGTGTTGCCACAGAAGAGAGAACAAAGATAACATGTGAAATAACAAGTGAGAAGACAACATTTGATCTGGCTCAGTTGTAGTGCAAGGAACATACTTACAACAAGTGAAATCCATCCAAAGTGGGATTCACTTAGTTGATTATTAACCAGACAAAAAGGTGTATCATTACACCCATCACATAATTGCTACGGGGTTACAATTGCATCTAGTGAAGACTAAAAGTGGTCAGTGTAAATAATGGAGACTAGATGTAGAAGACCCGAAAATTTTTATAGGTCATTGAACAACGAGAAGAGCCACTTGGTATTATATAGAAGGACCTAAAATATTATATATTAATGTCTTCCACAAATTAAATATTTTATTTTTCATTTGGTATACATATTTGACAACTTTCTTTCTATGATATTAAGGATGGGTTCATTAATGATGTAATTTTGTTCCCTAGTATCTCCAATAATATTCTTTCCATATATATCAATGTTTATATCATGAAGGATTTGGAAACTTGAACTACACACACACACACACACATATTTGTGTGTGTGTGTGTGTGTGTGTACATATATATCTACATATATATATATATATATATATATATATACATATATATATATATCTACATATATATATATATATATATATATATATATCTACATATATATATATATCTACATATATATATATATCTACATATATATATATATCTACATATATATATATATATATATCTACATATATATATATATATATCTATATATATATATATCTACATATATATATATATATATATATATATATATATATATATCTCGTGTGTGTGTGTGTACATATACACACACACACACACACACACACACATATAAAACAAATGAGTTTTAAAAACTTAGTGTTAGGTCTACCTAAAATGTCTTGTATTGAGTTGATGATTTCTTCACTCATGGATGGATGTATATATATATATATATATATTTTTTTCCTCATTTTAGTTTCTCTTTTCCGGCATCTTTTATAACAATTTGAAACAAGTTCTTAGTGTCAATAAATCTAACTTGAATCATTTAAAATTTCATGTGAGAAAAATGATAGACAATTAAATTTTGATATAGACAATTAAGAATGCACCGATGGTGGTAGAAATGTGAGTGAACATATTACAAATGCACATGAAGAAAGGTTTGCATCAATGCATCACACCATGAACCTGAAACTAGTGAAGCAGTCATGTCGAAGATAATACTGCATAGAAGTGAATATAACATTATTTTTTTATGAGGTAGGTTTCACGAGTTTTATCTCCAAAGACTTTGCTTTGCGAGAGAGGCATTTTACGTTAGGTGTTTTAATAGGATATGCACAATAAGCTTAATAATTCATCATATATGAATCAAATCATAATTTTCAACATTAGATGTGCAATATGACATACTTATTTTGATCAAGATGAAATTTCATGATATTCACTAATGTTATCCCTTGCATTAACAATCAACTATCACTTAAACATGTTCACTACCCAATATATATTGAATACATTCTTAAATTAATATTTATAGCTTCCTTTCCTCCCATCTCCAAATAAAGTAAAATTTACAATTACATTAAAATAGTACAAATCATGGAAATGTATTGCATTACATTTACTTCATTTTCCATCATTTTCGCAGACATGCAACAACATGAGTTTATATTTCCGAGTTTTAGAGAGAGGATATATAAATAGAGGGAATCTATTATTTTCACAAGTTTTTAAGTTACTATAGATTTTTAGAGAGATAGTTTAATGCTAACAATAGCTTCCTAGAAAAATGAATATTGAATTTGGCAATATTTAACTAGACTCAAATTTTGAGTTATAAGACTTAGTAGTAATATGAATAAAAACAAAGTTAAGGTGGATAGGAAATGGCCTTTGAAAAGATTTGAAAAGTGCATAAGTAAAGAAGCATTCACTAAGCCATTGAAAGTTCAATGTAACATAAAGTATTAATAAATTACCTAAGCATCAAATGATTCAATATAGAATTTTAAAGAAGTTTACAATGTTATATCACAAAAATGAAGGGTATTTAATATCTTATCTATCATTATACCTATTATGATATCATCAAGAGACAAAAATGAAAGATAAGGGGTGTCTTGTATTCACATCTATAATTGTAAATATACATTGGAACTCATAAAAATATAATAATAATGTCTAGAATGAGTATGAGTATACATACAAGTCTAAAATATCTAAAACCATGTCTAATGAGTATATACATGTCTAAAATATCTAAAATCATGTATAAAATATATAAAATCTATAAAATATCACTGAAGTATCCTTTGTGCACTAGGGTGAGTGCGGATCCCTCACTACGCTCTGCTGCACCCGCATGTTAAAAAAGGAATATTATACATGTCGAAACTATATATAACATGTACCATATATTAAAATTTATAAGAAAAATTAAAAAAAAATTCTTGATTAATTAAATACATCATATAAAAAATATTTACAATTGATTACCTCAAGATCTGTCCTTGGGTAGATGTTGGGAGTATCTACACTATGTGTAGATCTCTATCCCATAGATCCCTGTGAAACAAAATAAATAAAATGTAAGAAGTTGATAAATAATTTTTTTGAATAAAGTTCATTAATTTCTAACATTTCAATTTAGATTAAAATATAATTCTATTAAGACACATGCATATATACCTCTCGTGAAACGTGTCTCCAAATCTATGGGATTACCACCCATGACCTCAACACTAGAAAATACGTCGCCAAGTGAGCCAAGATGACTCGGGCCCGAACATCAGGATCCATGTTGTGCTCGGCCAAAGGCTATGTGTATGTCACACGGATAAATGGTGTGGGATGTGAGGCTCCACACACTGGAGCAAAAGCCTAAAAACACAAATACATATAATGTTTAATTTTAATATTAATAACTTGTAAAGTAATGATGAAATAAAATAAATTTTAATTATATTAACGTTTAATTTCACACACTGGAAGTAAATGTGCCGAACATCAGTGTGATGATCCCAACAACATGAGGTCTAACATTTGCAGTAGCAAAAGTACCCTAACTAGAAGATACACTGCCACTCTGCTCTATAAAATCTAAAACCCCTGATAGTGGAATTCTACAATGCCGTGAAATCACCTCATATGCATGCAACAAGTCAACAACCATGATGCGTCCTAGCCGACATTTCGAGTGGGATATGTAAGCGCCTCAAAGTAATATGGGAAATCAAAGATGAATGAGCGTATACCTCGTTGTGTGCATCATGCACGATACTAGCACCTCCTTTGCTAGTATCACGTCTCTCGAAGGTACGACCCAAAAATTAGAAGATATCAATTAGGTCTCGCGAGAAATACGAGCAAGACCCTTGATAACATGACCTCATGTGCAGTCATAACGATAGTGTGTTGCGACATCCTAGAAGCCTGATAAGAATGGTTGTGGCCTTGGTATAAGCTGCCGCGTGTCAAAAAAATTTAGGAACTCCATCCTTTCTATATGCCTCCATATGGCTAATATGGCCATGCCCGCAACCAAATAACTAGGGATGTCTAAATAGTTCACCTTTAGGTTTAGGTGAACCTCAAAGCATGTAACATCATTATGAAGTATAATGGTAATTGGTCATTATTTGGAAATTGGCCTTGAGAGGCCACTAATCTAGGATAAATAAAAGGGGCACATAGGGGACATGAATATTTGTTTACATAATATGCCCTTACTTTTTGTTCGTCTACATAAAAACTCCAACAAGACCTCTTAACGAATTCCTTATCGGAAAGTCGTAATGTAATCTCATTATAACCTACATCTCTTGAGACACTTGATTTTAAATAATCCATAAAATTTTTACTGACTCAGAATCAAATCGGTTATATGTTTTCAAACTTGTCTCTATTCTACGAAGATCAACCAGTATATTTTCACAATGTGATTTATACTGCCCAACTGTAGTTGAATTTTGGAGAATAGATTACAATTTTGCAATCTCTAAATCAGTCGTCTCAAATAGATTAGGAGTGAAATAAGCCATGACTGTAAAAATGAAATTAGAATTAAATTAATAGTACTTTTAATGAAAAAAATATCCTAAGATATTCTCCTATTTTAATGAAAGTAGAAATATGATTTTCAAGTTTCAATGCAAATAATTTAGAAAATAAGAAATTACACATATCTTATAAGTCAAGTCATGCATGAGTGTAAGGATCACTTAGATTTAATGGAACTTGTTATCACCGAATCACAAAGCACTCTGTACATATACTTGAACTCACAGTGTGATTGGATAACATGGGTACTATCTCCAAGTTGTGGGACTTGCTACTTGAGATAGACCTCCAGAGAAAGCTAGTTCTTGCTCCTAAACTACCTGCCACAATCTACTCTAATGCAGGATAAGCTAACTGTTCTAATCTAAATTTCCAAGGGACCAGGGAGAGAGAATGCATAGAATGAAAGCATACACTAAAGCGGTGATACACCAGAAAAGGAGGGTGGGAGAGTAGTCTCCAAATGTGTGAAATACAGAGGGAAAGTGCACACTAGAAGAGGTGATGACAGTTCACCATAATCTAACAAAATGCATTCACAACAATATTCCAAGCATACACAATGATAATGAATCCCTGCAAGAACATAATAAATAGACACAATATTCTTATAGAAAGATCAAAGGGGCAAGAAGAATGCAAGAAAACACAGCAGGGGAAGATACATCCACAAACTGGTATTTTATTGCTTCATGATACATGCAGTTCAATCTATTACAAGATAAGGGCCTGGATCACCATGCAAGGAGTCCACTACAAGGGCCTGCAACACACTGGCTTCACAAAGCAATTTTGGCAGAGCTTTGCTACCCAAAAACTCTCTCTTTTACAATGAGCCCAACACTCCAATTTATAGAAAAATGAGAAGGAAAAGAGAAGGGAAAATGGAAAATCCCGAAATCTGTCCTTCAACCACCTGTAAGAGGCATTAAATTGAGTGAAATGGTTATCCATTACTTGCAAAAGGCTCCCCATACTGTCCCATGTGCTGCAGCAGAGAAAGAATGATGACCATGCCTCTTAATTGCACTCCCAGCTACCAAATAAAACACTGTTCTGAACCCGGCCACGTTTTCTTAAAAATCTCAATCAATTTCTGATCAAATCCAGAATTTCTTGATTTTTGTGCATCGGTATCGGAACCACGATTCCAACGGTACCAATTTTGTGCAATTTTGTTGAGAAATACAAAAGTTATGGCCTTCTCGAGTGCGGGCAGCTATTTTGGGCCTGCGGAGCGTTTTCTGTCATTTGGGAATGAGCATTGGATCGATGGAGCCGAATATGTTTCTTTTATTTAAAATATCTATCCTCTATCCTCATTAAGTCCAGAAAGTCCAATTTTGTGAAAATCGGAGCTCGGAGTCAAAAGTTATGGCCGTTTGAAGTTTCCGGACCGAATGTTGACTTTTCTCCTCTGCCTTCGGCCGCTTCGGCTTTTCGCATCCCACGCGTCCCTTTGTCCCAAATGTCCCAGTGCTGTGTGGGACAAATTCTTCCGAACCGCCCGAAATGGGCTTCCATGTCCCTTTTCTGCCGGTGACACGTGGCGTGATCTGATTGGCTTTCGGCTCCTTCGGCTATCCGCGTCCCACGCGTCCCTTTGTCCCATTTGGCACAGTGCTGAAATTTCCCATTTCGGCCGAACCGGCCGGTTCGCGTACTCGTGGCCCAGATGTCCCATTTGCTTTCGGGCCATTTGGGACAAATTTTCCCGATTCGCGTACTTTTGTCCCGCGCGTCCCTGACTGAAAGTTCTCATTTCGGCCGATCCGGCCGGTTCAGCGTACTTCGCGTACCTTCGGCCCAACTGTTCCGGGCTGCCTTGACTCATTTCGGCTGATTGGCCGGTTGCGTACTAATTGCCCAGATGTCCCAGACTGCCTGTTTCAACAGTTAGTCAATTTTTTCAACTTTTCGGCCAGTTCGGATTTCGCGTCCCGCGCGTCCCTTTGGCCCGGATGTCCCAAATGCTGCGCAGACCGCCTGGCGGCCTTTCGGCCGGTTCATGCCCTTTTGTCCCAACTGTCCCGACTGTTGCGAGGACTAGGACTTAGCCATTTTTCATGATTTTTTCTGGCCCGAGCCTGTTTTTTGCAATTTTTCTTACCTTTCCTCAGAACTTGCTCTCTTCTACTTGGACAGGGGAGTTAGAAAAATATGAGGGGACCCTAGAAACATGACTTTTTGTCCGGACTCAATATAATTGCTTGGGACTAAAGAATTTGATGCATGTTATCAAAATTACCTTGAGGGGTGAATTTTGGATAACATAACTAAAGGAGGAATTATCTAGAATGTAATGTAATGCCCACAAACACGACATTCTAGGAACATTCTTCAACCTAACTATAGTGCCCACTTCCCTTTGACACCTTTTTGATACTAATCATAATACTTATGATTATATTATGGACTTAATTGTGGACCTTATTTTAGTATTATGATAGATGGATCATGGATTATTTTGACTTGTATTATGATGCATGATGATTATTAGAGGCATTTTGGATATTGATGATGATACACTATTTGACATGGTTATGTTATGGATGTTGTTCGGACATGTGATATTTGGATATTGTGAGTAGACCTAGAAATGGAAATTATTGGATGATGATATAGTTGCTGATAAAACTGTAAATGATATTGTTAGATTGCTTTGATGTTGTTGTGATTCATATATCTAGATGATTTTGGGAATTATATTTATATTATTTTGGATGTTCTGATATGGCCATGAGGCCGAAGGAGGTATTTGTGTTTTGCAGGTTAAAATATCACAACAAACATTGGGGGATTGGAGACCAACCACATTGGAATTCTAGATGAATTCAACAAGGTCACCATGGCAACTTGTTTTGTTTGTGTGTGGTTGTTTTTTTAGGGGTACCCATGGGGGAACCACCTTTAAATGTGACCAAGGGGTTATGTGTATTTATTTATTTGACCCTTTTTATATGATTGCATGTGTTTATTTTGTTATACATTTGCCCCTTTCTTTATTTATTAAATGTTGTATTAATATTGTGGGTAAGCATGTTGTTAATATTAATTAATTAAAAGATATCATGAGAAAGTAACTAATTGAGTTTTTGGCCTTGAATTAAAGTGTTGTAAGATATGTGTAACTTAAGCACTCCATCGTCTTGAAAGTTCAAATTTTTCCTTGGAGGCTGATTTTGGAGGCTTATGGGACAAGTTAAACTTGTCCCATACCTCTTAAATTTAATTACCAACCATACCTATGGTTGGAGAGTTGAAATTTGACTTTTATAATACTTTTTGAGAAGGCAATTTGTAGGTTTTAATTACACTTTTCTTACATGTTGTAATTTTAGTCCTTTGGGGTGTGGGTTTGTTTTGGAGTATGTAAGTAAATTGTCATATTATTCACCCACCTATTTATTGTGCTTTGGAGAATGAAGTTGACTTTGGGGGTTGGGGTTGAGGATGTGTGATGTGGCATCCTACATGGATCCACCTCCTCCTCTTCCCTTCCCTCTTCTATAAAATTCGAATTCCTTGCCTTGTTTTGGGTTGCTTGATTTTGGAGACTTCATTCTTAGGAGAATTATTTTGCTGTTTTGGGAGCTCTTGCTTGAAGGATTTTTTGGAAGATTGTTGCATGCTTGTGCTTGGCTATTTTGGATTGCTTGCCTTTGGGTTAAAATTTCTGTTTTGGAACTGGAACAACTCCATTATGGAGAGGTAGGAACTTGGTTCTTGAAATGCTCTTCTTGTATGAATGTGAATGTTAATGTAGAAATGTTTGATATGTTTGTGGGCTGTTGGGTAGATGGCATGGGGATGGTGTAGGAGAAGACTATGGGGTTTAACTTTGGGAGGCGAAGTGTGTTTTAGGGAGGTATAAGTGTCGAGGAGTTGGGATTTGCGTACCACCTTACAAAGAAATAGCTTGCATTTCTTTACTCATTATGGGGTGCCATAAGAGGTTGGGGAGGCATAAGGAAATGTGAGGAATAAGGGATACTTTGGGGAGGTATAAGGAATGTCAGGCTGTGATATACTATATTTTGGTGGTTTGTAAGTCATGTAGTGATACCTATTTCCCCTTTTGGGAGGCATAAGAAGAATCTCCCATAGTTTCTTTCTCCTTTGGCTTGCTTGATGAAGCCTTAGTATTGTTTGTCATGTTTTAATGTAGTTGTAAACTACATTCTATTTTTGGAACTGTGTTTTATTGTGAAAGTGTTGCTTGTGTGTTTGTGGAAGCTTGATGTTGCCATGAGTTGGATCACATCTTTTATTGCATTATGGTTGGGGCTCGGGGGCCAATGAAGAAGGATGGCTTCTCCTCTTCATTGGATGTCTTGGTTGGGTGGAGAGCGTTTCCTTTCCCCTACTCTTGTTGTGATTACAATGTGGGAGAATGAGATATATGCACTTGTTGTTCTGGAGCTGAGAAAAAGATAGTTTGACAGTCCCTTGCTGAGATAAAGTTTATTGTAACCTTTCCCACTTGCAGTGGAGGAACTTGTAAATGTTTTGTAATAGAAATATGTGGTATTGTTTATGAAATTTGTGAAGTGAAATGTAAAAGAAATAAACTCTGTTTTCAGCCTTTGAAAGAATGTGAAAGAATTGTATTCTGTATGATGAACTCGAAGAATGAAAGAAAGGTTGTAAAGTTGTATTTTGGAATCAATAAAGGATTGCATTACCTTCTCAATTTGTGTTTTTGTTTTAATATTGAACATCTAAATGTGAATTGAAATCTCTGTTTGAAAGAAGTAAATGCGTATGAAGGAAAATGCAAAACTCTATCTTTTGAAATGTGTAAAGTTGGAAATCAGAATTGTATTTTTTTTTCTTTTTGAATGGTTGGAATTGAATAAAATAAATGTATTAGATTTTAATTGGAACACATTATAATACTTGGAAGAAGAAAATGGAAATTAAACCCTTTTAAATTTGATCTCTGCTATGTATTTTCAAAATGGCAATTACTTTACCTAAAATGCACAGTTCAAACTCTGCAACAATGAAATAATAGATTAAATGATTAAATTGAAGTAGTGTGTCCTAAATGAATTCAATTGGACTATAACACTTAAGGAGAAATCCTTCAAAACCTTGCAAAATCAGGCTCAACCCTCTTACAGTCTTTTTTCTATCAAGAAATTTAAATGCTCAAATTATAAATCAAAGACAAATTAAATCTTGAAATCCTTCCTAAATCCATTTAAGAACAATTCTCCATGTCTATGTTATGTAACTTGGGATATGATAATATAATATATATGGGTTGATGGAGATGCCGACATGTGGCACACATCCCCTTAGTTATATGTATGGGTTCACATGGGATATGATATTATAATGTATATGGGTTGATGGAGATGCCGACATGTGGCACACATCCCCTTAGTTAGTTATATGGGCTCACATAGGAATTAATTATATTGGGTAATGGGTCAGCCTACATTGGGATTAGGTGTTACCCATCCTATTTAAAGGATGTGAGTATCATTATGAGGGAATGTATGTATGAGTTGATTCTTCTACTTGGTAGAGGTATATTGGAGGTGTCCCCCTCGAAGTGGATTCCCATCTTGGGAGATTGTGGAGTTACTCCTTCCTTAAGGAGAATTGTATGGTGTTGCCCTACCTTAAGGGTATTATTCTGCATATATTGATATTAGGGCATCTTGGCCCCCATATCTCTTGTGTTTTATTATCTTCTGTAATTTATTGATTTATTATATGCAAAGTTCTTATCAGTCTATTTGACATGTTGAGAGAGGGAGAAGATCAAATTGAACAAATCTTATAGGTTAAAATTTACCAATTCATACTGTAAAAGCCTGCACAATGTTTCCTCAAAATTGAACCCTTAAACTTTATCAAAACAACAAATTTATGATCCCTACATAAAGAGGATGTCGAGATATTTGTAGAAAGACCTCATTTTCTGAAAGCCGAGCTCTCTATCAAAAGTTATGGCCTTTTGAAGTTTTTATTCACTTGGAATAAAAATAAATAAATTTGGGATAAATTTCTCTAAGCAGGCCCATGGGCCCGAATTTTCCTCGAAGCTTTGGAAAAATTTTGGGAAAATTTTCAAAATTTTGGGAAAATTTTCTAAATTTTCCCTGCCACCCCGCTAGCCCGTAGCTAATCAAAGTCTACTATGTAGCACCATGAGGTGTCAACGGAGGGACGAATCTCTTTTTAAACTTAGAGCTCTCAAAAAATTTTGGGAAAATTTTCTAAATTTTCTTCGCCGGCCGTAGCCTATCGAGGTTATCACGAGGCACAATGAGGTGTTGGTGAAGGAGCTGGCCCATTTTTGTCTTTGAGCTTTGAAAAATTTTAGTAAAATTTTCCAAATTTTCCCTGCCGCCTCGCCAACCCATAGCCAATTAGAGGCTGCCACGTGGCATCACGAGGCATCGGCGGAGGCACGGGTGAATTTATCCCTTTTTTCCTTTGGGGCATGAAACCTTATTTCTCCCTAGTACCCCACTTTCTCTCCCGGGGCTCGGGTGCAAAAGTGAGTTCTCGCCCAGTGTGGGAATTTTTCCAAAATATTCCCGGTGCTCCATTTTGCCCGCATTTGCTTAGAAGGTGCCACGTGTCCCTAGAAAACTTGCGGGGGGTATGGGCACAAATTTGGTTTTTCACCCTACGCAGAAAATTTCTAAAGAGTTTCCCATGACCCCTTGAGACCCGCCCTTGGGGCAATTTTTCTTCCCTAGCCCCGCAAGCCCGCCTTGGGGAAAATTTTCACCCCAAGGCCCGCCGGCCCATAACTTGGAAAATATGAGGAGTTAGGAGGAATTCTTTATATCAATGGAAAGGTGAAGAAATTTCCTATCCAATGGGAATGATTTAGGGAAATTTTGAATGCATTAATTTTGAGAAAAACTAAGTTGAATATTTAAGCCTGTTAGAGAGTGGGTATGGTGAGGAATTACCCTCTGACCCTAATTGAACCTTCTAACCCTAAAATTCTGAACCTTGTGACCTCTAATAATTGTGAGTGAAAGAAAAGTATTCTCTTGTGGATTAGAATTGATCTAGAACTTGTTAGTGACAACTGTTGTCTTGTAACCTGGTTGTAGACTCTTTTAAACAAAAAAAATTATTCCATAATTTTCCTAACTAATCCTAGGTTGTTCTTGGGTCTCAAGTGGGTTGTTTTTTAGTGGGTGTCACACTTTGTATTAGAAAAGTGGTTCAAAATCTTGGTCCATTGGGCACACCTGGAAAACTTTAGATATGAGCCTTAAACCTAGCACACTTGTAAATCTAGATAACAACTTAGTTATAAATTACATATTTTACTTATCTAGAAAACAACTTAGTTAGAAAAATGGACTATCTCTCACCTCGGTCGTGTAGGAGGCATAGATGGGATGAGGGTTATTTTCACATAGACCTAGACTTACCACCACGAGATCATCTTGTAGTAACCATACTACCCCAAATTTTACTGAGACTCTTGGGATGTTAGTGTCACTCTACACGGAGGATCGGTAGGAGGACATGCAACTAGACATGAGTCACTTCCATTGAGGGTCATGTATCTCCTAGACCCAACGAGGAACATGGAGGAGAGAACCACCATACGAGTCGGCTAGAGCAGAGTCACCACAAAGGGGAAAAGGTGACCGAGTTTCGGGACATAGAGAGGTCTCGAGCCCTAGGCTTAGGGATGAGCATACAGAGAGATGAAGAGGCCGTTAGACCATAGCTATAGATCACATCGGGAGATCCCAAACTTTGGCCATCACATTATTCGGTGACATAGGTGGATTTCAGGAAGATGCCTGGTTGGTGAGCTTGAGTGGATGCTTTAAGCTTTATCCTTGTTCTAGCAACATGAAAGCTCATGTTTCAATCCATCTACTAAGGGAGGGAGTTGGTGATTGGTTGTGGACAGAGGAGTAGAATATCCATGTTGATTCTGAGATAGTTACCTGGGAGCTCTTTGAGGAGTATTTTCAAAGTAGATATTTGTCATGGAGGTTCATCCAAAGTGGATAGATGAGTTCCATGACCTCCGATACGCATCTCTTACGGTGGTGAGTATAAGAGTAGATTTCTAGACCTACTCCAAAGATGTTGATTACATGCAAGATGAGTAGTTGCAGATCCATAGGTTCATTCGGGCCCGAACCTAGACATTGGAGGTACAGTGCGGATCTATTGTCCACATACATTAGCCGAGGTCGTCAAGAAGGCTATATAGCAGAGGAGACTTGGGGAAAGACCCAAAAGGATAGAGATTAAGTTCATAGCTGCATATAGCAGAGGCTTTGGACAACAGATTGAGGGGTCGCATACCTTTGCCTCGAGGTGGATAGGGTTCAAGCATAGTCATCTTTTAGAACACAAGAGTAGTAGTAACAACAGTCCCACCCACCTTATAGACCTCCACGAGAGGATTTATGTACAAAGAGGTCGAGTATGGGGTCCCATTAGGACACAAGGTGCCCAGAGAGCTCACTCAATAGGATCTCACCAAAGCCAAAGACCTCAAAGCAGAGTATAGCCAGATCATCGGGATCCACACCACAAACCTCGCAGTACTGTAGACTCGCGACACATGGGAGAGGATTAGGCGATTGTTTTGGTTGTTGTGTTACTAGAAATTTTGGAGAGAATGCCCATAGAACCCTAATAATAAGGGTAAGACATAGATCTCAAAGTCTCGTTATTGGTGATATGGGCGCGCAACATAGGATGTATGTAGCGGTCGAGAACCACTAGGTGGATCATCAAAGTATAGTTATTGAGACCAAAAGTAGTATTAATGGTATTCTTACCTCTATTTTGTTTGATTTTGGTTCTTCTGATTCTTTTATTGCACCATCTTTAGTAGAGCGATGCAGGCTGGTGGCAGTTAGGTAGGGTCATAGTTGGGATGTTGAGATGGCTTCTGGAGCCAAGATCTCTATAGACTCCTTAGTTAAGGAGTGTGTGGTAGATTTGGGACCTTTCATCACTACCTCAGATCTTTGTATCCTTCTGTTGGGCTCTTATGGAGTCATCTTGGGCATGGACTGGTTGTCTACTCACAGGGCCAGAATGGATTGTTACCACAAGATTATATCTTGTGCAGATGATTTAGGAGTTGATTCGGTGATATTATGGGTCAAGAGACCCATTTCTATTCGCATCATTTCCACTATGCAGCTTAAATAGTGTGTGTGACGGGGTTATCGGATGTATGTTGTTACTGATCAAGTGACAAATCAAAGGATGGGTCTAGTTGACCATCGCTAAATGATCACCCCATTTTTAAAGAGTTTTAGATGTATTTCTAGGGGAGCTACCAGGTTACCACCCCCACGTGAGATTTATTTTCACATAGATCTAGTTCCTGGAGCTGAGCCTATCTCACTAGCCCCTTATCGATGACCACCCCTGCAGCTTTGTGAGCTCAAGTTACTGGTGGAGGGCCTCCCGAAGAAATGCCTTATCTATCCCAGTGTATCCCCTTGGGGTGCACCGGTGATTTTTTTGAAAAATAAGGATGGATCCTTACGGTTGTGTATTGATTACCACTAACTGAACAAAGTAATGATCAAGAATTGTTATCCTCTTCTGTGAATTGATGATTTATTTGATTAGATGAAGGGAGCCACAATTTTCTCCAAGATAGACCTTAAGTCAAGCTATCATCAGCTGAGGATTTCAGAGGTGGACATTCATAAGACCGCCTTTTGTACGAGATATGGCCACTATGAGTTCACAGTGGTACCCTTTGGCTTGACTAATGCCCCCGCAGTGTTTATGAGTTTGATGAATGGGGTATTTAGGACCTTCTTGGATCACTTCATGCTCATCTTCCTTGATGAAATTTTGATTTACTCACATACATGTGAGGAGCACTAGGGGAAACTTCACCGGGTTCTTGGTGCCTCCAAGAGCAACAACTTTATGGGAAGTTGGAGAAGTGTGCATTATTTTAGACAGAGGTGCAGTATTTGGGTCATATCATTTCTGG
This sequence comes from Taxus wallichiana var. yunnanensis, assembly GCA_018340775.1. NCBI lineage: Eukaryota > Viridiplantae > Streptophyta > Pinopsida > Cupressales > Taxaceae > Taxus > Taxus wallichiana. Next base: position 309,262,774 of record CM031237.1, read on the forward strand.
GGAAGGTATCACCATCGAACCTTCCAAGATTAGAGCTATTATGGATTGGCCAGCCACCACTACAGTGGATCGAGGTACAAAACTTCATGGGGTTAGCAGGTTACTACCGGAGATTTGTTCAGGAATTCTCTCAGATTCTCTCCCCATCACTTCCCTTCAGAGGAAAGGGAAGAAGTTTGTTTGGTTGGACAGGTGCGAGTAGGACTTTAGTACACTGAAGGAATGTCTCACTACAACACCTATTCTTGCAGTTCTAGATCCTCAGGGTGAGTTTTTCATTTACACGGATGCTTCTTAGCAGGGCTTGGAGGTGTATTTATGTAGGAGGGAAGAGTAGTGGCTTTTGAGTCTCAAAAACTCAAAGATTATGAGATTAATTATATGACTCATGATCTTGAGCTTGCAGTAGTTGTGCATGCTTTGGTTCAATGGAGGCACTTTCTTCTTGGTCAGAGATTCACACTCAGGACTGATCATTTGAGTCTTCACCACCACTTCACGTAGCCCAATCTCAATGCTCTTCAGCGCCATTGGATGGAGTTTTTTTGTGAGTATGATATAGAGATAGAGCATGTGAAGGGGAAGGAGAATGTGGTGGCATATGCTCTCAGTAGACAAAGACATGTGGTTATGGCTACTTCAGTGGGCATAGATTTATAGAGTAGGATTCTTCAAAAATTCCTCTTGATAGCATCTGCTTTGCAGTTCAAGCAGAGATCGAGTCTCAGAGACCCCTCGAGGGGAAGTTTGATGGTTTCTCACTAGAGACAAATGGCCTTCTCAGGCACAGAGGTCAGATTTATGTTCCCAGAGACAAAGGATTGAGGTAAGACATATTGACAAAGGCACATCATGCACCCTATTCAGCCCATCTTGGGGTGAAGAAGATGCACGCTACTTTGAGATAGTTGTATCATTGGAGAGGACTTCGTAGAGATGTGGCTTAGTTTGTGTCATGATGTTTAGAGTGCCAGAAAGTGAAGGCCAAACATCAGCATCCAGCTGGCCTTCTCTTTCCTCATGCTATACTAGAATGGAAGTGGGACACCATTTCCATGGACTTCATTGTTGGGCTACCGATGTCGAGATATCACCACGATGCCATCATGGTTACGATTGATAAATTGAAAAAAGTGGCTCATTTTTCTTTGGTAAAGACCACTTATACAGCTAGTACAATGGCATGGGTATATTTAGATGATATTTTCAGGTTGCACGAGATTCTGTAGAAGATCATTAGTGACCGTGATCCTTTATACACTTCTCATTTCTAGACTACCATGCAACACACCCTCGGGATGAGAATCAACTTCAGCACAATGTATCACCCCGAGAAAGATGGATAGACTAAGCAGGTGAATAATATTTTAGAGGATATGCTCAGGATGTATGTGATGGATTAGAAGTCTAGATGGGAGGAGTACCTGTAGTTAGTGGAGTTCGATTACAATAATAGCTTTCAGAGTTCTGTAGGCATGGATCCTTTTCAGGCTTTGTATGAAAAAGAGTGCAGGACACATATTAGTTGGGACATGTTAGAGGACAGGGTTTCTCTTAGAACAAATTTGTTGTAGGTAATGGAGCAGCATGTGGTTTTGTTCGTAAAGAGATTGTAGGAGGCACAAGACAGGCAGAAGAAGTACAAAGGTCAATATAGGACAGACCATAGTTTTGATGTGGGTATGAATGTTTTCCTTCATGTTAGGCCACACAAGAGCCCTATCTGTTATGGAAAAGTTTCTAAGTTATCTCTAGATTCATGGGTCATTTTGAGATCTTGGAGTGTATTGGCCCTTTGGCCTACCTTGTCTAGCTTTGCCACCTAGCTTGTCTCATGTACATTATGTGTTTCATGTTTTAGTTCTTAGGAGATATGTTGTAGATCCTTATCATGTGTTAGATTGGACCTCATTTCAGTGCGCAGAACAGGGAAAGTGATGGTGGAGCCCGTTTGCATCATAGATCGCAGGACCCTAGGCCTTCGAGGCAAGAGAGGTTGATTAGGTCTGGTTACAATGGGACATATATGATGAAACTGCAGTACGTGGGAGGATGCTACTTTGCTATGAGTTTAGTTCCCACATTTGTTCCAGTGACTTCTAGGAGGAAGTCAAGTCTAAGGGGAGGGGGATGTAGTGCCCACTTCCCTTTGACACCTTTTGATACTAATCATGATACTGCTGATTATATTATGGACTTGATTATGGACCTTATTATAGTATGATGATAGATGTTAGATCATGGATTATTGTTGACTTGATTCAGTTATGATGCATGATGATTATTAGAGGCATTTTGGATATTGATGATGATACACTGTTTGACATGGTTATGTTATGGATGTTGTTTGGACATGTGATATTTGGATATTGTGAGTAGACCTAGAAATGGAAATTATTGGATGATGATATAGTTGCGTTGATAAAACTGTAAATGATATTGTTAGATTGCTTTGATGTTGTTGTGATTCATATATCTAGATCATTTCAGAATTATATTTATATTATTTTGGATGTTGTGATATGACCATCAGGCCAAGGAGGTATTTGTGTTTTGCAGGTTAAAATATCACAACAAAGATCGAGGGATTGGAGACCAACCACATTGGAATTCTAGATGAATTCAACAAGGTCACCATGGCAACTTGTTTTGTTTGTGTGTGGTTTTTTTGTTAGGGGTACCCATGGGGGAACCACCTTTAAATGTGACCAAGGGGTTATGTGTATTTATTTATTTGACCCTTTTTTTTATGATTGCATGTGTTTATTTTGTGATGCATTTGCCCCTTTCTTTATTTATTAAATGTTGTATTAATATTGTGGGTAAGCATGTTGTTAATATTAATTAATTAAAAGATATCATGAGAAAGTAATTAATTGAGTTGTTGGCCTTGAATTAAAGTGTTGTAAGAGATGTGTAAGTTAACTTTTGAGTGTGATACACTCCACTTTCTCGGAAATTCGAATTTGTCCTTAGAGGCTGATTTTGGAGGTTTGTGGGACAAGTTAAACTTTACCATACCTCTTAAATTTAATTAACAACCATACCTATGGTTGGAGAGTTCAAATTTGAATCTATAATGCTTTTTGAGAAGGCAATTGGGTAAGTGCACCAAGTTGGGGGACAATTAAGTGGACATCAAATCCTGAATTTTACATTAAAAACAACAAAACATCAAATTTAGTCTTCCACGGACTTGAACCATGCCAAAAAGTAAAAAACATGTTGTAAAAATGGTACCATTGCATAGGGGATACTGTTAGCTTTGTATAAATACTGATTTTAAAGTGAATAGAATAGGATAAATATCATTTTATAATTTTTTACTAATAGTAGGTCTTTAAGACACTTTTTCCCGTGAATGTTTATGTCTAGGTTTAAGACTACAAATTTTGTTTCACTTATCAGAATGTGATAAAACTTATACCATCCCAACCATGGTGAAATTATATACATGTTCAAAAAAAAATTATTTGATTTCAATATTTTTTGATGAAGTTATGGCGGGCAAACGGAAAGTGCTATGTTTTCTTTATGTTTTCATACCACTTTCATGGAAAAAATCATAAAAAATAAAATATTACTCAAAAAAATAAAAAAAAAATCCATCCCAAGATAGATAGTGGCATATAACTTCTCACCAAAGGAGAAAAATATATATCAATTTTTGGTCATCCAAATCGTGGGCAAACGGACTATAATTTTATAGGCATTTAAAAAAAAATACCAAGTCATTGAATTTTGAGTGTTTAATATAGCTAATCTTGTCCATTTTTTAAAAAAATTAGTATTTTAGAAACTAGATTCTGGATGCTACGATTCATATTAATATAAGTTTTTCTAATTTTGAGTGTATGTATTGCTAATAATCCCTACAAGTTGATATTATGTTGTTATTTACAATATGATGTCCACTTATGACCCCCTTTTTGTCCCCCAACTTGCTGCACTTACCCAATTTGTAGGTTTTAATTGCACTTTTCTTACATGTTGTAATTTTAGTCCTTTGGGGTGTGGGTTTTTTTGGAGTATGTAAGTAAAACTGTCATATTATTCACCCACCTATTTATTGTGCTTTGGAGAATGAATTTGAATTTAGGGGTTGGGGTTGAGGATGTGTGATGTGGCATCCTACATGGATCCACCTCCTCCTCTTCCCTTCCCTCTTCTATAAAATTTGAATTCCTTTCCTTGTTTTGGTTGCTTGATTTTGGAGACTTCATTCTTGGGTGAATTCTTTTGTTATTTTGGGAGCTCTTGCTTGAAGGAGTTTTTGGAAGATTGTTGCATGCTTGTGCTTGGCTATTTTGGATTGCTTGCATTGGGTTAAGCTTGCTGTTTTGGAACCTAGAACAACTCCATCATGGAGAGGTAGGAACTTGGCTCTTGAAATGCTCTTCTTGTATGAATGTGAATGTTAATGTATGAATGTTTGATATGTTTGTGGGATGTTGGGTAGATGGCCTAGGGATGGTGTAGGAGAAGACTATGGGGTTTAATTTGTGGGAGGCACAAGTGTGTTTTAGGGAGGTATAAGTGTGGAGGGAGTTGGGATTTGGGTTCCACCTTACAAAGAAATAGCTTGCATTTCTTTACTCGTTATGGGGTTCCATAAGAGGTTGGGGAGGAATAAGGAAATGTGAGGAATAAGGGATATTTTGGGGAGGCATAAGGAATGTCAGGGCTGTGATATACTATATTTTGGTGGTTTGTAATTGAGGTGGTGATACCCATTTCCCCTTTTGGGAGGCATAAGAATCATCCCTCATAGTTTCTTACTTCTTTGGCTTGCTTGATGAAGCCTTAGTATTCTTTGTTATGTTTTAATGTAGTTGTAAACTACATTTTGTTTTTGGAATTGTGTTTTATTGTGAAAGTGCTACTTGTGTGTTTGTGGAAGCCTGTTGTTTCCATGAGTTGGATCACATATTTTATTGCATTGTGGTTAGGGCTTGGGGCCAATGAATAAGGATGGCTTCTCCTCTTCATTGGATGTCTTAGTTTGGTGGAGAGATTTTCCTTTCCCCTACTCTTGTTGTGATTACAATGTGGGAGAATGAGATATATGCACTTACTGTTCTGGAGCTGAGAAAAAGATAGTTTGATAGTCCCTTGTTGAGATAAAGTTTATTGTAACCTTTCCCACTCGCAGTGGAGGAACTTATAATTTTTTTGTAATAGAAAGATGTGGTATTGTTTATGAATTCTATGAAGTTAAATGTAAAAGAAATAAACTTTTTTTTAACTTTTGAAATAATGTGAAAGAATTGTATTCTATATGATGAACTTGAAGAATGAAAGAAAGGTTGTAAAGTTGTATTTTGGAATCAATAAAGGATTGCATTACCTTCTCAATTTACGTTTTTGTTTTAAGATTGAACATCTAAATGTGAATTGAAATCTCTGTTTGAAAGAAGTAAATGCATATGAAGGAAAATGTAGAACTCTATCTTTTGAAATGTGTAAAGTTGAAAATCAGAATTGTATTTTGTTTTTCTTTTTGAATGGTTGGAATTGAATCAACTAAATGTATTATATTTGAATTGGAACACATTATAATACTTGGAAGAAGAAAATGGCAATTAAACCCTTTTAAATTTGATCTCTGCTATGTATTTTCAAAATGGCAATTACTTTACCTAAAATGCATCAGTTCAAACCTGCAACAATGAAATAATAGATTAAATGATTAAATTGAAGTAGTGTGTCCTAAATGAATTCAATTGGACTATAAAACTTAAGGATAAATCCTTCAAAACCTTGCAAAATCGGGCTCCACCCTCTTACAGTCATTTTTCTGTCAAGGAATGTAAATGCTCAAATTGCAAATCAATCAGACAAATTGAATCTTGAAATCCTTCTTAAATCCATCTAAGAAAAATTCTCCATGTCTATTTGACATGTTGAGAGAGGGAGAAGATCAAATCAAAAAATATTATAAGTTAAAATTTACCAGTTCGTACTGTAAAAGATTTCAGGAATTTTCCTCAAAATGACACCTTAAACTTTGTCAAAATAAAAATTTGATGATCCTTAAGTAAAGAGGACGTCGAGAGATTTCCAGAAAGTCCTTGTTTTCCTAAAACTGAGCTCTCTATCAAAATTTATGGCCTCTGAAGTTTTTCTTCACTTGGTGTAAAAATGTTTTTTTTTGGGAAAACTTTCCCTAGTGGGCTCGCGGGCCCGAATTTTTCCCTTAGAGCTTTGGAAATTTTTGGGAAAATTTTCAAAATTTTCCCACCGCCCCACCAGCCCACAACCAATCAGAGGCTACCACATGGCACCATGACGTGTTAGCAGAGGGGTGGACCTCTATTTAAACTTAGCGCGCTCGGAAAATTTTGGGAAATTTTCCAAATTTTCTCTACCAGCCCACAACTAATCAGAGGCTGCAACATGGCACAACGAGGCATTGGAAAAGGAGTGGGCCTCTTTTCCCTTTGAGATTTAGAAAATTTTTGGGAAAATTTTCCTAATTTTCCTCCGCCCGCCCCTTGACCCGCAGCCTATTAGAGCTTGCACGCGTGGCATCACGAGGTCGATAGAGGCTCGGGTGAATTTATCTATTTTTGAATTCTAGGTGTGAAAGCTTATTTCTCCTCACTACCCCAATTTCCCCATGTTATCTTAGGAGATGCCACATGTCCCTTGTGGACTTGCGGGGGCGCAAAGCGTGAAAGTGAATTCTTGCCAGTAGCAGGAATTTTTCCAAAATATTCTGCCGCTCCGTTTTACCCGCGTTGGCTTAAAAGGTGCCACGTGTCCCTGGAAAACTCATGGGGGCATGGGTGCAAAGTTGGTTTTTTCCCCCCGTGGGAAAATTTCCAAAAATTTCCCCGCTGCCCCGCAAACCCGCCCTTGGGGTAATTTTTCTTCCCTGGCCTCGCAGGCCCGCTCTTGGGGAAAATTTTCACCCCAAGGCCCGCCGACCCATAACTTGGAAAATATGAGGAGTTAGGAGGACTTCTTTATATCAATGGAAAGGTGAAGAAATTTCTTATTCAATGGAAATGATTTAGTGAAGTTTTAATGTGTTAATTTTGAGAAAAACTAAGTTGAATCTTTAGGCCTGTTAGAGAGTGGGTATGGTGAGGATTTACCCTCTGACCCTAATTGAACCTTCTAACCCTAAAATTATGAACATTGTGACCTATAATAATTGTGAGTGAAAGAAAATTATTCTATTGTGGATTAGAATTGATCTGGAACTTGTTAGTGACTACTTTTTCTTATAATCTGGTTATAAACTCTTCGAAACAAAAAAAATATATTCCATAATTTTCCTAACTAATCGTAGGTTGTTCTTGGGTATCAAGTGGGTTGTTTTTAAGTGGGCATCACACTAACACTTAGCCTGAAAATTACAACTATTTTTTTTTGGTCTAAAGTTGAAAGAAGAGGATAAAACATGCTACAAGGATGTTAATCCCCTAGGGTACAAAAACTAACTAACACCACTAAACTCCACTTTTTGATTAAAGAACCAGATCTAGATAAAGGTTAACATAATCTCAAATTTATCTCTAAGGTCCATTAATCAATTATTCATTAGGAAGGTACCATAGATTAATTTACATAGTTAAATGTTTTCTTCTCTTTAGTTAATATTCAATCCTAGAAAGGTTAACCTTATGTTAATTTATTTAAATTTATTATCCTATTACTTAGATTCCTTTCCATTGACTTCCTAAGGCTTGCTAAGAACTAATAAAGGTTTAACACTCTAAGGAAATTAAATGGCCCCACTCACCCATCTACACATACCCTTAAGGATTTAATTTAAACATTTAAAATACATTTCTACCAAAAAAAAAAGGAGGGTTAATCCTCTACCTTTAGATCAAAACAATCTTGGCCACTAGATCTTAGGGTTCCAAACTAGCCCTAAAATCCTTATGAATTTTTATTAAAGCCTTTCCTTTATTCTATTCTCCTCATTTGGTCTATTTGTTTTGTTAAAATTGCAGGTTGGAGAGAAGGAAGCCATGGGAGAAAAAGAGGAAGAACTATGGAGGATTCTACAAGGAGATCTAGTTTAGATTAGCTTAGATTAAAGTTTTATTGTTGTTATTACTTCCATTCAAGGATTGGGAGGATTTTCCTTTACCAATCTGGTTTTGTTTCAACAATAAGTGTATTTGGGGTTTTCTATTTTGGGGCAAACCCTACCCCCATTGTTATAAATGAAAAGAATGTTTTTAATCCACCATTTGGAGGATTTTATTGCTCAATCCAAGGGAATTACTCATTGTTTGCTTGCTGGTAGTTATTAGTTAAATTTACAACTTAAAATTTAGTATAAACCAGCTAAAATTTTTCGCATAGGTGCGGATCCAAGGAGTTCTATTGTAAGTGACAAAACCACCACCCAGCAGCAGGACCAAGGTCCTGGGACCACCGCCCTATCTGGGTGATAAACTATGAACCGCTACCCTACCGAGCGGCGGGTTTGAGACATTTTGCCTTAGCTCGAGTGGCGGATTATGGGACTGCCGCTCTATATAGGGTGGCGGTCCGATTTCTAAAAATAGAACCTAAAAACCTGAGATTTCACAAAAACTAAAAGTTACTAAAAAGTGCTAAAATGCATTCTGAGCTCATTTTTGTTCATCTAGAGTTCCAGTTTTGGGATTTAATTCTATTTGTTCATTCCTTAGTTAAATCTACTCATTTTAAAAGTATTATCTAATCCAATAAAAACATCTACTTTACAAAGTCATTCCATTATGTTCAACTAGTCTTCTTTCAAATTCCATGAGAAAAAGGGATTTAAATCTACTTTTACATTGTTATTCTCTTACTACGAAATCAACATTTCCAATAACAATAAACTTCAAATTTGTTCTCTTGTTCCCATTTTTTTACTACATCATATATATGTCCAAAATAACTATAACAACTTTATTTTCCATTCAAATTTATTATGTTTACATTTTCAACATCTACTACTTCTATATTTCTTCTTTATCATTTACATCATTACAAGTTCACAACGAAAGCAACTTTCCTTTTCACAATGCAACTTCTAACTAAACTTTTACACAATATATCCATTTTGATTCTTTCTCTTACACAATATACAAATATTGGAATGCAACTTTTCTCCATCAAATTATTACAAATTATTCCACTCAAGGTGGGAAATTATACAAGAATTTAATCAAAATAAAATACATTAATACAATTTTCCCCACCCTATGTGGGAATACAATAAATTCATCTCAAAGGAAAAGTTCACAAGGTCTCCAATAAAACTCCAAGTTTCACAACTCCAACAAGAAAGCTCCTCAAATATTTGTTTGATTCACAACAAAATGGGGGGAGAGGCAATGTTCTCCACCCAACCAAGATATCCAATGAAGAGGAGAATCCATTCTCTCCATTTTCCCCAAGTCCCAACCACATTACATTGAGAGATAATTCCAACACATGGAAACAAAAAGCTTCCAAAACACAAAAAAATATTTCACAACCATTTCAACCACATTCAAATCAACAACAACACAAGAAATAAGGACAACAAAAGAAAAAAAAAAAAAAAACAAGGCTTAAAATGAAAGCCAAAGGATCAAGACCTATGGGGAGGCCACTTATGCCTCCCAATGGGAATGGGTTCCCACCTTAAATCCTCCAATGCATATCTCAAATCCCCTACATACTCTTATGCCTCCCTCAAGTACACCTTATACCTTCCACATATTATTATACCTCCCTCAATCTCTTATTCCTCCCTCATAAAAGAACAAGAGAGAAATGCAAGCATTCCTTGTACAAGGTGGGGCACACAACCCAAAATTCCTCCAAATAAAAGGGTAAAATCTTATGCCTCCCTTCATGAAATATCCTCATAGTCTCCTCCCACTACAAACTTAGGCAATCTATCCACACCCAATAAGAATTCCAAAAAAACAACACTCAACACAAGCACATAAACACAAAATAAAAGCATAAAAAGAAAAGGTAAAGCTCCTACCTTTCCATAGTGGAGCTTGTTCCAAGAGTGAAAATCCAAGATCCTTAAAACCAAGAAAGCATCCACAAGAACTCCCAAAAAATACTCTAACTCTTCAAAAATTCAAGAGCACAAAATAATGAAGTAACCGTCAAACAAGTAAAAAAACTTCAATAATTAGAAAAGGGAGAGAGAAGGATGATGTGGCTCCAAGTAGGATGCCACCTTATTTCCTCTCACTCCACATCACCCTAGTCAACCTCATATTACAATGCACAATTAATAAGTGGTTGAACAAATGACATATTACTTACACACACAATCTAAGCCACACCCCTAAGGAAAAAAAAATATTTCAAGAAAGTAAGTGCAATAATTTTTTTATCTTTTTACCTTCCCAAAACACCTAATGGGGTCTAATTTTGACCCCCAACCCATAGGTAGGGTTGGTATAGAACTTTAATAGGTGTGGGAAAAGTTTGACTTGTCCCACAAGCTTCCAAAATTGGCCTCTAAGGCCAAATTCGAATTTCCATGAAGGGGTAGAGTGTACAACACTCAAGATCCCCAAGCACTCAACTTACAACACAAAATACAAGAGAAATCTACTCTAATAAATGAATTCCTTTGGTCACATCTTTAATTAGTTTAGGAAAATATTTATTAACTTTAATAAGACACTTAGACCCATTAAGATAAAGGGGAAAAACATACATCAAAATCTAAATAATTAAAACAAGTAAATTACATCACTAAAAGAAACACATACTAACATTAACAAAGGGAAACTAAAATAAAAGACAACACATGACCCCTTGGTCACAATTTTCCCCTAAACAAATAATTCTAAATGTAACGACCCAAAAAATCACACACACGAACAACACAGTGAAATACAGGATTATTTTTTTTTGACTTGCTTGACACATAACATGACACAACATGTTGTCACCAAGTATACAACTAACACTGAGAACAACTTGATACAAGGATGGCCATAAAGGCAGCACGGAAATGTTCACACATATCAAGGACAATTTACTTTTCTTTTTGACAAGACAACATAGAAGTCCAATCACGAAACACACTTACGTTAGGGCCAACCACAAAGAGTTATTCTTGAGGGTTATTTATTTTAATAAGATATCTTGCAATTCTTAGCTTACGTTTTCCAAGGAGGTCAAGATATGATTCATACAATTTCTCTTACCAAGCTAAGTTTATTCTTTTGAAACTGAGTAAACATCTTCAAATCTTCTCTATTATGACCTTTATTTGTTTAATTCGTTTATCAAGAAAAAAAGGAGTATTTAAACTCCACAAGACCATCTGCTCACCACTAACGCTACTAAGATTCATTCTTACTCACAAGACAACATGGTTTTAAGTTCAACACACTTAAGAGAAGAGATACAAGGTGCCTTGAAAAAGGGTTAGAGGGAGAAGGTCGAGATGAAACATTTTTAGGACCTCATTAGTTATTGCCAGTATTAAATTGAAGCTAGGGCTCTTAACCAGAACTAACAATAACTTTACTTAGGCTTCGCTAAAAGTATTAACAAGGAGTAAAAGAATTTACTTTCCAAATGGCTGAGAGATAGATTGTGTGGTTTCAAAATTGTTTTCTCCTGTTTATTAAATCTTATTATCTTCCAGAACTAACCATAGATTTCCTTTAAGTTCGTTTAAGAATTCCACCATGGAAGGGATAGTGTTCCTTAGTGTAGCTAGGGGTATCAAGTTATATAATGTTACTTGCAATGATAGTCTTGCCCTTGATTACTTTAAGAATTTCTTGCTCTCAAGTTGGTGACCCCTACGTTACTTTATTTGAATACAACTTTTAATTAAACTTCCTGAAGTATTAAGCAATCCCATGTTAGTTTACTTATGAAACTTTATTACTAAGTCATGGCAAGGTTTAACTCAGAATTTATTCTCAAGGCAAAGTTGAAGCAACACTCATTTACGAGAGCAAAACAAGATTACATCATTTCTTAAAATACTGATACTCCACAAGTCACTCAACCACAATAACCAATTTTTCTTATAATTTCAATTATGGTCAAACAATACAAGGTTTCCAAAGTTCAGATGACAAAGTCCACAATACTTTATACTAAGACATTATTCCTCTTTTAAACTTTCCATTGGACGTTAACAACAGTTGAACAACATAAAAAAGGTTTGGAGCAAAGGAACTTCTCAACTGAGGTTGATGACAAAAGTCTACAAATCTATCCCTCATCTACACGCAAGATCCATCTGCAGCAAATTTTCTACAAGAGTCGGTTCGTGAACCGAGCAAGATAAGGCTACACAAAACCACCATAACTATTATCTAACAATATCATGAAAAGAAGCACCTTATTACAAGAATTTGGGTCAAACCTCTAAACACTATGAGCACATCAAGTTATAATAAAGTCTATAACATGTCGATCAAAGAAGGAGAAGACCTTGTACTTTAGTTAGGAGAAAATGCAACGAAAGTAACAATCATATGAGGATGGCCCTTGGCCCTATAACGAGAAAACAACCAATCTAGCAAAAACAAAATCCCCATCAAGTAAGTGATTAAACAATAATTACAAGATTGAGATTTGATACATATACCAGTCATCTAGAAATTTATCAAAGGTGCCAAACGCATAGGCTAAAATAATATTTTTCCAAAAGAACAAGAGTTGATCGGCCCAAGAAGGGGGAAACACGGGTTTCAGAAATTAACACAAAAGCCATGCATAAATGAGTTTCAAACCGGAAATCAATTAGAGCATACACACAACATAAGTTTCGAAGCGAAGGCAAAGTATACTAGTTTTGACCATTAACTACAAGGAGATTTACCAATCATCCAGGAAGGGTCAAAGTCTTACAGGCTAGTAGCAAACACGCGAGAGAAGAAGGGGGTTCCATCTAACAAGAGTATACAATAATGTCATCAACAAATTTTTATAACACTAAAGATTTGCAAACTTCCACAACAATTCTAATGTTTGATTAATTTAAAATAAATTATCCATTTCCGAAACAACCATGTTTTAAGGCAACCCTTGGTAACACAGTCAACCTTCACACAAAGATACAAACATAACTTCTAAGTGACATTATCAAAACAAAACCTTCCGCTATGAATCCATAAGACTATCAATGAAAGCTGAGTTTTTCCCGAAGGTTAATCACATTTAAGGAAATTTCCATCACAAACTATTACGGTAATTACGTGCATAAAAACCGACCAATATTAATTAATAGCGTTAACATTACAAGGGAGAAAATAATGCAAGTTAGGAATAATAGAAGAGCGCCATCAGCAATAATTCGAGAGGGGAATTAGACCAAACTATTCTAGTGTCAACAAGTACATCTGGATTCGCACAATGAAACCTCCAAACTTAGTTGATCCGAAACGCTAGTTATCGTTCAAGTTGATAGGGATGGTCAAGGTACTTCTGGAGGATGGCCTTAAAAGCCTAGAAACAAGATGAAAGATAGTATAAGAGTCTAAACACGCGAGATGGCAAAACACATTGCACACAAACCTTTTCATTCTACCAGTTTTGATACCGAACTCTAAGCTAGCTAGCCCACGCATTGCTCACACAATCCTACAACCTTTCTTTCTCGATGCCAAAAGGTTATCAAAGGGACTTGTGAAGGAGCTAACAAAATGTCAAAAGACAACTTGGGTGCTAGGGAGGAGCTTCACAGTTATCGTAACTTACTTCCATGATATCGAAAATACTAGTTAATCAACATAACAACTTGCAACTCAATCGCAGAGAAGAATTAATACATAAACAAACAGACGAAGGTCTATCATTCGAGTAAGAGAAACATAACATTCAGAGGAGAGGGCACACGCATCCTTTCGACCCACGTACTATCAATGATAAAAGCTAAAACAAGAAGAAACAAGCAGAAAGGGAAATCTCCCATCACGACATCCAACTGACAAAACAATGCAAGGAAAAGTGGTTCGATTTTGCAATAATTGTAAATATAATAGAAGTAGAAAGGTGTAGAAATATCTTTCTGTTTCTCCATCTTCAACAACAGTCGAATACGAGACTCCACACGGACCAGCATAAAACAATAGCATGAGACAAGGATCGAGTATCTGGCTGCTTTGGCGATGTCAAAGGGCCAAATGTGATAATTAGATAGACAGATGGGGCAAAAAATTTAACAGATTGAGTCCTTTCAAAACCACCTCACACCGCCTCGTAGTACGCTTCTGCACTGGAAACAACTCGAGGAGATTGTCTTCCATCTTCCCTCACTTCAGCAGTCCTATGAGATCATCAAGGCTGTTATCAACCAAGTACTCCTTGAAAAAGTCTGTGACGAATAAAAGCACGATGCCCTTGGCCATAAGACAACCCAATTAATCCAGAGAAAAAGACCATACAGAATGAAAAAGTTGGAGAAAATAAATATCAAGAGATGCTCTCCTCGTAGTCTCCTAGCATTGGATTTACTGCAGGCTCTTTCTCACATTTCCTGCTCTGCCCAAGTAGCTTTCCATTTCCTTCAAGCAAGACTCTCCTACTTTTCCCAATCTTCACCTACTCTTCTTCTTGCTTTTCATCCTAGAGATGCATACCATACATCAGATTTGATGAAGTAAATCAAGCATAGTCCAAAGTCCTCTTAGACTCGAGAAAAGAATACTTTTTGAAAGTGAAAATAAAGTTTGATTCCTTCTTATCGCTGCAAGTTTCATATGATGCACCTTGTTATAGTGCAAATGTGCAACCCATTGCTTACAAAGACTTGCTTGACTTAAAGCAGCACCAATAATCTCCATAAGGACATTGAAGTTGTTTCCACGTGCGTGAGAAGAATTTATTCAGGGACCTCCTAACCTTGGTGCTCTCATATTAGGAGCAGCCCTAGTCTGAGACGAAGCAAAAGAAGATGGCTTTAAAACCAAAACAAAAGATCTCTTGGTACAGACTCCATATCCATAAAATAGTCCCTAGACTCGACATCCTCAATTAAGGATGACCAAAGGCTGCAACACCAACAATAACAGACGTCCCCGACCCTTATGACAGCACTCTAGAGCAGCTCGCATCATACTAACATTTCCAATACACTCAAAGTTGTAGTCAACACCTCCATCGGTCATATCAACAAGCACCTGTTGAATGGGTTTATCATGATCTTTAGGATTAACAAACTCCGTGACTCCAAAATCCTTAGCAGTTTCAAATTTCTTAGAATCAATGTCAATGCCAATAACACGTGAAGCACCCGCTGTTTTAGCACCCTCTGCAACCGCGAGTCTGACTGTACCAAGACCAAATATTGCAACTATTGATCCAACTTCTACTTTTGTTGTATTCCAAACTGCACCAAGACCTCATGTACAATAGTGTACTGGCTGAATGTTGATGTACCCATGAAGTGAAAGATCGGTTTCCCATTCACTGAAAACCGGCTTTTCATGTCACTCAGTACATGTTCTGAATCCGAAAAAAAAATCCTGTTACCTTCATCTCCCAAGACATTTTCTCCAACATTGTATAGATCTCCTGTGCCTGTGGGTGTGATCTGTCACCAACACAAAAAGCATGTGCCATTACTACAGCAAAGCAAACGTGCTTCATGAATATTCTGATCTGAAACAGATCCGCCTCCAAGAGACCCTCTCCCATGAGCTACATCGTAAAACAGTAAGGTCTCAGTAGAGAATCTTGTAAATAAATTTCATCAGGTCTGCTGGTAACACCCTCTCTGTCACAAAGTCGATTTTGACAGAATATCTTGAAGGAGAATCCTGAATTTGAGGATGTAGTCGATCTTTGAATGGATAACAACGAAGTAAGACCACCCGCTTGTTGAGCGCTCAAAAAGGCTTCAACCATACCGCAACATGCATGTCACCCGCGTCTGTTTCTTTGTGGAGATCTGGCAAGAACACACCTCGTAGCACCCACTTAAAATGGAGAAAACGCGCCTACCTCCCTCATTTGGTTTCCACGCCTCAACCCGCACCCACATCAACTAGGTCAAGAAACTATAACACAAGGTGAAGCTCCTTCTTCTTTGTTTGTTGAGTGCTCAAATTCCACTCCAGTGCTCCCCTTGAAAGGCATGGGCAAGGAGGAAAATGAGAAACCAAGGACAAAGGTAATGTGCCTAGGTGAGCAAGAAGAAAAAACACCCACGCAACCAAGTAACAATGACAGTTTGGGAACAGGTGCCCAGCAAAGGAAAATGGGATTTTCCACGGCCTCACAACCACTCGCATTGAAAGAGAATCAAGAAGAGATCATGGCGAAAAAAAAATGCGACTCCACCCACTCCCGTCTCCCTCACGCAAGGATAGAAGAAACGTGGCGGTCATAAAAGAATTTGCGTGAGTTGGGTGGTTGGCAGGAGGCCACGGTGGCAGAGGAGGTAGGTGGAAAAAAATCCGATGCCCAGCTGGGCATTACATTCTCCTCCCCTTAAGAAAGCATCATCCTCGATGCAACATAACACAACGGAAAAGAAAAGGTTCACAACCAAGAACAGGCATAGGAGAAAGTACACTCTATGGGTTAAAATTTTAGTTGATTAAAGTACGGCCACAGGTAGCCTTAGGAACATTTGGTAGAAATTTTAACTTTCAATGTTCGTGAAGATCGCGTTCCTCTTATTTATTATTTCATTAGTTCCTTTCCATTAACATTTTTCTTAGTTTAATTTCTTTTAAAATTTCATCATTGAAGAGTTTTGGTTTATTCCTTATTGTGGTTGCCCAACATGAACTGCTAACACAACACCCTATCAGGTTCACAAGACCCTACAGATTCACAAGCACACAAGTAAATACTTCAAGATTGTATTACACCACAAAAGGTTACTCAAATATGGAATAGAATAGGCACAGTCCACATAACATAGTACTCGTCACACATCAATGATTGACATACAAAATACTCAAACAAAAGAGTACTACAATCCACCAGACATTCCTCAATTCCACGTATGAGGATTTTCCATGACTCATAAAAACTACATGTACATAGGGTCCACAAGGGCATCAATGACATATCCACGACATCACAACACATATCCATCTGACATGAGTAACACATACATCAAAAGACCACTACCAAACATCACAATAACTCAACATATATCCCAAACATCAACCATACAAAAAATATCGTACCTCCCTCAAACTCTTATGCCTCCCTCAACCTCCCTCAAGTCTCTTATGCCTCCTCAAACTCTTATGCCTCCCTCAAGTCTCTTATGCCTCCTCAAACTCTTATGCCTCCCTCAAGTCTCTTATGCCTCCCTCAAACTCTTATGCCTCCCTCAAGGAGGCCGGTTGACCCTATGGTCCAAGACACATAGAGTTCGAACACTCCTAACCCAAGTGACATAATAACGCGTGGTTCAACAACCCGCTAGTTATATGTACTCCTTGGGGCGTACCCCCATACAACGAAGCGGGTCCATAGGTCCAACCAATCCATGGTGCATCCTATGACCCTATTCCACACATCACGACAATAGAACCAGCACAACAATCCAATCCAAAGTGCCAAGTGGCAAAGTACAAGCCTTGGGCAAGGCGGCAAAAAAATTCCAAATTTAAAAGAAAACCCAAATTCAAGCAAAATAAATGGCCAAATAGCCATAGTTAGTATCAAAATCCCCATGTTAGTGCCACAAACCAAGGAAATGCCCAAAATTGTAAAGCATGGCAATCAAGAAAAGTTGCTGGTCCTTACAAAATAAAGTAAAAAGCTCAATTTACGAATAAAATCAACTTATAATAATGTCACATTACGATAACTGTGTGGCCTTATCTGGCCACCAAAGGGGTACTCAACGAGTTGCTAGCACTCGGAACATCGAGCCTCAGCTCGTAAAATACATATCAATAATACAACTGTCATCACCTCCATCTGAATCATCCCACCACCACTTCGACAAGGCTAAACATAGTCATAGTTGCACTTAGGTTGTGTACATACAACCACATATGGAGAGAGGAAAGAATCACATGTAATCTACTAAACCGAGTTTTGACTCGAGTTATTGACCCATGGTACACCATTCCTCACTCTCAACATACACTTCTACCGATTTCCCTCAGGATCGGTTAGCGTAGGGTTCACAACATAACATACAACAACATCATTAACATAACAGTGGCACACACATAACTACCATAACATCTCACGTATGGTATGTATACATGAGGTAGATCACAATCATACATTCACCGAGTGTAACACATCACTTTACCACATTCTCGCACACCCAAAGTGCAAGCACCATACGATAGGGTTCATACACTCACCATATGACCCAAAATCACAACATGAAGCATTACATATTTGCACAGTCATACATACGATGAACATAGTACATCTCAACATAACATCTACTGCTGCATAACAAGGTGGTATACACATTTCTTCAAAACATGGTAAAAACATCATGATACAACTCATTTCTTTTAACATCAAACTAGTCATACAACACATTGATACACCCACATATCACAATATGCCACAATGCTCCAACACTACGTCATCCACATTAGAATTATTTTCACACATCTCAAACAACAATTCACACGTGAACTCTTCATAGAATCCACAAGAAGGAGAGAGAATACTCCCATCCCCAACATATCAACATGATGACAAACATGCACTAAGTGACATACACATCACGTGCGTTCATAATATCACAATTACGACAATAATCACATCACGTTTAAAGCACATTACTCTTCCAATATCTACCACCATCATGCAACATCATCATCATCATCAGCATCATCATGTAACACCACCACCACCATGTAACATCATCATATAACACCAATCGGCCCATAGGTTCGAGAGCATGAACCTATGCTCTGATACCAAATGTAACAACCCAAAAAATCACACACACGAACAACACAGTGAAATACAGGATAATTTTTTTACTTGCTTGACACATAACATGACGCAACATGTCGTCACCAAGTATACAACTAACACTGTGAACAACTTGATACAAGGATGGCCATAAAGGCAGCACGGAAACGTTCACACATATCAAGGACAATTTACTTTTCTTTTTGACAAGACAACATAGAAGTCCAATCACATAACACACTTACAGTTAGGGCCAACCACAAAGAGTTATTCTTGAGGGTTATTTATTTTAATAAGATATCTTGCAATTCTTAGCTTACGTTTTCCAAGGAGGTTCAAGATATGATTCATACAATTTCTCTTACCAAGCTAAGTTTATTCTTTTGAAACTGAGTAAACATCTTCAAATCTTCTCTATTATGACCTTTATTTGTTTAATTCGTTTATCAAGAAAAAGGAGTATTTAAACTCCACAAGACCATCTGCTCACCACTAACGCTACTAAGATTCATTCTTACTCACAAGACAACATGGTTTTAAGTTCAACACACTTAAGAGAAGAGATACAAGGTGCCTTGAAAAAGGGTTAGAGGGAGAAGGTCGAGATGAAACATTTTAGGACCTCATTAGTTATTGCCAGAATTAAATTGAATCTAGGGCTCTTAACCAGAACTAACAACAACTTTACTTAGGCTTCACTAAAAGTATTAACAAGGAGTAAAAGAATTTACTTTCCAAATGGCTGAGAGATAGATTGTGTGGTTTCAAAATTGTTTCTCCTGTTTATTAAATCTTATTATCTTCCAAAACTAACCATAGATTTCCTTTAAGTTCGTTTAAGAATTCCACCATGGAAGGGATAGTGTTCCTTAGTGTAGCTAGGGGTATCAAGTTATATAATGTTACTTGCAATGATAGTCCTGCCCTTGATTACTTTAAGAATTTCTTGCTCTCAAGTTGGTGACCCCTACGTTACTTTATTTGAATACAACTTTTAATTTAACTTCCAGAAGTATTAAACAATCCCATGTTAGTTTACTTATGACACTTTATTACTAAGTCATGGCAAGGTTTAACTCAGAATTTATTCTCAAGGCAAAGTTGAAGCAACACTCATTTACGAGAACAAAACAAGATTACATCATTTCTTAAAATATTGATACTCCACAAGTCACTCAACCACAATAACCAAATTTTCTTATAATTTCAATGATGGTCAAACAATACAAGGTTTCCAAAGTTCAGATGACAAAGTCCACAATAATTTATACTAAGACATTAATCCTCTTTTAAACTTTCCACTGGACGTTAACAAAAGTTGAACAACATAAAAAGGTTTCGAGCAAAGGAACTTCTCAACTGAGGTTGATGACAAAAGTCTACAAATCTATCCCTCATCTACACGCAAAATCCATCTGCAAGCAAATTTTCTACAAGAGTCAGTTCACGAGAACTGAGCAAGATAAGGCTACACAAAACCACCATAACTATTATCTAACAATATCATGAAAAGAAGCACCTTATTACAAGAATTTGGGTCAAACCTCTAAACACTATGAGCACATCAAGTTATAATAAAGTCTATAACATGTCGATCAAAGAAGGAGAAGACCTTGTACTTTAGTTAGGAGCAAATGCAACGAAAGTAACAATCATATGAGGATGGCCCTTGGCCCTATAAGGAGAAAACAACCAATCTAGCAAAAACAGAATCCCCATCAAGTAAGTGATTAAACAATAATTACAAGATTGAGATTTGATACATATACCAGTCATCTAGAAATTTATCAAAGGTGCCAAACGCATAGGCTAAAATAATATTTTTCCAAAAGAACAAGAGTTGATCGGCCCAAGAAGGGGGAAACACGGGTTTCAGAAATTAACACAAAAGCCATGCATAAATGAGTTTCAAACCGGAAATCAATTAGAGCATACACACAACATAAGTTTCGAAGCGAAGGCAAAGTATACTAGTTTTGACCATTAACTACAAGGAGATTTACCAATCATCCAGGAAGGGTCAAAGTCTTACAGGCTAGTAGCAAACACGCGAGAGAAGAAGGGGGTTCCGTCTAACAAGAGTATACAATAATGTCATCAACAAATTTTTATAACACTAAAGATTTGCAAACTTCCACAACAATTCTAATGTTTGATTAATTTAAAATAAATTATCCATTTCCCAAAACAACCATGTTTTAAGGACAACCCTTGGTAACACAATCAACCTTCACACAAATATACAAACATAACTTCTAAGTGACATTATCAAAACAAAACCTTCCGCTATGAATCCATAAGACTATCAATGAAAGCTGATTTTTTCCGAAGGTTAATCACATTTAAGGAAATTTCCATCACAAACTATTACGGTAATTACGTGCATAAAAACCGACCAATATTAATTAATAGCATTAACATTACAAGGGAGAAAATAATGCAAGTTAGGAATAATAGAAGAGCGCCATCAGCAATAATTCTGAGAGGGGGATTAGACCAAACTATTCTAGTGTCAACGAGGTACTGGATTCGCACAATGAAACCTCCAGCTTAGTTGATCCGAAACGCTAGTTATGGTTCAAGTTGATAGGGATGGTCAAGGTACTTCTGGAGGATGGCCTTAAAATCCTAGAAACAAGATGAAAGATAGTATAAGAGTCTAAACACGGAGACGGCAAAACACATTACACACAAACCTTTTCATTCTAACAGTTTTGATACCGAACTCTAAGCTAGCTAGCCCACGCATTGCTCACACAATCCTACAACCTTTCTTTCTCGATGCCAAAAGGTTATCAAAGGGACTTGTGAAGGAGCTAACAAAACGTCAAAAGACAACTTGGGTGCTAGGGAGGAGCTTCACAGTTATCATAACTTACTTCCATGATATCGAAAATACTAGTTAATCAACATAACAACTTGTAACTCAATCACAGAGAAGAATTAATACATAAACAAACAGACGAAGGTCTATCATTCGAGTAAGAGAAACATAACATTCAAAGGAGAGGGCACACACATCCTTTTGACCCACATACTATCAATGATAAAAGCTAAAACAAGAAGAAACAAGCAGAAAGGGAAATCTCCCATCATGACATCCAACTGACAAAACAATGCAAGGAAAAGTGGTTCGATTTCACAATAATTGTAAATATAATAGCAGTAGAAAGGTGTAGAAATATCTTTCCCTGTTTTTCTCCATCTTCAACAGTCGAGATACTCCACACGGCTTTAGCATAAAACAATAGCATGAGACAAGGATGTGAGTCGGCTGCGCCGCGATGTAAAGCGCCAAATGTGATAATTGGATAGACAGATGGGGCAGAAAATTTCAGTTGAGTCCTTTCACAAAACCACCTCACACCGCCTCGGTATTAACCGCCTGGAAACAACCCAAGGAGATTGTCTTCCATCTTCCATCGACTTCAAACTAATCCTATGAGATCATCACTTTTATCAACCAAGTACTCCTTGAAAAAAGTCTCAATGATGACAAGAATAAAACACGATGCCCTTGGCCATAAGACAACCCAATTAATCCAAAGAAAAATACCATACGAGAATGACAAAGTTGGAGAAAATAAATATCAAGAGATGCTCTCCTCCTAGTCTCTAGCATTGGATTTACGGCAGGCTTTTCTCACACCCATTTAGAACCAAGTAGCTTTCCATTTCCTTCAATAAATCTCTCCTACTTTTCCCAATCTTCACCTACTCTTCTTCTTGATTTTCATTTTAGAGATGCATACCATACATCAGATTTGATGAAGTATCATAGTCCAGTCCTCTTAACACTAGAGGAATAATACTTTTGAAATTGAAAAAAATTTGATTCCTTCTTATCGCTGCAAGTTTCATATGATGCACCTTGTTATAGTGCAAAGTGCAGCCCATTGCTTACACCTTGCTTCAAAGCAGCACCAATAATCTCCATAAGGACATTGAAGTTGTTTCCACCTTTGTGCGTGAGAAGAATTTATTCGGGGACCTCCTAACCCCGGTGCTCTCATATTAGGAGCAGCCCTAGTCTCGAGACAAAGCAAAAGAAGATGGCTTTAAAACCAAAACAAAAGATCTCTTGGTACAAACTCCATATCCATAAAATAGTCCCTAGACTCGGCATCCTTAATTAAGGCTGACCAGAGGCTGCAACACCAACAATAACAGACGTCCCCCGACCCTTATGACAACACTCTAGAGCAGCTCGCATCATACTAACATTTCCAATACACTCAAAGTTGTAGTCAACACCTCCATCGGTCATATCAACAAGCACCTGCTGAATGGGTTTATCATGATCTTTAGGATTAACAAACTCCGTGACTCCAAAATCCTTAGCAGTTTCAAATTTCTTAGAATCAATGTCAATGCCAATAACACGTGAAGCACCCACTGTTTTAGCACCACTCTGAACCGTGAGTCCGATCTATACTCAAGACCAAATATTGCAACTATTGATCCAGCTTCTACTTTTGCTGTATTCCAAACTGCACCAAGACCTCATGTACAATAGTGTACTGGCTGAATGTTGATGTACCCATGAAGTGAAAGATCGGTTTCCCATTCACTGAAAACCGGCTTTTCATGTCACTCAGCACATGTTCGAATCCGAAAAAATCCTCTGTTACCTTCATCTCCCAAGACATTTTCTCCAACATTGTATAGATCTCCTATGCCTGTGGGTGTGATCTGTCACCAACACAAAAATCATGTGCCATTATTACAGCAAAGCAAACGTGCTTCATGAATATTCGATCCAAACAAATCCCTCCAAGAGACCCTCTCCCATGAGCTACATCATAAAACAGTAAGGTCTCAGTAGAGAATCTTGTAAATAAATTTCATCAGGTCTGCTGGTAACACCCCTCTTGTCACAAAGTTGATTTTGACAGGAATATCTTGAAGGAGAATCTTGAATTTGAGGATGTAGTCGATAACATTAAGCAGATAACAACGAAGTTGGACCACCTACTTGTTGGAGCGCTTAAAAAGGCTTCAACCATACCGCAACATGCTCATACACCGGTAATTGTCAGTTGTGCCTTGAGATCCAGCAAGAACACACCTCGTAGCACCCACGAAAATGGAGAAAACACGCCTACCTAGCTTCATCTATCGCCTGGTTTCCACGCCTCAACCTGCACTCCACGTTCATTTCTTTGAGAGGAACCTGTGAGCAGGCTAAAAGAAAACTATAACACAAGGTCAAGCTCCTTCTTCTTTGTTTGTTGAGTGCTCCCAAATTCCACTCCAAAAGGAGATCCCCTTGAAAAGGCCTCCACCGGGACTCCAAATAATCACACACGGGAGATTTTTTTTTTTTTTTTTTTGACTTGCTTGACACATAACATGACGCAACATGTCGTCACCAAGTATACAACTAACACTGTGAACAACTTGATACAAGGATGGCCATAAAGGCAGCACGGAAACATTCACACATATCAAGGACAATTTACTTTTCTTTTTGACAAGACAACATAGAAGTCCAATCACATAACACACTTACAGTTAGGGCCAACCACAAAGAGTTATTCTTGAGGGTTATTTATTTTAATAAGATATCTTGCAATTCTTAGCTTACGTTTTCCAAGGAGGTTCAAGATATGATTCATACAATTCCTCTTACCAAGCTAAGTTTATTCTTTTGAAACTGAGTAATCATCTTTAAATCTTCTCTATTATGACCTTTATTTGTTTAATTCGTTTATCAAGATAAAGGAGTATTTAAATTCCACAAGGCCATCTGCTCACCACTAACGCTACTAAGATTCATTCTTGCTCACAAGACAACATGGTTTTAAGTTCAACACACTTAAGAGAAGAGATACAAGGTGCCTTGAAAAAGGGTTAGAGGGAGAAGGTCGAGATGAAACATTTTTAGGACCTCATTAGTTATTGCCAGTATTAAATTGAAGCTAGGGCTCTTAACCAGAACTAACAACAACTTTACTTAGGCTTCGCTAAAAGTATTAACAAGGAGTAAAAGAATTTAATTTCCAAATGGTGAGAGATAGATGTGTGGTTTCAAAATTGTTTTCTCCCGTTTATTAAATCTTATTATCTTCTCAAACTAACCATAGATTTCACCTTAAGTTCATTTTAAGAATTCCACCATGGAAGGGATAGTGTTCCTTAGTGAGCTAGGGGTATCAAGTTATATAATGTTACTTGCAATGATAGTCCTGCCCTTGATTACTTTAAGAATTTCTTGCTCTCAAGTTGGTGACCCCTACGTTACTTTATTTGAATACAACTTTTAATTAAACTTCCTGAAGTATTAAACAATCCCATGTTAGTTTACTTATGACACTTTATTACTAAGTCATGGCAAGGTTTAACTCATAATTTATTCTCAAGGCAAAGTTGAAGCAACACTCATTTACGAGAGCAAAACAAGATTACATCATTTCTTAAAATACTGATACTCCACAAGTCACTCAACCACAATAACCAAATTTTCTTATAATTTCAATGATGGTCAAACAATACAAGGTTTCCAAAGTTTAGATGACAAAGTCCACAATACTTTATACTAAGACATTATTCCTCTTTTAAACTTTCCATTGGACGTTAACAACAGTTGAACAACATAAAAAAAGGTTTCGAGCAAAGGAACTTCTCAACTGAGGTTGATGACAAAAGTCTACAAATCTATCCCTCATCTACACGCAAGATCCATCTGCAGCAAATTTTCTACAAGAGTCAGTTCGAGAACTGAGCAAGATAAGGCTACACAAAACCACCATAACTATTATCTAACAATATCATGAAAAGAAGCACCTTATTACAAGAATTTGGGTCAAACCTCTAAACACTATGAGCACATCAAGTTATAATAAAGTCTATAACATGTCGATCAAAGAAGGAGAAGACCTTGTACTTTAGTTAGGAGCAAATGCAATGAAAGTAACAATCATATGAGGATGGCCCTTGGCCCTATAAGGAGAAAACAACCAATCTAGAAAAAATAATCCCCATCAAGTAAGTGATTAAACAATAATTACAAGATTGAGATTTGATACATATACCAACCATCTAGAAATTTATCAAAGGTGCCAAACGCATAGGCTAAAATAATATTTTTCCAAAAGAACAAGAGTTGATCGGCCCAAGAAGGGGAAACACGGGTTTCAAAAATTAACACAAAAGCCATGCATAAATGAGTTTCAAACCGGAAATCAATTAGAGCATACACACAACATAAGTTTCGAAGCGAAGGCAAAGTATACTAGTTTTGACCATTAACTACAAGGAGATTTACCAATCATCCAGAAGGGTCAAAGTCTTACAAAGCTAGTAGAAGAAACACGCGAGAGAAGAAGGGGTTCCGTCTAACAAGAGTATACAATAATGTCATCAACAAATTTTTATAACACTAAAGATTTGCAAACTTCCACAACAATTCTAATGTTTGATTAATTTAAAATAAATTATCCATTTCCCGAAACAACCATGTTTTAAGGCAACCCTTGGTAACACAGTCAACCTTCACACAAAGATACAAACATAACTTCTAAGTGACATTATCAAAACAAAACCTTCCGCTATGAATCCATAAGACTATCAATGAAAGCTGAGTTTTTCCCGAAGGTTAATCACATTTAAGGAAATTTCCATCACAAACTATTACGGTAATTACGTGCATAAAAACCGACCAATATTAATTAATAGCGTTAACAATACAAGGGAGAAAATAATGCAAGTTAGGAAAAATAGAAGAGCGCCATCAGCAATAATTCTGAGAGGGGATTAGACCAAACTATTCTAGTGTCAACGAGGTACTGGATTCGCACAATGAAACCTCCAGCTTAGTTGATCCAAAACTCTAGTTATGGTTCAAGTTGATAGGGATGGTCAAGGTACTTCTGGAGGATGGCCTTAAAAGCCTAGAAACAAGATGAAAGATAGTATAAGAGTCTAAACACGTGAGACGGCAAAACACATTGCACACAAACCTTTTCATTCTACCAGTTTTGATACCGAACTCTAAGCTAGCTAGCCCACGCATTGCTCACACAATCCTACAACCTTTCTTTCTCGATGCCAAAAGGTTATCAAAGGGACTTGCGAAGGAGCTAAAAAAACGTCAAAAGACAACTTGGGTGCTAGGGAGGAGCTTCATAGTTATCATAACTTACTTCCATGATATCGAAAATACTAGTTAATCAACATAACAACTTGCAACTCAATCGCAGAGAAGAATTAATACATAAACAAACAGACGAAGGTCTATCATTCGAGTAAGAGAAACATAACATTCAGAGGAGAGGGCACACGCATCCTTTCGACCCACATACTATCAACGATAAAAGCTAAAACAAGAAGAAACAAGCAGAAAGGGAAATCTCCCATCATGACATCCAACTGACAAAACAATGCAAGGAAAAGTGGTTCGATTTCGCAATAATTGTAAATATAATAGCAGTAGAAAGGTGTAGAAATATCTTGCCTATTTCTCCAGCTTCAACAAGTCGTATGACTCCACATAGGGGCCAAAGCATAAAAGAATAGCATGAGACAAGGATGTGAGTACCGCGCTTTGGCGATGTCAAAGGGCCAAATGTGATAACTGGATAGACAGATGGGGCAGAAAATTTAACAGTTGAGTCCTTTCACAAAACCACCTCACACCGCCTCGTAGTACGCTTCGCACCGGAAACAACCCAAGGAGATTGTCTTCCATCTTCCCTCTTCAAGATCCTATGAGATCATCAAGGCCTATTATCAACCAAGTACTCCTTGAAAAGTCTCGTGACAAATAAAAGCACGATGCCCTTGGCCATAAGACAACCCAATTAATCCAGAGAAAAGACCATACGTGAATGACAAAGTTGGAGAAAAGAAATATCAAGAGATGATCTCCTCCTAGTCTCCTAGCATTGGATTTGCAGCTTTTTCTCACATTTCCCGCTCTCCGCCCAAGTAGCTTTCCATTTCCTTCAAGCAAGACTCTCCTACTTTTCCCAATCTCCACCTACTCTTCATCTTGCTTTTCATCCCAGAGATGCATACCATACATCAGATTTGATGAAGTAAACAACATAGTCCAATTCCTCTTAACACTAAAAGAATACTTTTTGATAGTGAAAATAAAGTCGATTCCTTCTTATCGCTGCAAGTTTCATATGATGCACCTTGTTATAGTGCAAATGTGCATCCCATTGCTTACAACTTGCTTGACTTAGCAGCACCAACAATCTCCATAAGGACATTGAAGTTGTTTCCACCTGTGCGTGAGAAGAATTTATTCAGGGACCTCCTCACCCCGGTGCTCTCATATTAGGAGCAGCCCTAGTCCGAGATGAAGTAAAAAAAGATGGCTTTAAAACCAAACAAAAGATATCTTAGTACAGACTCCATATCCATAAAAAGTCCCTAGACTAGGCATCCTCAATTAAGGCTGACCAGAGGCTGCAACACCAACAATAACAGACGTCCCCCGACCCTTATGACAAAGCACTCTAGAGTAGCTCGCATCATACTAACATTTCCAATACACTCAAAGCTGTAGTCAACACCTCCATCGGTCATATCAACAAGCACCTGCTGAATGGGTTTATCATGATCTTTAGGATTAACAAACTCCGTGACTCCAAAATCCTTAGCAGTTTCAAATTTTTTAGAATCAATGTCAATGCCAATAACACGTGAAGCACCCATTATTTTAGCACCCTCTCTACAATCATGAGTCCGAGTGTACTCAAGACGAAATATCGCAACTATTGATCCAGATTCTACTTTTGTTGTATTCCAAACGCACCAAGACCTCATGTACAATAGTGTATCTTGGCTGAATGTTGATGTACCCATGAAGTGAAAGATCGGTTTCCCATTCATTCAAAACCGGCTTTTCATGTCACTCAAGACATGTTCTGAATCCGACAAAAATCTGTTACCTTCATCTCCCAAGACATTTTCTCCAACATTGTATAGATCTCCTCTGCTGTGGGTGTGATCTGTCACCAACACAAAAGTATGCGCCATTACTACAAAGAAAGAAACGTGCTTCATGAATATTCTCGATGAAATGCAGATCCGCCTCCAAGAGACCCCTCTCCCATTAGCTACATCGTAAAAATAAGGTAAGGTATCGTAGAGAATCTTGTAAATAAATTTCATCAGTGTCTCTTGGTAACACCCTCTCTGTCACAAAGTCGATTTTGACAGGAATATCTTGAAGGAGAATCTTGAATTTGAGGATGTAGTCGATGCTGAACAGATAACAACGAAGTTGGACCACCTGCTTGTTGGAGCGCTCAAAAAGGCTTCAACCATACTGCAACATGCCTGTCGCCTGGCTGTTTGCTGTGGAGATCTGGCAAGAACACACCTCGTAGCACCCACGAAAATGGAGAAAACGCGCCTACCTCCCTCGCTGGTTTCCACGCCTCAACCTGCACCCACGTCAACCAGGCTGAAGAAACTATAACACAAGGTGAAGCTCCTTCTTCTTTGTTTGTTGAGTGCTCAAATTCCACTCCAGGCTCCCCTTGAAAGGCACGGGCAGGGGAGAAACGAAAGTAACCAAGGATAAAGGAAATGTGCCGGGAGCAAGAAGAAAAAACACCTGTGCAACTAGGTAAAATACAGATTGGGAACACAGGTGCCCAAAAAGGAAAACGGGATTTTCCAGCCTCACAACCACACGCATTGAAAGAGAATCAAGAAGAAATCATGGCGAAGAAAAAACGCGACTCCACCCACTCCCGTCTCCCTCACGCAAGGACATAAGAAACGCGGCGGTCATAAAAGAATTTGTAGGTTGGGTGGTTGGCAGGAGGCCACGGTGGCAGAGGAGGCAGGTGGAAAAAAATCCGATGCCTAGCTGGGCATTACATTCTCCTCCCCTTAAGAAAGCATCGTCCTCGATGCGACATAACACAACGGAAAAGAAAAGGTTCACAACCAAGAACAGGCACAGGAGAAAGTACACTCTATGGGTTAAAATTTTAGTTGATTAAAGTACGGCCACATGGTAGCCTTAGGAACATTTGGTAGAAATTTTAACTTTCAATGTTCTGTGAAGATTGGCAGTTCCCTCTTATTTATTATTTCATTAGTTCCTTTCCATTAACATTTTTCTTAGTTTAATTTCTTTTAAAATTTCATCATTGAAGAGTTTTGGTTTATTCCTTATTGTGGTTGCCTAACATGAATCGCTAACACAACACCCTATCAAAGTTCACAAGACCCTCTGATTCACAAGCACACAAGTAAATACTTCAAGATTGTATTACACCACAAAAGGTTACTCAAATACGGAATAGAATAGGCACAGTCCACATAACATAGTACTCGTCACACATCAATGACTGACATACAAAATACTCAAACAAAAGAGTACTACAATCACCAGACATTCCTCAATTCCACGTATGAGGATTTTCCATGACTCATAAAAACTACATGTACATAGGGTCCACAAGGGCATCAATGACATATCCATGACATCACAACACATATCCATCTGACATGAGTAACACATACATCAAAATACCACTACCAAACATCACAATAACTCAACATATATCCTGAAAAATCAACCATACAGACAAATATCATACGTCTCCCTCAAACTCTTATGCCTCCCTCAAACTCTTATGCCTCCCTCAAGTCTCTTATGCCTCCCTCAAACTCTTATGCCTCCCTCAAGTCTCTTATGCCTCCCTCAAACTCTTATGCCTCCCTCAAGTCTCTTATGCCTCCCTCAAACTCTTATGCCTCCCTCAAGGAGGCCGGTTGACCCTATGGTCCAAGACACATAGAGTTTGAACACTCCTAACCCAAGTGACATAATAACGCGTGGTTCAACAACCCGCTAGTTATATGTACTCCTTGGGGCGTACCCCCATACAACGAAGCAGGTCCATAGGTCCAACCAATCCATGGTGCATCCTATGACCCTATTCCACACATCACGACAATAGAACCAGCACAACAATCCAATCCAAAGTGCCAAGTGGCAAAGTAAAAGCCTTGGGCAAGGCGGCAAAAAAATTCCAAATTTAAAAGAAAACCCAAATTCAAGCAAAATAAATGGCCAAATAGACATAGTTAGTATCAAAATCCCCATGTTAGTGCCACAAACCAAGGAAATGCCCAAAATTGTAAAGCATGGCAATCAAGAAAAGTCTTGGTCCTTACAAAATAAAGTAAAAAGCTCAATTTACGAATAAAATCAACTTATAATAATGTCACATTACGATAACTGTGTGGCCTTATCTGGCCACCAAAGGGGTACTCAACGAGTTGCTAGCACTCGGAACATCGAGCCTCAGCTCGTAAAAT
Organism: Taxus wallichiana var. yunnanensis; assembly: GCA_018340775.1. Lineage (NCBI taxonomy): Eukaryota > Viridiplantae > Streptophyta > Pinopsida > Cupressales > Taxaceae > Taxus > Taxus wallichiana. The sequence goes on from CM031237.1 coordinate 309,293,905, forward strand.
ACATATCAATAATACAACTGTCATCACCTCCATCTGAATCATCCCGCCACCACTTCGACAAGGCTAAACATAGTCATAGTTGCACTTAGGTTGTGTACATACAACCACATATGGAGAGAGGAAAGAATCACATGTAATCTACTAAACCGAGTTTTGACTCGAGTTATTGACCCATGGTACACCATTCCTCACTCTCAACATACACTTCTACCGATTTCCCTCAGGATCGGTTAGCGTAGGGTTCACAACATAACATACAACAACATCATTAACATAACGGTGGCACACACATAACTACCATAACGTCTCACGTATGGTATGTATATAGGGTAGATCACAATCATACATTCACTGAGTGTAACACATCACTTTACCACATTCTGCACCCAAAGTGCAAGCACCATGCGATAGGGTTCATACACTCACCATATGACCCAAAATCACAACATGAAGCATTACATATTTGCACAGTCATACATACGATGAACATAGTACATCTCAACATAACATCTACTGCTGCATAACAAGGTGGTATACACATTTCTTCAAAACATGGTAAAAACATCATGATACAACTCATTTCTTTTAACATCAAACTAGTCATACAACACACTGATACACCCACATATCACAATATGCCACAATGCTCCAACACTACGTCATCCACATTAGAATTCTTTTCACACATCTCAAACAACAATTCACACATGAACTCTTCATAGAATTCACAAGAAGGAGAGAGAATACTCCCATCCCCAACATATCAACATGATGACAAACACGCACTAAGTGACATACACATCACGTGCGTTCACAATATCACAATTACGACAATAATCACATCATGTTTAAAGCACATTACTCTTCCAATATCTACCACCATCATGCAACATCATCATCATCATCAGCATCATATAACACCAATCCAGCCCATAGGTTCGAGAGCATGAACCTATGCTCTGATACCAAATGTAACGACCCAAAAAATCACACACACGAACAACACAGTGAAATACAGGATAATTTTTTTGACTTGCTTGACACATAACATGATGCAACATGTCGTCACCAAGTATACAACTAACACTGAGAACAACTTGATACAAGGATGGCCATAAAGGCAGCACGGAAACATTCACACATATCAAGGACAATTTACTTTTCTTTTTGACAAGACAACATAGAAGTCCAATCACAGAACACACTTACAGTTAGGGCCAACCACAAAGAGTTATTCTTGAGGGTTATTTATTTTAATAAGATATCTTGCAATTCTTAGCTTATGTTTTCCAAGGAGGTTCAAGATATGATTCATACAATTTCTCTTACCAAGCTAAGTTTATTCTTTTGAAACGAGTAAACATCTTCAAATCTTCTCTATTATGACCTTTATTTGTTTAATTCGTTTATCAAGAAAAAGGAGTATTTAAACTCCACAAGACCATCTTCTCACCACTAACGCTACTAAGATTCATTCTTACTCACAAGACAACATGGTTTTAAGTTCAACACACTTAAGAGAAGAGATACAAGGTGCCTTGAAAAGGGTTAGAGGGAGAAGGTCGAGATGAAACATTTTAGGACCTCATTAGTTATTTCCGAATTAAATTGAATCTAGGGCTCTTAACAGAACTAACAACAACTTTACTTAGGCTTCACTAAAAGTATTAACAAGGAGTAAAAGAATTTACTTTCCAAATGGCTGAGAGATAGATTGTGTGGTTTCAAAATTGTTTTCTCCTGTTTATTAAATCTTATCATCTTCCAGAACTAACCATAGATTTCCTTTAAGTTCGTTTAAGAATTCCACCATGGAAGGGATAGTGTTCCTTAGTGTAGCTAGGGGTATCAAGTTATATAATGTTACTTGCAATGATAGTCCTGCCCTTGATTACTTTAAGAATTTCTTGCTCTCAAGTTGGTGACCCCTACGTTACTTTATTTGAATACAACTTTTAATTAAACTTCCTGAAGTATTAAACAATCCCATGTTAGTTTACTTATGACACTTTATTACTAAGTCATGGCAAGGTTTAACTCAGAATTTATTCTTAAGGCAAAGTTGAAGCAACACTCATTTACGAGAGCAAAACAAGATTACATCATTTCTTAAAATACTGATACTCCACAAGTCACTCAACCACAATAACCAATTTTTCTTATAATTTCAATGATGGTCAAACAATACAAGGTTTCCAAAGTTCAGATGACAAAGTCCACAATACTTTATACTAAGACATTATTCCTCTTTTAAACTTTCCACTGGACGTTAACAACAGTTGAACAACATAAAAAGGTTTCGAGCAAAGGAACTTCTCAACTGAGGTTGATGACAAAAGTCTACAAATCTATCCCTCATCTACACGCAAGATCCATCTGCAGCAAATTTTCTACAAGAGTCAGTTCGCGAGAACTGAGCAAGATAAGGCTACACAAAACCACCATAACTATTATCTAACAATATCATGAAAAGAAGCACCTTATTACAAGAATTTGGATCAAACCTCTAAACACTATGAGCACATCAAGTTATAATAAAGTCTATAACATGTCGATCAAAGAAGGAGAAGACCTTGTACTTTAGTTAGGAGCAAATGCAATGAAAGTAACAATCATATGAGGATGGCCCTTGGCCCTATAAGGAGAAAACAACCAATCTAGCAAAACATAATCCCCATCAAGTAAGTGATTAAACAATAATTAAGAGATTGAGATTTGATACATATACAGTCATCTAGAAATTTATGAAAGGTGCCTAATGCATAGGCTAAAATAATATTTTTCCAAAAGAACAAGAGTTGATCGGCCCAAGAAGGGGGAAACACGGGTTTCAGAAATTAACACAAAAGCCATGCATAAATGAGTTTCAAACCGGAAATCAATTAGAGCATACACACAACATAAGTTTCGAAGTGAAGGCAAAGTATACTAGTTTTGACCATTAACTACAAGGAGATTTACCAATCATCCAGGAAGGGTCAAAGTCTTACAGGCTAGTAGCAAACACGCGAGAGAAGAAGGGGGTTCCGTCTAACAAGAGTATACAATAATGTCATCAACAAATTTTTATAACACTAAAGATTTGCAAACTTCCACAACAATTCTAATGTTTGATTAATTTAAAATAAATTATCCATTTCCCGAAACAACCATGTTTTAAGGCAACCCTTGGTAACACAGTCAACCTTCACACAAAGATACAAACATAACTTCTAAGTGACATTATCAAAACAAAACCTTCCGCTATGAATCCATAAGACTATCAAATGAAAGCTGATTTTTTCCGAAGGTTAATCACATTTAAGGAAATTTCCATCACAAACTATTATGGTAATTACGTGCATAAAAACCGACCAATATTAATTAATAGCGTTAACATTACAAGGGAGAAAATAATGCAAGTTAGGAAAAATAGAAGAGCGCCATCAGCAATAATTCTGAGAGGGGATTAGACCAAACTATTCTAGTTTCAACGAGGTCTTGGATTCGCACAATGAAACCTCCAAACTTAGTTGATCCGAAACGCTAGTTATGGTTCAAGTTGATAGGGATGGTCAAGGTACTTCCGGAGGATGGCCTTAAAAGCCTAGAAACAAGATGAAAGATAGTATAAGAGTCTAAACACGTGAGATGGCAAAACACATTGCACACAAACCTTTTCATTCTACCGGTTTGATACCGAACTCTAAGCTAGCTAGCCCACGCATTGATCACACAATCCTACAACCTTTCTTTCTCGATGTCAAAAGGTTATCAAAGGGACTTGCGAAGGAGCTAACAAAATGTCAAAAGACAACTTGGGTGCTAAGGAGGAGCTTCACAGTTATCGTAGCTTACTTCTATGATATCGAAAATACTAGTTAATCAACATAACAACTTGCAACTCAATCGCAGAGAAGAATTAATACATAAACAAACAGACGAAGGTCTATCATTGAGTAAGAGAAACATAACATTCAGAGGAGAGGGCACACGCATCCTTTCGACCCACATACTATCAACGATAAAAGCTAAAACAAGAAGAAACAAGCAGAAAGGGAAATCTCCCATCACGACATCCAACTGACAAAACAATGCAAGGAAAAGTGGTTCAATTTCGCAATAATTGTAAATATAATAGCAGTAGAAAGGTGTAGAAATATCTTGCCTGTTTCTCCAGCTTCAACAAGTCGTACAGACTCCACACAGGCCAGCATAAAACAATAGCATGAGACAAGGATGTGAGAGTCTGCCTGTTGGTGATGTCAAAGGGCCAAATGTGATAACTGGATAGACAGATGGGGTAGAAAATTTAACAGTTGAGTCCTTTCACAAAACCACCTCACACCGCCTCGTAGTACGCTTCTGCACTGGAAACAACTCGAGGAGATTGTCTTCCATCTTCCCTCGCTTCAGCAGTCCTATGAGATCATCAAGGCTGTTATCAACCAAGTACTCCTTGAAAAAGTCTGTGACGAATAAAAGCACGATGCCCTTGGCCATAAGACAACCCAATTAATCCAGAGAAAAAGACCATACAGAATGACAAAGTTGGAGAAAAGAAATATCAAGAGATGCTCTCCTCGTAGTCTCCTAGCATTGGATTTACTGCAGGCTTTTTCTCACATTTCCTGCTCTGCCCAAGTAGCTTTCCATTTCCTTCAAGCAGTACTCTCCTACTTTTCCCAATCTCCACCTACTCTTCTTCTTGCTTTTCATCCCAGAGATGCATACCATACATCAGATTTGATGAAGTAAACAGCATAGTCTAGTCCTCTTAACACTCAGAAAAGAATACTTTTTGAAAGTGAAAATAAAGTCTGATTCCTTCTTATCGCTGCAAGTTTCATATGATGCACCTTGTTATAGTGCAAATGTGCAGCCCATTGCTTACAGCTTGCTTGACTTAGCAGCACCAATAATCTCCATAAGGACATTGAAGTTGTTTCCACTGTGCGTGAGAAGAATTTATTCAGGGACCTCCTAACCTTGGTGCTCTCATATTAGGAGCAGCCCTAGTCTGAGACGAAGCAAAAGAAGATGGCTTTAAAACCAAAACAAAAGATCTCTTGGTACAGAATCCATATCCATAAAACAGTCCCTAGACTCGGCATCCTCAATTAAGGCTGACCAGAGGCTGCAACACCAACAATAATAGACGTCCCCCGACCCTTATGACACTCTAGAGCAGCTCGCATCATACTAACATTTCCAATACACTCAAAGCTGTAGTCAACACCTCCATCGGTCATATCAACAAGCACCTGCTGAATGGGTTTATCATGATCTTTAGGATTAACAAACTCCGTGACTCCAAAATCCTTAGCAGTTTCAAATTTCTTAGAATCAATGTCAATGCCAATAACACGTGAAGCACCCGTTGTTTTAGCACCCTCTGCAACCACGAGTCTGACTATACCAAGACCAAATATTGCAACTATTGATCCAACTTGTACTTTTGCTGTATTCCAAACTGCACCAAGACCTCATGTATAATAGTATATCTTTGAATGTTGATGTACCCATGAAGTGAAAGATCGGTTTCCCATTCACTGAAAACCGGCTTTTCATGTCACTCAGTACATGTTCTGAATCCGACAAAAAAATCCTGTTACCTTCATCTCCCAAGACATTTTCTCCAACATTGTATAGATCTCCGTGCTGTGGGTGTGATCATCACCAAACACAAAAGCATGTGCCATTACTACACTAAAGCAAACGTGCTTCATGAATATTCTGATCTGAAACAGATCCGCCTCCAAGAGACCCTCTCCCATGATCTACATCGTAAAACAGAAGGTCTCAAAAGAGAGAATCTTGTAAATAAATTTCATCGTGTCTGCTAGTAACACCTCTCTCTGTCACAAATTTGATTTTGACAGGAATATCTTGAAGGAGAATCTTGAATTTGAGGATGTAGTCGATGTTGAACAGATAACAACGAAGTTGGACCACCTGCTTGTTGGAGTGCTCAAAAGGCTTCAACCATCTGCAACATGCCTCACTGGTTGTTTCTTGTGGAGATCGGTAAGAACACACCTCGTAGCACCCACGAAAATGGAGAAAACGTGCCTACCTCCCTCAGTTGGTTTCCACGCCTCAACCTGCACCCACGTCAACCAAGTTGAAGAAACTATAACACAAGGTGAAGCTCCTTCTTCTTTGTTTGTTGAGTGCTCAAATTCCACTCCAGGCTCCCCTTGAAAGGCACGGGCAGGGAGAAAACGATAGCAACCAAGGACAAAGGAAATGTGCCAGGAGAAAGAAGAAAAAACACCCACACAACCAGGTAAAAATGACAGATTGGGAACAGGTGCCCAGCAAAGGAAAATGGGATTTTCCACGGCCTCATAACCACTCGCATTGAAAGAGAATCAAGAAGAGATCATGGCAAAGAAAAAACGTGAATCCACCCACTCCCCGTCTCCCTCATGCAAGGACAAGAAACGCGGCGGTCATAAAAGAATTTGCGAGGTTGGGGGGTTGGGGGAGGCCACGGTGGCGAGAGGAGGTAGGTGGAAAAAAATCCGATGCCCACTGGGCATTAGACTAACAAACACACAATTACATGTTGCCATGGTGACCCTTGTTGAATTCATCTTGAATTCCAATGTGGTTGGTCTCCAATTCCCCCAATGTTTTTTGTGAATAATTTTACCTGCAAAACACATAAATACCTTCTTCGGCCTCATGGCCGCATTAAAAACATCTATGAAAAAATATACAATATAAATCCAAAATCATCTATATACAAATCAAATATCATCTAGGAAAATACGATATCATTTACAATTTCTAGCAACATTTCTATCCAACATTTCATCCATGTCAAGATGATCACAAAATTAATCCAATTATCAAAGCTTACTCAGTGTGGCGAAAGTATATCACATGTCAAAAATATACATAAATAACCATGTCAACAACACATCAATATCAATATAAAATGTCTCTAATAATCCACATGCATCATATATGAATCGAATCAACAACAATCCAATATTTCTAACATCTAACATCATACTAAATCAAAAAGCTACAATCATATCCATACGTGTAGTTGACAATATCAAAATCAATAATCAAAAAGGTGTCGAATGAAGTGGGCACTACATGTAACATGCAATTTTTATAAGTCAACCATGCATGAATTTAAGGATTTAAAATCTTTAATGAAGGAGGAAGTAACAAAATATTTTCATAGTACAAGCATAATTTACAATGTCCATATAATAGCTCCATCTCCTCAATACAATGTACAATGGACTCCACCATATCCATATAAAATTTTAATATGGGATCCACCTTATTTACAAAAATTATAGGTTGGGCACCTCCTTCATCATAGAATCAACCATAACTGTAATTTTTATTGCAATACAAATATTAAGTTTTCAAACCTCTGCTCCAAGTCTGTCAATAGTCTGTACAAGATGTCACTAAAGTGCGGGTAGGACATAAGCTGAATTTCTTTCTAATAACCTTCTAGTCATCAAGTATAGTAAGCTCTCGAACCTCAAATTCTCGTCAACATTCAAAAGGAAATTGGATATCAATGTATGAGTAAATGCTTAAAATATCACATTGTGTAGCATAAATATAACATAGTATTGTAGATGTAATAAAAGCAATAAAATCTTGTCTAAGTACCTTATAAAAAAGTAGACATGCCTGATGACCAGCATTCTACCATGTGGCAGACAAGCCAAAACATTAGGATTCTACCATGTGTCTTTTCAAAGATAAAAACAAAACATGGATTCAAATTTTAAGTTGATGAAAGGTACTGAGGAGATCATGAAATAAGATCATAAAGTCTTGGAAAAGATTCCATAAAAATCAACATTAAATTATCAAAACACTTGATAAAAATTTCAAACCATTAACACATGTTTACAGAGTTGTCCATATAACGATTTTTGTGCTTTGGAATATTATCATAAGACAATTAGAAATTAGACACTATAAAACCATCAGGATCTGTCAGGTTGAAAATGTAAATTTACTTAGCCTAGAACTTTGCAACATGCAAGTTTTAATCAAATAAGGTGATTCTTGCCAAAAACACTTTGGGAGCTGGTGTGATTTATTTAGGTGAAACACATAGATTCATGGGCAATTCTATTTTTGAGGCTAAGGATTATTTCTTGAATTCGGATGTGGAGTCAGTAGAGTCATAAAACTTTTTCACGTTGTCAAAACAAGTAATAGCAGAAGATGCATCTATCTTCTTGTGATCTACTTATTTTCATCATCTCCTCTTGCGGAGAGATTCTTCCCCTTAATCGGATTGTTATTCATTGCAAACTTTCCAGTAACAATGTTATTCTCTTAAAGATCTAAGGCTTTAAAAGTCCATATTATGAGAGTTTTTGGAAATAGTTGTGTGGATTTATTGATTCACACATGATTACTTCCAAAAACTCTATTCTCAATGTTATTTCCTTGAAAAGGAAAAAATAAATTTTGTTGATTATAAATGAGGTTACATGGGTGTGCACGGGGATATAATTATAACTGGTATGATTCTTTCCATTCTTATGAGCCATAGGAAGTGTTGTATATATATCCCCCCTTGGGAGGATATAGACAAGTAGAAGAATATGAAGAAAGTTGCACCTTGGCGCACAGAAATGGTGCATGACACGGAGTGTCGACACAGAGAAAGTTGTGCCTTGGCGCACAGAAATGGCGCATGACACGGAGTGTCGACACAGGAAAAGTTGCGCCTCGCGCACTGAGAGATGGCGCATGACGCGGAGTGTCGACATCAGAAATTTGCACCTTGGCACACAGAAATGGTGCATGACATGGAGTGTCGACACGAAAGTTGTGCCTTGGCGCACAGAAATGGCGCATGACACGGAGTGTCGACACAGGAAAAGTTACGCCTTGGCACATAGAAATGGCGCATGACACGGAGTGTCGACACAGAGAAAGTTGTGCCTTGGCACACAGAAATGGCGCATGACATAGAGTGTCGACACAGAGAAAGTTGCGCCTTGGCACATAGAAATGGCGCATGACACGGAGTGTCGACACAGAGAAAATTTGTGCCTTGGCGCACAGAAATGGCGCATGACATGGAGTGTCGACACAGAAAGTTGCGCCTTGGCGCACAGAAATGGCGCATGACACGGAGTGTCGACACAGAAAAGTTGCACCTTGGCGCATGTAAGAGGATGTCGACATGCACATGAATGCGCCAAGGCGCACCTTCAGGAGGCGCAACATTCTGAGTGCTGGCAGGAAGCAGACCCTGGCGCAGATATTCAGATGGCCATAACTTTTGACTGGGAGCTCGGATTCATGCAAGGTTGGACTTTTTGGAAAGCTTACGAGGTCCTCTGTCCAACTACAACTGGATATATTTAATTGGGTGAGAAAAAATTCTTAAAAATGCAAAATACAGTTCGCCACTTTTGGGTTTGCTGGGTTTTCACCTACCATCATTATGAGATGAGTTAAGTGCATTCTGGAGGTGGTTGGGGCAGATTTCGATTTTCTCTCTCTTTTCTCTCTCATTCTTCCTAGAAATTGTAAGGAGGGGCTTTTTTCTAAACGTTGGACATTTGTTTTGCCCCTTCCTTCTTCTCTTTTGCAGTGAACTTGTGGAGTTCAAACCTCCCATTTCAAACTCAGTAATGTAACTTTGCCTCTTGGCATTTTTGCAGTGTGTTGTATCAATCCTTGGAAAAAATTAATACATGTCTCGTGGATGATTCTCAACCCTCTCTCGTATTCATTTTCATCCCCCGATCTTTCACTATGAATATGTTTACCTGTGTATGATCTTGCATTGCATTTTAATGGTCTGTGTTTATTTGGCAAGACAGGTGTTCTTCATTCCTCGGTGCATCACCTTTGTAGTTTAGGTTTTATTTCATGCATTTTCTTACCCTGTCTCCTTGGAAAGTTAGATTAGGTTTTAGTAAACCCTCTGCATCTTCTACGTGTGCATCTGAACAGAGGAATAGGAACCGGCCTTCATCCGGAGAGCTTTTCCGATTTCGCAAGGTCCCACACTTGGGAAAAGCTCCATGTTATGCAATCGCACTGAGAGTCTCAACCCATCGTGTTGCAGACATTCCAAGGGTGCTGCGATTCGACATCAACAGGAAGTATTCATATGGTAAGAGAGTTTGATGACCCATGCAAGTCACATTAGCTGCCATCTAGCTAGTAGTTAACTAAGTTAAGCCCTCATATGTCTTCAACATGGAAAGAAAGAAATAAATTGTATTAATGGCCCTAGATGACCAAATTAAGTCAAAGAGACTCAAAAATATAAGTTCAATATTTAATTAGGAGTTCCACAAGGAACTCCAACAACCAAAAATAAAATACAGAAAAACTAAAACTAGTAAGCAGTAAAACCAAAAAAATGGAGGCATGAACACAAACAAGGAATCCCTGGATAGGTCAGTAAACACAACCGCATAAACTATAAAAGGAAACAATCTTGTGAAAGCAAGGCATGAACACAAATAGGGAATCCTTAGACAAGTCAGTATATACATGCCAAGTGCCTACCAGGTACATACACAATAAATTGTAAATATTTACATATTACAAATAGAAATATAATATAATAATATATAGGCATGTATAAACAAGTGAAGGAACTTGTACGAAAGGTAGAGTACCTATGAGGTGAAAGGTCATGCTGCTTTAGAACTACCCTTGGTGACTAATGATACTTTAATTAGGTACACAACACGCCCTCCCGTGTCTAAACAGGATTCGACCTTGAAGCAAATGTAGAATACAAGAGGTAATGGAATTTTGATAAACTTCCTCAATAGCTACACATTGAATATAATTCAATTCATCTTATATCAATCTTCATAGGCATCGATTGTCATCATAATTAAATACTTGAATCGGGTTACCTTGAATACATTGGGCTGAAATTAGAATCCTTAGAATTTTGGCATTAAAACTAAACACTCATAGTAAATAGGGTGTCAATAAAGTTTGATTCTAAGTTTAGATTGCACCTGTTGATAATCTTTTCAACTTTTGCAATAGCTATCCCATTTTGAAGTGTCATTATTTAATGAGTTTGTCTCAATTTGAATTTATTTTTGGGCAAAGTTTTGAACATTAGTTTTGACCTAGTTTTATCAATTGAAACATGACTAGTATTGATCAAAGTTTCATCATCAAAGGATATTGAATTTTGTTTTTGTAAACTTTTTTTTGATTTCAAACATTTGACTTTATTAAGAAACGTTTTTAATGATTTCATAAACACATGACAGCCAAGCTCTTTTCTTCTCAGATTTTGGACAAGATTTGATTTTGAAGTGTTGAAATATGAATCTCCTTATATGGATTGTTTAATGTATATTTTACCAACACAACTTTCACTCTTTCATCTAAATGCTTCACAAACTATCTACATGATGTGTGCAAGGTTTGTACAGTTTTCACTAGCACCATTATTCTACATAAGGTAAGAGTATGAATATGCCATTTATTCTAGTATTTTACTTGTTTACTTGGACTATGTGATACCCGCTAAAACAACCCACTTGAGACCCAAGAACAACCTAGGATAAGTTAGGAAAAATACGGGATAATTTTTTTTGTTTAAAAGAGTCTACAACCAGGTTACAAAACAACAGTTATCACTAACAATTCCATATCAATTCTAATCCACTAGAATATACTTTTATTTTATTAACAATTATTAGAGGTCACAAGGTCCTAAAATTTAGGGTTAGAAAGTTCAATTAGGTCGAGGGTAATTCCTCACCATACCCACTCTCTAATAGGCTTAAATATTCAACTTGATTTTTCTCAAAATTAATGCATTAAAAATTTCTCTAAATCATTCCCATTAGATGGGGAATTTTGTCACCTTTCCAGTGATATAAATAAGTCCTCCTAAATCCTCATATTCCTCAAGTTATGGGCCAATGGGCCTTGGGGTGAAAATTTTCCCCAAGAGTGGGCTCTGGGCCAAGGCTCGCGGGCCAAGGGGGAGAAAATTTGCCACGGGGTGGGTCGGCGGGTTGTGGAGTGAAATATTTCCCCACGGTGGGTCTGCGGGCCATGGGGAGAAATTTTTCCTAGGAAATGAGTTGGGTTGGCAAGGTGCGGGAGACATTTTGGAAATTTCTTGCACGAGGGTGAAAAGCCACCTTTACACTAGCGCCCCCGCAAGTCCACAAGCCATGCAAGGACACACGGCACCTCTTAAGCTAGTGTGGAGAAAATGGGGTGGTAGGGATAAAATAATTTTAGTGTCTCGAAGGGAAAAAGGGTAAAATTCATCGGTGCCTCCGTCAACGCCTCGCGGTGCCACATGGTAGCTCTGATTTGTTGCGAGACCGACGGGCCAATGGGGAACTTTAGAAAAATTTCCCAAATTTTTTTCTGAAAAACACAAAAGGAAAAATAGAACCCACTTTCTGTTGATGCCTCATGATGCCACATGGCATCTCCTTATTGGATGTGGGCAAATGGGGTGGCGGGAAAATTTAGAAATTTTTCCCAATTCTTTTTTAAAGCGCTAAGAAAAAAAATGATCTCGCCCTCCACCAACACCTCATGGTACCATGTGGCAGCCTCTAATCGTCATGGGTCGGTGGGGAAAATTAGTAAAATTTTCCCAAATTTTTTTTGAATTGCTTGTTATCACCGAATCACAGTGCCCTTATGTTTACACAAGTGAATATACTCGAGCTCATGGTATGATTGGATAACATGGGTGCTATCTCCAAGTTGTGAGACTTGCTACTTGAGATAGACCTCCAGAGAAAGCTAGTTCTTGCTCCTAAACTACCTACCATAATCTACTCTAATGCAGGAAAAACTATCTTTCCTAATATTTCTTTCCAAGGGACCAAGGAGAGAGAATGCATGAAAATGAAATCCTACACTAAAGCGATGGTACACTAGAAAAGGAGGGGTGTGAGAGTATTCTTCTAATGTGTGAAAAATAGAAGTAAAATGCATACTATAAGGAGTGATAACAATTCCCCATGTTTCACTCGGAAAATGCTTCGTTCCTTATAGAAACAGATAAGGTTAGGGTTAGGAGGAATACCTGTAGAATGTCGAGATGATGTGCGCGTACCGTAGAGAAAGATCAGGTTGACTGCGGAGAACTCCTTTTTGTCTGGGAAGGACTACCTGCAAATAAGAACACAAGACCACAAGATTTGATTAAACAATAAATGAGGAAACTGCCTTGGGCCCAGGAAATGTAAAACTTCCTTTCGAAGGTGGTCAGTTTCCCTGCTAACATGAATTAACACAAAAGACTGTAAAATATCAATTAAATTGCTTGGTTGAACTGGGTAGGGGAAAGGCTGTTTTTCCTGGTTTTTGATCAAAGGAACCGATGCCGGTTACTTATAACCGATGCCGGTTACTGATAACCGATACCGGTGGGTTCTAGGATCTTCTGGGCTGGTTGTGGAGTTTGTAATGGCTGGTTTTTGGATAGTTTTTTAGGAAATGGGATGGTTAGAAACAAAAGAATGACAGCTAGAGGCAATGGTACGTTGGATAATGGATCCAGAAACGGATTTGGGAGGACTGTAATTCCAAAAGCATAAGAAATGTTATAATGGAGGACATGCAAGATGTAACTTACTGGATTTGATGAAGGTGCCAGTTGATCTCCTTTGCTGTAAACACGTCTAATATTTTCACTCGTCTCTGCTTGATCAAGTGAAGATCTGGACTCTGTTCCTCGTTCGCAATGCCCTCGCTTGATCCAGAAATCCTTTGACTGACCCTCAAAATGAAATTCCGATCCGTTGTTATGGCTTGGGAAGCCCATTTACAGGGAACCGATGGCGGTTGCGTAACCGACGGCGGTCGAGTAGGAACCGGCATCGGTTAGGAAAAAGTAGGCTATTTTTAGTAAAATAGCCCACCTTCCCCGCTTTTTCCGAGGAGATATCGATCGGGCTTGGTCAAGTGGCTAGAAGGTCGGCTTTTGGTGCGAGTAAGGAGGCATTAGTTATGGATGTGAGTCTAGACTAAGTCATGGGTCTTAATTAGGTTAGTTTAGGGTTAGGGCTAGGTCATGATGAGGTGGCAAAGTGAGGTGGCGGGTAAGGTGATGTGGATTTATCAATTAGAGGGCAATTAATAAATAATTGTGTAAGGTTTAGGTGGTGAGGTTAGGTTGCGAAATGAGATGCGGGTCACAAGGGGTCGTAAGACACAAATTTGGTGTCTACATTAGCCCCTTATTGTCGTGTAGCTTGTTCTGTAAAGCTGCGCGACAATAATATGAAGTGGTTTCTCATGTTAAGGATATAGGTAATCCCCCTCAAATCTATCACAGATTGAGTGAACGGGAAATCAGGGATAGGGTTGATAAAGGGTATATGTTGTAGAGAGGATGGTAAGGTGGTGGGGTAGGTCCAAGGAAGCAGACGCATGTTGAAATGCAATAGTACGACTAGGGTACATGATTTGACTAGCAAACCAGCAATGTATAGGCAAAGGTCGATAGTTTATCCAAACAAGGGTGATATAATCCTGGTATCCAAGGCATAGGAAGTAGCTCCGGTGGTATATAACATGTAAAAGGTACCGGAACGTTTAGGCATGTTCGGCAAAGATCAAGTGGTTGGTTTGGTTGAGATAAACGTCACGGTCTAGGTCTGGGCAAAGCTGGTTGACAGATCAAGTCAAGGACCCTAATCATGCTAAAACACGAACAGGTGAGCTCGATTGAACACAAGGTACATGATGGATGGATAAAATAAAACGTTGATTGTGGGTATGGTATGGAAGTGATACGGCCTTGGGTCGGGCCAAGTTGTTGGGTTGTGGCCTTGGGGCAGACCATAACGGTAGAGTGAGGCCTTGGGTCGGGCAAATTGGTAGGGCGAGGCCTTGGGTCGGGCCAAATAGGTAGGTTGAGGCCTTGGGGTCGGGCCAATGGTTAGGCGAGGCCTCGGGTTGAGGCCTTGGGTCGGGCCAATTGGTAGGGCGAGGCCTTGGGTCGGGCCAATAGGTAGGCCGAGGCCTTGGGTCGGGTAGGTTGAGGCCTTGGGTCGGGCCAACAGGTAGGGCGAGGCCTGGGTCGGGCCAAATAGGTAGGTTGAGGCCTGGGTCGGGCCAAATGGTGGTAGGCGAGGCCTGGGTCGGGCCAAATAGGTAGGTTGAGGCCTTGGGTCGGGCCAAATAGGTAGGTTGAGGTCGGTCGGGCCAATTGGTAGGGTGAGGCCTGGGTCGGGCCAAATAGGTAGGTTGAGGCCTTGGGTCGGGCCAAGGTGGGTAGGGCGAGGCCTTGGGTCGGGCCAAATAGGGTAGGGCGAGGCCTTAGGCGGGCCAATTGGTAGGGCGAGGCCGTAGGTCGGGCCAAATAGGTAGGTTGAGGTCGAGGTCGGGCCAAATAGGTAGGTTGAGGCCTTGGGGTCGGGGATTGGTGGTAGGCCGAGGCCTTGGGTCGGGCCAATTGGTAGGGCGAGGCCTTGGGTCGGGCCAAATAGGTAGGTTGAGGCCTTGGGTCGGGCCAAATAGGTAGGTGAAGCTTTGGGTCGGGCCAAACAGGTAGGTTGAGGCCTTGGGTCGGGCCAATTGGTAGGGGTGAGGCCTTGGGTCGGGCCAAATAGGTAGGTTGAGGCCTTGGTCGGGCCGAACAGGTAGGTTGAGGCCTTGAGGTCGGGCCAAATAGGTAGGTTGAGGCCTTAGGTCGGGCCAATTGGTAGGTTGAGGCCTTAGGTCGGGCCGAATGGTAGGTTGAGGCCTTGGGTCGGGCCAATTGGTAGGTTGAGGCCTTAGGTCGGGCCAAATAGGTAGGGCGAGGCCGTAGGTCAGGCTGGACAAGTGAACAGATGTTGTGCAGCAAAGGTGGACGGAGGCGATATTGGTGAAAAAGAGGCAAGGAGTAAGTAAGGGCAAAGAATGGGGTGAAAGTTGGGTAGAGAACCGATGTCGATTCTGCATGACCGATGATAGAGAAGATGTATTTGTTTAACATCTAAATAAAACTGAATATGTATGGTGATTTGAGTTATGATAATAATAAGAATGTTTGCGTTGTGACTTTTGGTGTTTTGAAAAAGGATAAAGAGGAATGTGATTAAATAGAAATACACAGAAATATTTATTATACCACACATGATAGATTATGGTAGGGGATGGTCGAGCTAACCTTGGGAGACCCCATGTCTCCAAAGTGCTGCCTACATAGCCCATTGCACAAAGCAAGGAGGGGCCTCAGACCGATGTAGTTCTCCCTTAGGATCAGGGAGAGGCGAATTCAGGCAATTTGGTACGGTTTAGGCAATTGGTTGGTTGGTAAGAATATTGATATTAATATTGGTAAGGTAAGGTTGTTGGTGTCGGTAATGAATTGGTGATGTTGTAAAAGGTATAAGGGAAGTGAAAGTTAGCCTACCCAAGTAGAAGGGAACCATGTCCTGATTAAGATCAACACACAATCCTAGATGCGAGGCAAAGCGGAAAGAGTGCTCCGTAGGTGAAAAGAGCTAAACAAACCACACAACGTAGAATGAGCTTGAAGCCCTAGGTACCATGCATAGACGAGAAGTCAATAGGTGAAAAGAGTTGTATGATCACAATATATCGGGTGTACGTTACGTCCCTTGAGTTGGAACAAATGGTGAGGTGAGGTGGATGATATAACTGAGGTACGCAGAACTTATTACAAAGTGAGTGCTCTGACGAAAGAGAACCTACCCTAAATAGACAAGTCCATGACTCAAAAGTTCTTCTGAATGAGGCTTTTATTTTATTGAATATAGACTGATCGATGCGGGAAGTCTACCAGGGATATTGATTGTTTTATTCTTGAGGTCTTCACGAAGCTGATCAATGCGAGAAGCTTCTGATAAAGGCTGACTGTGTATAGCTGTCCTTCGAGGGAGCAGTCTATTTATAGTAGCAGATATAATTGTAATGCATAGCTGTCCTTCGGGGGAGCAGTCTATATATAATAGCGGCAATAATTCGGCATATAGCTGTCCTTCGAGGGAGCAGTCTATATTTAATTTAAATGACTAGATGTTCATTTGGCGTGAAGCATCTAGTTAGTAGGAAGTTTGACTCAAGAAAATCCCATAAGAATACGGCTTATTTTAATACTTTGAAGTCATGGACTAGACTAAAAAGGGGAAGGCATCATCAAGGGGAGGTGAGGATCAAACTATGTGAGCCTGATTGTTATTATGAAGTGTAGGAAACAGGTGTATGTAGTGGTAAGTGAGCTCAAGGGACGAGCGACAGGTAGATAAGAAGTGATATAATACTAATTTCAACAGTAGAATGGTCGAAGATGCAAGGCATTAAGGGGTTCAGGCTCAGGTTTACCATTAAGCGAAGCTAAACGATAAGTACCAGATCCATAGGTATGAGTGATTATATAAGGCCCGATCCAATTGGGAGCAAATTTTCCACGTTTGCTCTTTTCTAGTTTGGTTACATGTTGATTCTCTTTGAGAACAAGATCACCAATCTTAAAGGTACGCTCATGAAGTCGCTTATCATAAGCACGTTTAATGCGTTTTTGATAGATTTGAAGGTGATCAAGAGCTGTAAGACGGCGTTCGTCAAGAAGCTCCAATTGGGCTAACCGCTCTTGGCGGAAATCATCGTTGGTGAGAATATCCTGAAGAGATATTCGAAGGGAGGGTATTTGTATTTCGAGAGGCAAAACAGCCTCGGTGCCGTATACCAAAGAAAAAGGTGTGGCATTAGTAGAAGTACGGATGCTAGTACGATAAGCCCAAAGGGCAAAGGGAATGTGATCGTGCCAATTTCTTCCAGATTCATTGACAACTTTCATGAGGATTTTGGTTAGTGTTTTATTAGAAGACTCGGCTTGCCCATTGGCTTGTGGATAGTAAGGTGATGAGAAACTAAGTTTGATACCAAAGTTGTCACAAAGGTCTCGCAACAACTTGTTTTTGAAAGATTTTCCATTATCTGTTATCAGGCGGTGAGGAACACCAAAACGACAGATAATGTGGTGGTTAATGAACTCGACAATTTTTTCTTTTTTGATTGAAATGAGTGGAATAGCCTCCACCCATTTTGTATAATATTCGGTCGCTGTGAGTATCCAACGGTGACGTTGTGAAGAGGTTGGGTGAATCTCACCAATAAGGTCTAAACCCCATTGTGAGAAAGGCCAAAGATCTCGAGCGATCTGGAGCGGGTGGCTAGGAGTATGTTGAAGGTTGGCATGTTGCTGACACATAACACAACGCTTAACATATTCGTAGCAGTCGTTATTGAGAGTAGGCCAATAATAACCAAGGCGAAGGATTCGTTTGGCCACGGCAAGGCCGCTAAAATGTCCACCACAAATACCGTCATGGACCTGTTGAATGGTATGAGTGGCCTCCACGCCAGTTAGACAGCGAAGGAGGATACCATCAAAGCCACGTTTATAGAGGAGTCCCCCCATGACAACATAACGCGAAACACTTTTAAGAAAAGCACGTTTGCCGTTACTAGTAAGGTCAGGTGGGAGGACAGAGATTGTAAGGTAGTCGTGGAATTGGTGGTACCAGGTATCCTGTGAATTAGTGGACACAGTATTTATCATACAAACTACCGGGGTTGAATAGGATGGGGCAAAAAGTTGTTGGACCACGACGAATAATTCAGAGTCAGTTGGCGCGGCGGGAATTTGCGAGGCTAAGCAAGCCATAGTATCCGCAAATTTGTTAGTGGAGCGGGGAATGGTTTGTATAGAATAGTGGGTAAATAAAGCTAGAAGTGAATCCACGTAGTGTTTGTATTTTTGAAGTTCCTCGTTTTTGCATTGGTAGACGCCCATAACTTGATTGACTACCAATTGAGAGTCGCCAAAAATGTTGATAGATTTGATACCTAAGTGTAACGCAACTTGGAGACCTAGAACAAGGGCCTCGTATTCCGCTGTATTATTAGTGCAAGGGAAATCAAGTCGGAATGAAAGAGGCATAGGTTCAGCGTTGAGAGGAATGAGAACAACGCCGGCTCCTCCGCCGCGCTGGCATTTAGATCCATCGAAGAAGAGGGTCATTGGGTACGACTCCTCTGTGAGGGAAAGAGTAGCGATGAGTTCGTCGGGAAATGTGAAATTGGTAAATTGTTCCCAGGAGCGTCCGCAAGTTGGTCTGCGATGGTTTGTCCTTTGATTGATTTCTGGTGGATAAACTCAAGGTCGAGGTCGGCGAGAAGCATGAGCCATCTAGCAATGCGTTGGTTCAGATGAGGTTTGGCGTACATGTAATGGATGGGGTCTGTATTGGTGATGACGAAAGTCTTGTGATTTAGAAGGTAGTGTCGGAGTTTGGTGGCAACGAATGATAGGGCAAGGCACAATTTTTCTACATGTGTGTACCTAGTCTCATAGTCCACCAAAGTACGACTTATATAATAAACGGCTTGTTCGTGATTCTCAGAGTCACGATGTGCAAGCATGGCTCCTACAGCGTGGTCGGTGGCGGAAAGGTAAAGGTAGAAAGGGCGGTTGTCTTGGGGTGGGATAAGCACGGGTGGCTGTAAGAGATAAGATTTGAGAGCTTCGAAGGCTTGGTGACATTCTTCGCTCCATTGGAATGCAATATCCTTTTTAAGGAGGTGATGGAAAGGTTGACACCGATCCGAGAGTTGGGAGATGAAACGTCGGATAGATTGGAGCTTACCTTGTAAACTACGCAATTGTTTGAGATTTTTGGGTGGGGGCATTTCTAGGATAGCTTTGACTTTCGATGGATCGACCTCAATGCCACGCAAAGAGACGATAAAGCCAAGAAGTTTTCCTGAAAGAACACCAAAGACACATTTCTTCGGTTGAAGGCGGACAGAATATTGTAACAGGCGATCAAAAATAATGGTTAAAACATCGAGATGTTCACTACGATGTTTAGACTTGCCGAGAAGATCGTCGACATAGTCTTCAAGGATAGTGTGCATAATGTCATGAAAATGTAGGTCATAGCCCGCCGATAGGTAGCACCAAAGATTCTTAAGGCCAAATGGCATGACACGATAACAAAAGGTTCCCCAAGGAGTTATGAAGGCAGTCTTGTGTTGATCGGCAGGGGCAACCAAAATTTGGTTGTATCCTGAAAAGCCATCCATGAGAGAAAGCATTTCATGACCCGCAGTGAGATCAACAAGTTGATCAATACTTGGGAGGGGGAAGTCATCCTTAGGGCAAGCGAGGTTAAGATCCCGGAAATCCGTGCATATCCGAAGTCCCCGTCGCTTTCGTGTGATGATGACGATGTTAGAAATCCATTGAGGATAGTCAATAGGCAGAATGAAGGAAACAGAAAGGAGTCGTTGGAGTTCCTCTTTGACCAAGAGAGCAATGCGTGGATGCATTTTTCTCAATTTCTGTTTGACTGGTTTGGAATCGGGGTTTAGGGTGATGTTATGGACGGCAATGGTAGGATCAATTCCTGGCATGTCAGCGTAAGACCATGCGAACGCTTGGTTGCGAGCACAGAGAAAGGTAGTAAAGGCGGCTTGTTCTGATGTGTTAAGGGATTGTCCAATCTTCACTATGTGAGGATCTTCCTCCGTGTGGATGTTGATTTCTATAGTAGATTCATTCAGCATAGTTTGGGTTTCAGATGGTAGGGCGCGTTGAATATAAGAATCATCCGCGCCCAGGTAAGTGAGTATGGAGTCGTCATCCTGGCATTCAACAACATTAATCAAAGGCGAATCCTCTTCGATCATGTCTGGATACAGAAGGGGAAGAGAAGATGGGTCCTCATTATCGCGTTGATAAGTGAGAGGACCTATGAAGATAGCATTTATGAAAAAAAAAAGTTAGGAGGGATAGATTCAGGGTCCATCGATTCAGGTGATGATGGCAAAGTAGGTGATGATGTTTGGTAGGGGCAACATCTTCCTCTTCCAGGATACAGCTGACAGGAGGTGTCTCTTGTGTAGGTGTTTCGGAAAAACCGAGACCACTGCGATCATTATGTTTGCGTGTGGTCACGGGAATGAGTGTATGTCGGCCTTGTTCATAAAGGCCAAAACCAAAGCCTTTCCATGCACAGTGAGTCAAGAAGGTGAGGGCGAAACGACGATTTGTCAAGTATTGAAAATCGGATTGGAAGGGAACCACACCAAGAGGAGGTTCAGGGGTAATGGAGGATGTGTCAACACCCCCATACGTTAGGTTAGTGCGGCAATGGGGTGGTCCGTAAGAGATTACCTCCCCCACGCGACGGTCGTAGGTGGGATGCGCATGTAATTGTCCGTACTCCTGCGGGGTAGGGAAAGAACTAACGTTATATAGGCGGTACTCCCCGGCGTGAGGCGATGAAAACATCTACTAAGGGGTCGGAGGTTGGGATGTTAGGCTGTGGGAAGAGAAGTGGTTTGTGCGATGGTGGTTTCATCAGTTGAAGGCGTAGGTGCAGTTGAGGTGGATGGTTGAGGTACATTTGAAGAGGATGGTTGGGTTGAATGTATGGGTGTCTTAATTGGTATAAGCACATCGTTTGGGCGGTATAACATATTGCAAGTTTTGAAGGGGGGAGGATCAGCTTTTACAGTGTAGGACTTCCCCTCGTACTCAAATTTTATGCATCGATGTAATGTTGAGGGAACGCATCCCATGGCTCGAATCCAAGGACGACCCAGCAATATATTATATTGGAACTCTCCTTCAAGGACATAGAAGAGTTCGGGCAAAGTACGTGGGCCTACGCGAATGTTGAGGATCACGGTGCCTAAGGTAGAAGTAATAGCGTCATTGAATGATCGCAACATGATGGGGTTGGCACACATGCAACTAGAAGGGATGTTCATTTGTTGGAAGGCTTTTGAAGAGATGATGTTTAGGCTAGCGCCCCCGTCAATCATAACCCGACGTACTCGAATGTCTCGGACGTAAGCGGAAATGAAAAGGGCAGGGTCAGGGTCTTCTGCACCAAAGTCGATAATTTCATCTTCCGAGAAACTAACCGCAGCGGCTTGTTGTTTTGAGACAGAAGTGGTGGGGGAGATGGATTGTTTGGTGAGAGAGGCAACGTGATTAGGTGTTAGAATGGAGGCAACGGGCAGGGTTTCGTTGGGTAAAACCTCTATCCCTTGAAGGATCTCAACGAGAGCTTGTCGATGAGATTCAGAAGTCTGAATGAGATCATATAGTGTCATTTTTACGGGCGATTGATGAAGCTGTTTGATCATGGTTCGGTGGGCAACTCCATTAGAGACGGGATAGGCGGGTCCGCGAATAACCACTTTAGGTGGTGGTGTAATTGGGATGGTTGAAGGAGAAAGAGATGCCGCAGGTGTGTTTTCTTTCGCTTTCCCATTGTTTTTCTATGCTCGAGTAGCGACACTAATCATATTAATCTCGTAGATCTGAGATGAGGAAGATGGTTGGGATAATTCATGGTCTTCAAGAGGTGGGGTTGTAATAATGATAGATCTTGGTGAGGCGGGGATAGATGATATAGTAGAGGGAATTGACGCTAGAGGTCTCTCCCTTCGTAAGTTGTCTTTCTTAATCTGTCTATCCGGGAGAGGTGACTGACGAAGGAGGGTTTTTAGAGCTTTGCATCCCTCCACATCATGTCCTGGTGTGCGGTGATAAGCGCAGATTTTAGACTCATCGTAACCCATAGGTCGGGGTTTAGACGGGTCATAAGGTCTAAGTGGAGGTAGGGAAATGGTCGCATTCTCCACCAACATAGCAAGGATTTTGGCGTAAGATCCTTTGAGTGGGTCAAAATCGGAAGAGGATGAGGGTATTGATTGTGTGGGTTGTGGTAATGTTTGGGCGTGTTTAGTTCGTATGGGTGATGGTTTAGCCGAGGGGTGCTGACACATGTTTTTCACTAAACGTGGTTTCTTGGACATAGAAGTTACGTTCAGCTGGTTAGATGATGAGGCTACAGATGGCGTGGTAGCGGGAAACAACCACGGAGAAAGGGGAGTGACAGAAAATAAATCCTTTGATGATGGGATTGGTTTAGGGTTGATAGGTGGACCGGATACGCGGGGTAACGATGTTGTGATACCCTTTGATCTCTGTATAGGTGTAGAAGGCGTAGGTCGTTTTGCAGAAAACAACGGAGGTATGATATATTGGTGTAAAGTGGAGGGATGAGGTCCCAATATGGAAGGTGGGTGTGACGATGAAGGTTTTAATTGTGATAGAGGTCCCGGATTGCGTTCGCCTCTCTAGGTGGCGGAACGGATTTATTTTGGATAGATCGAGTCGCTTAGGCGGGTGTGTCAGATTGGGCATTGGTGAGGTCCCAAGCGTAGGGGAAGATCTGGTTAAGTTGATAGAAGTGGACGGGGCATTTGGTAGAGGTGAGGGGGGTGAAGGCGAGAACAGGGGCATTTTAAGCTTCTGTAAGCACTTCGGGTAGATGGTGGAGACATCAGGATCAGTCATTTGCATTTGAGTAGAAAAAGGGGTACTCAAACGTTCCCATAGGGCCTGTCTATCTTCTGTGGAATGACAGTCTCCAGGTGTGATTTGTAATTTTGGTACGGAAGAAAAGTGAGTTGTAATTCCAGTCCATTGCGGGTGTGACACAGGAGGCAGATGAGGCACTGTATCAATAGATGTTAGGAGGTCAACCGGTTGTTGAAAAGATTTAGGCGATGAGGGACTAATAGGTAGGAGGGCGTGTTCGAGGAGATCTGTCATGTTAAAAGAATGTGGTGATGTTAGTGTAAGAGATTTCTCGTCTAAGGATGTCAAAAGGAGTGGTGAGCCTTCCTCTTGTGTAGCAAGAGTGGTAGAAGGGGACGTTTGGGAAATAGATAAATTAGATAGCATCCGCTCACAGTCTTGTAGGGATGTGGTGTAAGAAGACTCATTGATGGGAAGGGAAGCCTGGGCAGTTAACTCTTCTATGGGTAAAGGAACGATTTCGCTTTGGCTTGATGGTGGTAAAGGAGGTTCGGGCTCCTGTGTTAGTGAAGAGGTCTGATTCAAAATTTTCTCGATAGAGGCTTTTGGCTGAGAATCGAAGACTGCATGGATCTCATGAACACTCTCCTCAGCTAAGATATCTTGGTTCACGTTGCTGTTGGACGAGTGATTCGGGAATGGCTTGTTGAAAATTTTCAAATTTCGGTTAGCAGGGGCGTTAGGATTATCGAGTGTTATATCCCCTGCATCAACCATTTCCTGCACTATGTTTTTCAACATCTTGCAGTTTTCATGACTATGTCCTTTTACGTGGTGAAAGTTACAAAAGTCATTTTCTTTGTACCAGGAAGGTATTGCGCGGGTGGAGTCAAACCCGGAGTGAGGTTTAACAGGGGGCAAGGTGATAGCCCCAGCTTTGAGCAATTTCTCCAATATCACACCATAGGTTTCTCCCAAGGGAGTGTAGCTGATGGGTTCGGCTTTGTATTTATAGGTGGTTTTTGGTGGAGTATTGGACGGTGGTTGGGATTTGACCATCACCGCGTGGACAGCTCCTTTTGATTTAGAAGAGGTGGGTGCGTGAGGAGTGGTGGTATTTGGTTTATTGGTAGAATCGGGAGTTCGGAAAGTGGAGTTCTTGTTGCGAACCGCAATTTCTCTTCCTCTAAGGCTCGAATTTCTAATTTTCGAGCCATAGTAAAGGCCTCGTCGAATGTATGGAAAGTTTGAATTTGGAGGGTAGGGGAGATGTGCTTAGCGCAGCCGCGTAAAACAGATTCGATAAGTTCGGTTTGAGGCAAGGCATACGTAAGTTGGTTGATAAGGCCCCGCCATCGTCCAACGAAATCTGCGATAGATTCGTCTTCGAATTGTCGGATGGCATAGAGGTCAGTGATAGATACTTTCTTGGCAATGTTAATGGAGAAATGATCCAAGAAAGATTGGGCTAGTTGGTTAAAAGAGAAGATTGAGTGCTGGGTTAAAGCACATGTACCACTCAAGCGAGGCCCTGATAAGGACATGGGAAAGGTGCGGAGTAACAAGGCATCATCATGGGCAATCAAATAACAAGCATGTCTAAATGATCGCAAGTGTTGTTGAGGATCCTCTTTACTGTTAAAACGAGTAAACTTTGGCAACTCCCATTGAGGAGGATATGAATGAAGGGGGACAGAAGGGTGAATGGGCTCCCGACAAACTTGCTCGTATGTCAAGGCGCTACGACTTCCTGAAACGGAAGCCTCCAGGTTTTGCATTTTGTCCATCATTTGCTTGATGAAATCTGTGGTTGGATGAGATGATGGTGCCACAGAATAGGGATGTCCCATATAAGGTGTTGAGGTTACTGGATACGTGTATGGGAATGAAAAGGTAGGCGGAGCTTGAGAAGGAAAGCTCGTTTGAATAGGTGGCAGAGAGTAAGTCATGAATGGAGTGGTCTGAAAGAGAGATGAGATAGGGGCAGTTGGTGGTAGCGATACGTGGGGCCCCAGGTTAACCAAAGGAAAGCTAATCGGGGTCGTATGAACCTCTGAAGCTGTCGGATTGGGAGACGGGGCTAGTGATGCAGGAAGTAAGGTATTGTTATCAGGAGGAGTAGGAGCTAAATGAGCAGCTATACTAATAGGCATGCCCATAAGGAGCTGACCATCAGGCGTACGGTCAGGGGTATGAGACAAATAGTATTGTGCAATACAGCGCTGGGATTAGCATCCAAGAAATTTGGCAAAGTCCTTGTCTCCTACAGGAATTTGGGGGATCTCACTGGTGTCTGTAGGGTTCCCTATAGAATGTGAAGGGGGTGATTCAGGCAAAGACACAGAGCAGGCATGTGAAACCATGGCGGCGGCTTGCTTCCGAGTGATGACAACCATAGACTAGAACACACAGGAAAGTTTCAATCTATCAAGAACAAAAACAACCTCTGAATGGTGAATTTGGCAAGCTGCTGGTTTGTCAGGGGCTGATGAAGACAGTAACCGATATCGGTTTAGTAACCGGTGTCGGTCACAGATCAAACGACGTCGGTCCCTTAACCGATGGCGGTGTCAAAAGTCTAGGATAAGAAGATATAAAAGGCTGCTGATTTGATTTTAGTAATGTTGAGTATGTTTAGCAACTTATTGATCACAGAAGACAAAGTATGACAGAGAAAACAGGATTTGAAAACAAGCAAGAGGCACACGCAAATCTAGAGACTAACCCTAGGGTTAATTTTAATTATCGTGGGCTTATGCCTTTAGACGTAAGATGATGTCAGAATCCTAAACAACAAGACCTAGGGGAAATGTCAAGTTTGTTTTGGCTTATAAGGTTACCTCAATCGGGTGGAGGAATACCGCGGAAAAGGGGGGATGTTTGAGCTGTTGTGTTAATTGTGAAGTGATTCGGTATGTGTTGTGCAGTGAAACTAAGGTTAATTTCTGTCAATACCGTGGATATCACCCCACGTGTACGATTGCATTTACTTAATCTATGTTCACTAGAATTGGAGAACAACAAGCAGGAATGCAATGCACGTGTTTTATATCCAAATCGAAAATTATATTCGATGAAGCAAGAGAGATGACTTTCACTAATGCGAAACCAGGAAAGCAAGACAAAATCTTTACTAAATATATAACAAAAACAAGAATAAAGAAATATGCTTCCTAAAATGAAAATAAGCAAGAGACAGAAACCCAAAATGGGTCCCA
This sequence comes from Taxus wallichiana var. yunnanensis, assembly GCA_018340775.1. Lineage (NCBI taxonomy): Eukaryota > Viridiplantae > Streptophyta > Pinopsida > Cupressales > Taxaceae > Taxus > Taxus wallichiana. Next base: position 309,320,434 of record CM031237.1, read on the forward strand.
CCGGGCGTGCCAAAATGTTTCACTCGGAAAATGCTTCGTTCCTTATAGAAACAGATAAGGTTAGGGTTAGGAGGAATACCTGTAGAATGTCGAGATGATGTGCGCGTACCGTAGAGAAAGATCAAAGTCGATCATGGAGAACTCCTTTTGTATGGGAAGGACTACCTGCAAATAAGAACACAAGACCACAAGATTTGATTAAACAATAAATGAGGAAACTGCCTTGGGCCCAGGAAATGTAAAACTTCCTTTCGAAGGTGGTCAGTTTCCCTGCTAACATGAATTAACACAAAAGACTGTAAAATATCAATTAAATTGCTTGGTTGAACTGGGTAGGGGAAAGGCTGTTTTTCCTGGTTTTTGATCAAAGGAACCGATGCGAGTTACTATATAATGCGATGCCGATTCATCGATAACCGATACCGGTGGATTCTAGGATCTTCTGGGCTGGTTGTGGAGTTTGTAATGGCTGGTTTTTGGATAGTTTTTAGGAAATGGGATGGTTAGAAACAAAAGAATGACAGCTAGAGGCAATGGTACGTTGGATAATGGATCCAGAAACGGATTTGGGAGGACTGTAATTCCAAAAGCATAAGAAATGTTATAATGGAGGACATGCAAGATGTAACTTACTGGATTTGATGAAGGTGCCAGTTGATCTCTTTTGCTGTAAACACGTCTAATATTTTCACTCGTCTCTGCTTGATCAAGTGAAGATCTGGACTCTGTTCCTCGTTCGCAATGCCCTCGCTTGATCCAGAAATCCTTTGACTGATCTCTCAAAATGAAATTCCGATCCGTTGTTATGGCTTGGGAAGCCCATTTACAGGGAACCGATGGCGGTTGCGTAACCGACGGCGGTCGAGTAGGAACCGGCATCGGTTAGGAAAAAGTAGGCTATTTTTAGTAGAATAGCCCACCTTCCCTGTTTTTCTCCCGAGGGATCAGTTGCGGGCTTGGTCAAGTGGCTAGAAGGTCGGCTTTTGGTGCGAGTAAGGAGGCATTAGTTATGGATGTGAGTCTAGACTAAGTCATGGGTCTTAATTAGCTTAGTTTAGGGTTAGAGCTAGGTCATGATGAGGTGGCAAAGTGAGGTGGCGTGTAAGGTGATGTGGATTTATCAATTAGAGGGCAATTAATAAATAATTGTGTAAGGTTTAGGTGGTGAGGTTAGGTTGCGAAATGAGATGCGGGTCTGAGGGGTCGTAAGACACAAATTTGGTGTCTACACCCCACAATCTAAAAATGCGTTCATAATAATATTTCATACATGCATAATAATAATGAGTCCTTGCAAAAGCATAAAAATAGACACAATATTCTTGTAATTAAGGTTGAAAGGGTAAGAAGAGTGCAAACAAACAAAATAGGGAGGATGCAACCACAAACTTGTATTTTATTGCATCATGATATGCACAGTTCAATCTATTACAAGATAAGGGCTTGGATCACCATGCAAGGAGTCCACTATAAGGGCTGCAACACATTGGCTTCACAAAGCAATTTTGTGAGCTTTGCTACAACAAAAATACCTCCCTTTATAATGAGCCTAACACTCCAATTTATAGAAAAATGAGAAGGGAGAGAGAAGGGAAAAATGGAAATCCCAAAATTTGTCTCTGTTAACCACTTGTAAGAGGCATTAAATAGAGTGAAATTATTGTATGTTACTTGTAAAAGGCTTCCCATAATGTCCTAGGTGCGCAATAGAAAAAGAATGATGACCATGCCTCTTAATTGCACTCCCAACTACCAAATAAAACACTGTCATGAATCCGGCCACATTTTATAAAAATCTCCATCGATTTCTCATCAAATACCAAATTTCTTGATTTTTGTAAGTAGGACTCGGAGCCATGAGTCCAATGGTACCAATTTTGTGTGATTTCATTGAGAAATGCAAAATTTATGGTCATCGAGTGTGAGCGGCTATTTTGAGTTTGCAAGCATTTTGTCATTTAACAGGAATGAGCATTAATTGACTGGAGCTGAACATGTTACTATTGTAAATATCTTCCCCTCGGGTAGATATAGACAAGCAGAAGAATATGGAAATCAAAGGAACTCAAAAACCTACATTTATTTATGCCAAAAGTCGCGCCAAGGCGTAGGTAAGAGGCGCACAGCAAGAGGTGTCGACATGTAAAAAGTCGCGCCAAGGCGCAGGTAAGAGGCGCACAGCAAGAGGTGTTGACATGAAAAAGTTACGCCAAGGCACAGGTAAGAGGCACATGATAGAAGGTGTCGACACGAAAATGGATGCACCCATGGCGCAGGTAAAAGGCGCACGACACAAGGTGTCGACTCAAGAATGGATGTGCCCATGGCGGAGGTAAGAGGTGCACAACAAGAGGTGTCGACATGCAAAAAGTCGCGCCAAGGCACAGGTAAGAGGTGCACGACGAAGGTATCGACATGAAAATGGATGTGCCCATGGCGCAGGTAGAGGCACACGTAAATGGATGTCGACATGGAAATGGATGCGCCCATGGCGCAGGTAAGGGGCGCACGTAAATGGATGTCGACATGGAAATGGATGCGCCCATGGCGCGAGTAAAGGCGCATGACACAAGGTGTCGACACAAAAATGGATCCATCCATGGCACGAGGTAAGAGGATGTTGACACAAAGGTGGATGCGCCAAGGCGCACCTTCAGGAGGCGCAACATTCTGAGTGCTGACAGGAAGCAAACCCTAGCGCAGATATTCAGATGGCCATAACTTTTCACAGGGAGCTTGGATTCATGCAAGGTTGGAATTTTCAGAAATCTTACAAGGTCCTCTATCCAACTACAATTGGATATATTTAATTGGGTGAGAACAAATTCTTAAAAATGCAAAATACAGTTCGCCACTTTTTAAGTTTGCTAGGGTTCTCACCTACCGTCATAATGAGATGAATTAAATGCAATCTGGAGGTGGTTGGGGTAGGTTTTGAATTCCTCTCTCTCTTCCCTCTCTCATTCTTCCTATAAATTGTAAGGAGGGGCTTCTTTCTAAAGGTTAGACATTCGTAATGCAACTTTTCCTCTTGAAATTTTGCGGTGTGTTGTATCAATCTTTGGAGAAAATAATACATGTTTGTGGATGATTCTCAACCCTCTCTCGTGTTCATTTGCATCCTCTTGATCTTTCACACTGCAAATCACAGTTATCTCGTGCATGATCTTACATTGCATTTTTATGGTTTGTGTTTATTGGCAAGACAAGTGTTCTTCATTCCTCGGTGCATCACCTTTGTAGTTTAGGTTTTATTTTTATGCATCTTCTTACCTTGTCTCCTTGGCAAGTTAGTTTAGGTTTTGAGTAAACCCTCTACATTTTTACGTGTGCATTTGAACAGAGGAATAGGAACCGGCCTTCATCCAGGAGAGCTTTTCCGATTTCACAAGGTCCCACACTTGGGAAAAGCTCCATGTTATGCAATCACACTGAGAGTCTCAACCCATCGAGTTGCAGACACTCAGGGGTGCTATGATTCACCATCAATAGTTACTTTTATTTTAATATATCTACCCTCATTTCAGAAAGTTCAATTTTATGAAAATCGGAGTTCAGAGTCAAAAGTTATGGTCATTTGAATTTCGAGAGGTCAAACATTGACTTTTCTCTTCATTGCGGCTATTTCGGCAAAATCAGGTTTGTGTGTCCCTACTGTCTCGGACACTTTCACCCGCATCACCTGATTTAGGCTTCCTTGTCCCCGTACATCTGCCATTGATTGGTCTCGTAGGGTTGTTGACCTCTGCATTCACCGTAACATACGGTTCCTTTTCGGCTTTTTTCCTTTGAGCGTCTCGCACGTACTTTTGTCCCAACTGTCTTAGACACATTTCTCCACGCCACCCGCAATGCACGACTTGTAAAAATTAGCTTTTCATGTTCCACGTGTACCTACGTACCAACTATCCCACGAACCACCTGGGACAAAAAGTTCCACTTTTTCCGATTATTCTTAGTGATTTTGGCAATGCGTGCCCCACGTGTCCCTATTGAACTTGTGCGGTCTGGGACACAGAAAGCTGATTTAGTCAATTCCTTTGAATTTCGGATTAGAACCTAGTACGATGAACCTTGGTATGATCCGCAACCTCTAGACCCATAATGCATTAAAACAAGCCTGCAACTTCAATTTTTGGATTTTTCAAATTTTTCTAACTTCTTGGGTTTTTTCCTTGTATGGGGAAGTTAGAGAGAAACCAAAGGCACCCCCAAAGCATGATTTTTGGCCTTGAATCAATCTACTTGCTTGGGACTAAAGAATTTGATGTATGTTATCAAAATTACCTCAAGGGGTGAATTTTGGATAATAGTGCTAAGGAAAATTCGGACCAATGCCGGGTCCGTTAAGGGATTTTTTCCCAAAATTTTTTTTGACGCAAAGTGAAGAAAAACTTCACAAGGCCATAACTTTTGATAGAGAGCTCAGTTTTGGGAAAATGAGGACATTCTGGAAACCTCTTGATGTTCTCTTTGCACAAGATTCATTAAATTATTGTTTTGATAAAATTTGAGTAAATTTTATGAAAACGTTTATGTGACTTTTACATTGTCAACTAGTAAATTTTAACTTATATATTTTTTTAAAAAAAAATTCATTCTTTCTCCTTCAACATGTCAAATAGACATGGAGGTTTCCATTAGGAAAGTGTTAGGATATATAGCAAGTGTAAAATTGTTGGTTTGATTTGCATTTCGAAATTACAAGTTTCTTTTTTTTACAGCAAAAAGCCTGCAGATTTGCCTTGGCTCAATTGGAAGATTTTCAAGACATTTCCTTAAGTGTTTTTAGTTTGGTTTGGGATAATTTTGTCCTCATTAATTCCAATTGATTATTTCATTTTCCTCTTATCTATTTGCAGGGTTATTTGAACATTTGATAAAGGAATTTTACAAAGTATACAAGTGAATTGAAAGAAGTGTATACATTTACAGAACAAAAATTTACTATCTCTTTTGCCATGAAATAAAACATTAAATTCATTCCAAGTTGTTTGTAAATATTTTTCTTTCTTTCAGTCACATTAAAACAAGAATGCAGTTTCTATTCTTTCTAAAATCATATATTTTAAACAAGGCAAAATAATACATTTTCTCTTAACGTGTTTCACTTTTCCACTTTCCAAACAGGATTTCATAGTGCATGTTAAACACATATTTCCAATGGAAATAATATCATATGAACAAGGCAAACACTTCCATTAATTCAAATGAAACTCTTACAACTTCCTTTCCATTTGATTTCAAAATACAACATACAAAATACATATCATTCTTTCACATTCTTTCCAAAAATAGAATAGAGTATAACTCTTTTACATTTCAAATTTCAACTTTCATTGTCAATACAAAGTATCTTTCCATTACAATTAATATACAGATCATCCACTTTAAAGTGGGAAAGGGCTACAATAAGATTTCATTTCACAAGGGACTATCAAACTGTCTTTTTTCCAGCTCCAAAATAGCAACATGCAGATTTCTCATTCCTCCAATTTGGTCACAACAAGAGTAGGGGAAAGGCAACGCTCTCCACCCAACCAAGACATCCAATGAAGAGGAGAATCCATCCTTCTTCATTGGCCCCGAGCCCCAACCATAGTACAATAAAAGATGTGATCCAAATCATGGCAACAACAGGCTTCCAAAAATACACAAGCAACATTTTCACAATAAAATACAGTCCCAAAATAGAATGTAGTTTACAACTACATTAAAACATGAAAAACAATACAACAGGCTTTATCAAGCAAGCCAAAGGAGCAAAAACTATGGGGATGCTTCTTATGCCTCCCAAAAGGGGAAATAGGCATCACCACCTGAATTACAAACCACCAAAATATAGCATATCAAAACCTGACATTCCTTATTCCTTCCCAAGCACCCCTTATTCCTCACATTTCCTTATGCCTCCCCAACCTCTTATGGCACCCCATAACGAGTAAATAAATGCAAGCTATTTCTTTGTAAGGTGGAACCCAAATCCCAACACCCTCCTCCCTTATACCTCCATAAAACACACTGTATGCCTCCCACAAAATAAATCCCATAGTCTTATCTACACCATTCCTAGGCCATCTAACCAACAACCCACAAACATGCCAAAACATTCACACATTAAAATTTTCATAAACAAGAAAGAAGCATTACAAGAGCCAAGATCCTAACTCTCCATGATGGAGATATTCCAAGTTCAAAAACAACAATCTTTATCCCAATGCAAGCAATCCAAATCAGCCAAGCACAAACATATAACAATCTTCCAAAAAATTCTTCAAAGCAAGAGCTCCAAAACAACAAAAGAATTCACCCAAGAATGAAGTCTCCAAAGTGAAGCAACCCAAAACAAAGCAAATTTTTTTAATTTTTTAGAAGAAGGAAGGGAAGAGGATGAGGTGGATCCATGTAGGATGCCACATCACACATCCTCAAGCCCAACCCTAAAATTCAACTTAATTCTCCAATGCATAATAAACAGGTGGGTGAATAAAATGACAGTTTACTTACACACTCAAATCCAACCCACACCACAAAGGACTGAAATTAAATCATGTAAGAAAAGTGTAATTAAAACCTACAAATTTCCTTCTCAAAAAGTATTATCAAAGTCAAATTTCAATTCTCCAACCATAGGTGTTGTTGGTAAATAAATTTAAGAGGTATAAGACAAGTTTAACTTGTCCCACACGCCTCCAAAATTAGCCTCTAAGGACAAATTCGAATTTTCAAGAAGGTGGAGTGCTTCACACTCAAAAGTTAACTTACACATCACTTACACATCTCTTATAACACTTTAAATCAAGGCCAACAACTCTATTAATTAATTTCTCATGATATCTTTTAATTAATTAATATTAACAACATACATACCCATAATATTAATACAACATTTAATAAATAAAGAAAAGGGGCAAATGCATCACAAAATAAACACATGCAACATCAAACAAAAGGGTCAAATAAAAATATACACATAACCCCTTGGTCACATTTAAAGGTGATCCCCCATGGGAATCCCTAACACACACAAACACGCACAAACAAACACTAGTTGCCATGGTGACCTTGTTGAATTCATCTATAATTCTAATGTGGTTGGTCTCTAATCCCCTGATTTTTGTTGTGATATTTTAACCAAAAAAACACAATACCTCCTTCGCCTTGTGGCCATATCAAAACATCCAAAATAATATAAATAAAATTCCAAAATCATCTAGATATATGAATCACAACAACATCTAAGAAACCAACAAGATCATTTGCAATTTTAATCAACAACTATATCATCATCAAATAATTTCCATTTCTAGGTCTACTCACAATATCCAAATCTCACATGTCCGAACAACATCCATAATATAACCATGTTAAACATATATCAACATCAATATCCAAAATGTCTCTAATAATCATCATGAATCATAACTCGAATCAAGTCAACAATAATCTATGATCTAACATCTAACATCATATATAATAAAGTCCATAATATAATTAAGCAAGATCATGATCAATATCAAAAGGTGTCAAAGGAAAGTGGGCACTACATCCCCTCCCTTAGACTTGACTTTCTCCTTGAAATCATTGGAAAAATGTGGAAACCGAACTCGTAGCAAAGTAGCATACTCCAATGTAGCTGTAGTCTCATCATATATGTCCCACTACACCTGCACTCGATCAACCTCTTTGCCTCAAGGCCGTGGTCCCGTGATCTATGATGTGAACAAGCTCAATCATCACCCGCCCTTGATCCTACACCTATAATGAGGTCCAATCTAGCACATGAGAGGGATCTACAACATATCTCCTAAGAATTGAAACATGAAACACATCATGTATGCAAGACAAGCTAGGTGGCAATGCTAGATGGTAGGCCAATGGGCCGATACGCTCCAAGATCTCAAAAGGAGCCACAAATATAGGAGCTAACTTAGAACCTTTTCCATAATGGATAGGGCTCTTATGTGGCTTGACACAAAGGAACACTTCATGCCCACATCAAAACTACGGTTGGTCCAGTGCTAATCTACGTACTTATTCTACCTATCCCGTGCTTCCTACAATCTCTTCATGTATGTCCGATCAAAACCACCTCCGCTTCCATCTCTTATAACAAAGATGGTCCAAGAGAAACCCTGTCCTCTAACTTGTCCCAACTAAGAGGTGTCTTGCACTCTCTACCATACAAATCCTGAAAAGGAGCCATGCTTATAGAACTCTGAAAACTATAATTATAAGTGAACTCTACCAAGTAAAGGTACTCCTCCCATCTAGACCGCTGATCCATCACATACATCCTTGAGCACATCCTCTAAAATTTGATTCACCCGCTCGCCTATCCATCTATCTCGGTGGTGATATGATGTGCTGAAGTTGATTCTTGTCCCGAGGGTGTGCTGCATGGTAGTCAGTAAATGGGAAGTGTACAAAGGATCATGGTCACTAATAATCTTCTATGGAATCCATGTGCAACCCCGCCAATCTCATCAAGATATACTCATGCCACTACACAAGCTATATAAGTGGTCTTTATCGGAGAAAAGTGAGCCACTTTTATCAATTTATCAACCGTGACCATGATGGCGTCGTGGTGATATCTCGACATCGGTAGTCCAATAATGAAGTCCATGGAAATGGTGTCCCACTTCTATTCCATTATAACATGAGGAAAGAGAAGGCCAAAGCAGGATGCTAATGTTCACCTTTCACTTTCTATCACTTTAAATAGTGTGACAAAAATGAGCCACGTCTCTATGAAGTCCTCTCCAATGATACAACTGTCTTAAAGTAGCGTGCATCTTCTTCACCCCAGGATGGGCTGAATAGGGTGCATGATGTGCCTCTGTCAATATGTCCTACCTCAATCTTCCATCTCTAGGAACATAAATTTGACCTCTATGTTTTAGAAGGCCATCTTCCTCTAGTGAGAAACCATCAAACTTCCCCTCGAGGGGTCTCTGAGACTCGATCTCTGCTCGAATTGTATGTAGAAGTTGTCAAGAGGAAGTTACTAAAGAATCCTACTCCGTAAATCTATGCCCACTAAGGTGGTCATAGCCACATGTCTCCATCTACTGAGAGCATCTTCCACCACATTCTCCTTCCCCTTCACATGCTCAATCTCCATATCATACTCATAAAGCAACTCCATCCAACACCACTGACAAGCGTTGAGATTGGGCTGCATGAAGAGGTGGCGAAGACTCAAATGATCAGTCTTGAGTGTGAATCTCTAACCAAGAAGAAAGTGCCTCCATCAAACCAAAGCGTGCACAACTACCGTAAGCTCAAGATCATGAGTCAGATAATTAAGCTCATAATATTTGAGTTTTTCGAGACACAAAAGCCACTACTCTTCCCTCCTACATCAACACACCTCCAATTCTTGCTAAAGAAGCATCCATGTAGACAAAACAATCACCCCTAAGGATTAAGCACTCGCAATAATAGGTGTTGAAGTGAGGCATTCCTTTAGTGTCTCACGAAGGCCTACTCACACTGTTTGACCAAACAAACTTCTTCCCTTTCCACTGAAGGGAAGTGATGGGGTGTGCAATGCGAGAGAAGTCTTGAACAAATCTCCTATAGTAACCTACCAATCCCATGAAGTTACGCACTTAAGTCAAAATAGTGGTGTACTTGCCAGGTTCATGATATCTCTAATCTTGGAAGGATCGACGACAATACCTTTCCCAAGAAATGATATGCCCCAAATACTGCACCTCTGTCTGAAAGAATGCACACTTCTCCAAATTCTCAGTAAAGGTGCTTCTCTCAAAGAAACTCGAAGAACTCGTGAGTGAAGGTGCCCTTCGTGCTCCTCATACATCCATAATTAAATAAAAATGTCATCAAGGAAGATGAGCATGAAGCGATCTAAGAAAGTCCTCAATACCCCATTCATCAAACTCATAAACATCTGTGGGGCATTAGTTAAACAAAAAGGTACCAATGTGAACTCATAGTGGCCATATCTTATATGGAAGGTGGTCTTATGAATGTTCACCTCCGAAATCCTCAATGATGGTAGCGACTTAAGTTCTATCTTAGAGAAAACTATGGCTACCTTCACATGATCAAATAAATCATCAATGTGCGGAAGGATATAACGATTCTTGATCGTTACTTTGTTCAAATTAGCGGTAATCAATACACAACCACAAGGATCCATCCTTCTTCTTCACAAAATCACCCACATTGCACCCCAAGGGGACATGCTAGGATGAACAAGGCATTTCTCCAAGAGGCCCTCCCAGTAACACGCAACTTGAGCTTGCAGAGCTCTAGGTTAGTTATATGATAAGGTGCTCGTGAGATAGGCTCTACTCCCGAAACCAGATGTTGTCTCTGCCGAGTCTCTCGCCTGGTAAGATCCTGCTAAGTGAGCTCTCTAGGAACCTTGTGTCCTGATGGGACCCCTAGGGGGAGGCCCCATACTCTGAGCTCTCTGTGCATCAAACCTCTATGGAGGTCTATAAAGTGGGAAAGACTTCTGCTGGTGCTACTGCTATGGTCTAAAAGATGACTATGCTAAAACCTATCCAACATGAGGACGTGGTACTCGACCCCCTCAATCTACTATTTTGCATCTGTTATATGCGGCTCTAGACTCAAGCTCTAACCTGCTAGGTCTTTCCCCGAGTCTCCTCTGCTGTATAGGCCTTCTCAACAGCCTCAGCTAATGTCTGTGGACAATGGATCCACACTGCACCTCCAATTTCTAGATTTAGGCCCTAGATGAACTTGTAGATCCACACCTACTCATCCTGCATGTAATCAACATACTAGAGTAGATCCAAATCTACTCTCATACTCAGCCACTGTAAGAGATGCCTATCGGAGGTCATGGAACTCATCTATCCGTTGTTGTATAAACCTTTGTGACAAATATCTAGTCCTGAATCGATCCTCAATGAGCTCCGAGGTAACTATCTTAGAATAAAAATGGAGCTTCTACCTCCGTCTCGCCACAGACACCACTCCATCCCTTAGTAGATGGATCACAACACGAGCTTTCATGTTGCTAGAACAAGGAAAGAGCTTGAAGCACCCTCTCAAGCTCACTAACTAGGCCTCTTCTTGAAATCCAATTGTGTCACCAAAATAATGTTATGGCCAAAGCTTCAGGATCTCCTTGATGTGATTTGTAGCTATGGTATGATGACCTCTAGGCCTGTCTTCATGCTCATCCCTAGGTCTAGGGCTCCGAGACCTCTCTCTATGTCCTGTAACTTGGTCACCCTTTCCCTCTATGGTGACTCTGCTCAGTAGCTGAATCTACATGGGAGTTCTCTCCTCCATGCTCCTCGCTGGGTCAAGGAGATACATGAACCTCAATGGAAGTGACTCTATCGTGTCTGGCTACATGCCCTCCTACTGATCCTTTGCGTAGAGTGACATTAACATCCTTAAGAGTCTACAAGATCTGTGGTAGGATAGCTGCTACGGAATGCTCTGGAGGTGGTATGCCTAGGTCTATGTGAAGAGGATCCTCACCTTTATGTGCCTTCTCGCACAAAGCAAGAAGACGAGTTAGTTCCTTATTCTAGGTTTTACTTAGTTTTCATGTTTACTAAAATATGTAATTTATAAACTAAGTTGTCTTCTAGATTTAAAAGTGTGTTAGGTTTAAGGTTCATGTCTCAAGTTTTATAGTGTTCCCAATGGCGTGGATTTTGAACCATCGCTCACGATACCAAGTGTGATTCCTGCTAAAAAAACCCACTTGAGACCCAAGAACAACCTAGGATTAGTTAGTAAAAAATATGGAATAATTTATTTTTGTTTAAAAGAGTCTATAATCAGGTTACAAAACAATAGTTGTCACTAATAGTTCTAGATCAATTCTAATCCACTAGAATATACTTTTATTTTATTAACAATTATTAGAGGTCACAAGGTCCCAAAATTTAGGGTTAGAAAGTTCAATTAGGGTCAGAGGGTAATTCCTCACCATACCCACTCTCTAATAGGCTTAAAGATTCAATTTGATTTTCTCAAAATTAGTGCATTAAAAATTTCCCTAAATCATTCCCATTAGATGGGAAATTTCCTCACCTTTCCATTAATATAAAGAAGTCCTCCTAACTCCTCATATTGCTCAAGTTATGGGCCAGCGGGCCTTGGGGTTAAAATTTTCCCAAGAGCAGCTCAGAGGCCTGTGGGGAGAAAATTTGCCCCTAGCGGTGGTTCAAGTCCTAGGTTGGGAGTGAAATATTTTCCCACACTAGGCCTATAGGCCATGGGAAGAAATTTTTCCTAGGGGAGGAGTTGGGTCGGTGGGGCCACAGGAGACATTTTTGAAATTTCCCGCGGGGGCAAAAAGCCACCCTTACACCCACACTCCCATGAGTCCATAAAGCTACAAGGGACACATGGAAGCTATTAATATCAAGCACAGAGAAAATGGGGTGGCAGTGATAAAATATTTTTAGTGCCTCAAAGGGAAAAAGGGTAAAATTCACCCGCGATGCCATGTGGTAGCTCCTGATTGGTTATGGGCCGATGGGGAACTTTAGAAAATTTTCCCAATTTTTTTTTCTGAAAACAGAAAAGGAAAAAAGGAACCCACTCCTTAACTTAATGCCTCGTGATGCCACATGGCATCTCTTGATTGGTCATGGGCAATGGGGAAAATTTAGAAAATTTTCCCTAAAATTTTTTTTTTTAAAGTGCTAAGAAAAAAAGTGATCCGCCCCTCCACCCAATGCCTCGTGGTGCTATGTGAAGCCTCTAATTTAGCGGGTGGTGGGGGCGGGGAAAATTAGGAAAATTTTTAACAAAAAATTTCCAAGTGATAAGGGAAAATTCGGACCCGTGGGTCCGCCAAGGAAATTTTTCCAAAATTTTTTTTTTACACCAAGTGAAGAAAAAAACTTCAAAAGGCCATAACTTTTGATAGAGAGATCATTTTTTGGAAAATGAGGAATTTATTGGAAGATCTCGATGTCCTCTTTGCACATGATTCATTAAATTCTAGTTTTTATAAAATTTAAGGAGTCAATTTTGTGAAAACGTTCTGCAGGATTTTTACAGGGTGAACTGGTAAATTTTAACTTATAAAATTTTGTTCAAATTTGTCATTCTTTCTCCTTCAACATGTCAAACAGACATGGAGGTTTCCATTAGGAAAGTTTTAGGATATATATCAAGTGTAAAATTGTTGGTTTGATCTGCATTTTGAAATTACAAGTTTCTTTTTACAACAAAAAGCCTGCAGATTTGCCTTGGCTCGATTGGAAGATTTTCAAGACATTTCCTTAAGTGTTTTTAGTTTGGTTTGGGATCATTTTTCCTCATTAAGTCCAATTGATTATTTCATTTGCCTCTTATCTATTTGCAGGGTTATTTGAACATTTGATAAAGGAATTTTACAAAGTATACAGTGAATTGAAAGAAGTGTATACATTTACAGAACATAAATTTACTATCTCTTTTGCCATGAAATAAAACATTGAATTCATTCCATGCTGGTCATAAATATTTTTCTTTCTTTCAATCAAACATTAAAACAAGAATGCAGTTTCTATTCTTTCCAAAATCATATATTATAAACAAGGTAGAATAATACATTTTCTCCTCACGTGTTTCATTTTTCCACTTTCTAAACAGGATTTCATAGTGCATGTTAAACACATATTTCCAATGGAAATAATATCATATGAAAAAGGCAAAAACTTCCATTAATTCAAATGAAACTCTTACAACTTCCTTTCCATTTGATTTCAAAATACAACATACAAAATACGTATCATTCTTTCACATTCTTTCCAAAAAAAAGAATACAGTATAACTCTTTTACATTTTGAATTTCAACTTTCATTGTCAATACAAAGTATCTTTCCATTACAATTAATATACAGATCATTCACTTCAAAGTGGGAAAGGGCTAAGATCATTCATTTCAAAGGGAATGTCAAACTGTCTTTTTCTCAGTTCCAGAATAACAACATGCAGATTTCTCATTCCTCCAATTTGATCACAACAAGAGTAGGGGAAAGACAATGCTCTCCACCCAACCAAGAAATCCAATGAAGAGGAGAATCCATCCTTCTTCATTGGCCCCCAAGCCCCAACCATAGTACAATAAAATATGTGATCCAACTCATGACAACAACAGGTTTCAACAAACACACAAGAAACATTTTCACAATAAAACATAGTCCCAAAATAGAATGTAGTTTACAACTACATTAAAACATGACAAACAATACTAAGGCTTTATCAAGCAAGCCAAAGGAGCAAGAAACTATGGGGATTCTTCTTATGCCTCCCAAAATGGGAAATGGGTATCACCACCTGAATTACAAACCGCCAAAATATAGTATATCAAAACCTTGACATTCCTTATGCCTCCCCAAGTACCCCTTATTCCTCACATTTCCTTATGCCTCCCCAACCTCTTATGGCACCCCATAATGAGTAAATAAATGCAAGCTATTTCTTTGTAAGGTGGAACCCAAATCCCAACTCCCTCCTCCCTTATACCTCCCTAAAACACACTTATGCCTCCCAAAAATAAACCCCATAGTCTTCTCCTATACCATTCCTAGGCCATCTACCCAACAGCCCACAAACATGCCAAAACATTAACACATTAAAATTTTCATAAACAAGAAAGAATCATTTCAAGAGCCAAGATCCTAACTCTCCATGATGGAGTTATTCCAAAGTCCAAAACACCAAGCTTTATCCCAATGCAAGCAATCCAAATCAGCCAAGCACAAGCATGCAACAATCTTCAAAAAACTTCTTCAAAGAAAGATTTTCAAAACAACAAAATAATTCTCCCAAGAATGAAGTCTCCCAAGTGAAGTAACCCAAAACAAGGCAAGGAATTCAAATTTTATAGAAGGGGGAAGGGAAGAGGATGAGGTGGATCCATGTAGGATGCCACATCACACATCCTCAATCCCAACGCAAAATTCAACTTCATTCTCGAATGCATAATAAATAGGTGGGTGAATAAAATGACAGTTTACTTACACATTCAAATCCAACCCACATCCCAAAGGTCTGAAATTAAATCATGTAAGAATAGTGTAATTAAAACGTACAAATTGCCTTATCAAAAAGTATTATAAAAGTCAAATTTTCAACTCTCGAACCATACGTATGGTTGGTAAATAAATTTATGAGGTATGGGACAAGTTTAACTTGTCCTATAAGCCTCCAAAATCAGCCTTCAAGGACAAATTCGAATTTCCAAGAAGGTGGAGTGTTTCACACTCAAAAGTTAACTTACACATCTCTTATAACACTTTAAATCAAGGCCAACAACTCTATTAATTACTTTCTTATGATATCTTTTAATTAATTAATATTAACAACATGCTTACCCACAATATTAATACAAAATTTAATAAATAAAGAAAGGGGCAAATGCATCACAAAATAAACACATGCAACATTAAACAAAAGGGTCAAATAAATAAAACACATAACCCCTTGGTCATATTTAAAGGTTATCCCCCATGGGAATCCCTAACACACACAAACACACACAAACAAACACTAGTTGCCATGGTGACCTTGTTGAATTCATCTAGAATTCTAATGTGGTTGGTCTCCAATCCCCCGATGTTTGTTGTGATATTTTAACCTGCAAAACACAATACCTCCTTCGGCCTCATGGCCATATCAGAACATCCAAAATAATATAAATAAAATTCCAAAATCATCTAGATATATGAATCACAACAACATCTAAGAAACCAACAAGATCATTTGCAATTTTAATCAACAACTATATCATCATCAAATAATTTCCATTTCTAGGTCTACTCACAATATCCAAATCTCACATGTCCGAACAACATCCATAATATAACCATGTTAAATAGTATATCAACATCAATATCCAAAATGTCTCTAATAATCATCATGCATCATAACTGAATCAAGTCAACAATAATCCATGATCTAACATCTAACATCATACTATAATAAAGTCCATAATCATGTCCATAATATAATCAGCAGTATCAAAAGGTGTCAAAGGGAAGTGGGCACTATAGGATCATGAACCGTGATCCTTGAGATGGGCGTAAAACTTGAAACCGTCAATGCAAATCAAACTACATGAATCTATTTACTGTTAAGTTGGAAATATGATACAAGGTATGGGGAGAACCAACATAATTTTTATAAGTTTTGAAAGTGCATGATGTGGTTTTTATGACAAATTGTTTGTTCTCGGCCCAGATCTAGGGAAAACAATAAGAAATTTTCTAGTTGGTGGAATTTGATAAAACTTTGTAAAAATATCTACCCAAGCATATAAATCATGACCATGAAGTTTCATAGTGAATGGGCACGTGAGAGAGAGATATCGATATCATAAATTCAGGAAAACTATAGGTTAGCACAATGATCAGATTTCATGAATAAATCGATGTAAATTTTGGATAATTTTTCATGTGTTAAAGTACAATAATGGTCTTGATAATGTATTAACATTTTCTCAATATTTTCATGTTGCTCAATGGTAAAATCATGTCTTCTTGATCGATTATTACCCCACAGTCTTGAAAAAGATAGAGTCTCAATAGTCAATAAGACAAAATGTATACAAGAAAGGTTCTTAGAGGTATATGGGAGTGTTTTCAAGGCATTAATGGTATTCTTCAGGTATGAAACTCCTTTTATTTGTTTCATAGCTCAAGAACCATTTTGATTTAGATTACATAATATTGCTCAACTAGGATGATGAAATGAAAACTCTTGCCTAGTACTAGTGGAATCCATCATGAAAGATCATCATAGGGGTAGTTGTCCTAGAGTTTCTATGATGAGAAGAAATAAAATGAATACAATGACTGAGATTTAGGAAGAGGGAACCAATCCTTGTATACAAATATGGGATTGTATGATTGAAGAAAAGTTGAGGGTAAATTGTTTGAGGACATGGGTATAAGAGTTGAAATAAGAATAAGATGGTTTGAGTCATGAGGCTAAGTAATCCCATGGATTGAACTATGAAACTAGATGCATGGGTGTAGTGTCTAGAGGATCTATCTTTGAATAGGAGTTAGACTTTTCTTACTATCCATATTTCTCTATGTTGTTACATATGAGTTGAAATTCCATGAGATCATGATAGATAATTGTCCTAATATACTTTGAGTCAAATCAGGATAACTGAGCTTATTGTCATATGGAAGGTTGATGCCAATAGAACTAATCAAAGAGCTTGACTTGAAATGCCTCCAAACCTATTACTTTAAATTTAATATATCATTACAACAAAAATTATAGTTTTCACAACACTATTATTCTACAGAAGGTATATTTTAAATTTAATATATCATTATAGTTTTCACAACGCCATTATTCTATAAAAGCTATATTTTTAAATTCAATATATCATTACAATTGAAATTACAATTTTCACAACACCATTATTCTAAAGATATATTTTAAATTTAATATATCATTGCAACAAAAATTAAAATTTTCATAGCAGAAAATTACATACTCGTTTTGGAAACCGAACACCGAAATTTGTGAACCCTAGTCATGATACAAGATATTTTAAATGGGTGGAAGACTGAAAATCCAAACTGTATCAAGAAAATCAAGCATCTCATAGTTTGGAGAAACAAAAATCATTGAGTCACCAAAAATAATTTAATTTATCATAGTAATCACTTTCATTGTTTCGAGGAAAGCCAAACACAATACGGGATGAGATTAAAATAGATCTCCTTGATGCACAGACAAGGTAAACTGATCAATGTGTCCTAAACTAGAAAAAAATGAGCTAGGGTTTTAATATAGAGGTAGATCAAAATGAAGTGTAAACCCACCCCTGCCTTTATTCGTCTCATGTCCAAGCATGGCGTCTCGGTTAAGGATCTTGTGTATGAAGGATCTAATGTCTTTTGTGTTAAGTGTTTGGAAGCTGGTCATGGTGCTGGATTTTATGCTACACATCGAGCATGGGTTAAGAGGATACATCATCATGAATTACTATGTCTCCATTCCTAACTTGGTGGCTGTGACACATGTGTTACATGTGTGCTCGGGTGTTGCAAAAGGAATTGCTTAAAATTTTTAAACGGATACCAATGGGCCGTTGTCCATGGGTCAAGCAGTGGTGTCGGATTCACCTGGAGTGCTCTCACTATGATGGATGGGTGGATAATAGCGTGGGGAGGGTTGGTCCTGCTTCATCTCACAAGATTCAACAGTTGTATTCAGATCCATTGAGGACTGATTATTTGGTGATTGGATGTCCTGTTATTGGCTAGGGTTTTGTACAAAATGAGCTAGATTTTCAATTATTTTACACCCAAATACATGGGATCCTCCATTTTCACATATAAAAAAACCATTTCTATACTTGGTGTGGTTAATGGCCTTGTTGGGCTCAAGGTGGGATCGATCTTCTCTGTGTAGTCTTCGCGCGAAGGAGGTAGATGGACGAAAAGTGAATTCGTTCGCAACGTCTCCAATATATAAACAATGGTGTTCAACACGAACACCATTCACGTGAAGGGGTGTTCACGTGAAAACCCCTTCACGTGAACCACATTCAATGTCGCACGTGGCACAATAATAACTTTGCTGCGAATGTGGTTCGTGTAAAGGGTGTGTTCGCGTGAACCACTTCTATTTACCGCCCCACCACACTCCCCACTCGCATTTTCGGGACAATAAGTGGAAGAAAACAAAATTCATTGACCTAGTAAACTAAAATAAATATATGAAAAATGAGCATTTAATATGGTAGATGGTCATTGATATTTGCTTGATGTTGAATGGAATTAATTACATTTTGAAGTGTGTACTCTTCCTCCTTTCCCAATCTCGAATTTTTCCTTAGAGGTCACTTTTTGAGACTTATGGGACAAGTTAACCTTGTCCCTTGCTTCTCAAAGTCATCCACCAACCATACTTATGAAGTATGGAGTTAATTTTAGCATTTTAATGCATTTTTGAGTGAAAAAGAGTAAATAAAGTCACTTTTCTACTTACATCATTTAATATGTCCTTAGAAGGTATGGAGTGCATGTTGGAGTGTACACTTGTTAATGTCATAGCCTTACTTGTTCATTTATTAACATTGATCTTTGTGTGTTGACTTGTTGAGTTGGAATGGAGGAATTATGAAGTGGCATCCTGCATGGAGCCACCTCATCATCCTCACCTCCTTTTCTATTTATTGAAGTGAATTTGGAGTAATTGAGGGTTACTTGTTCTCATTCCTACTCTTGCATTTTTGAAATTTTGGCTTTGGTTCTTGCTTGGAGCTTTTGGGAGTTGCTTTTTGGGGAATTTTGCTTGGATTAAAGCTTTTGTGTGAAGATTGGAAGCTTGCAATGGAAAGGTAGGGTCTTACCCTTTTGATTTATTATTGCATATGTTTTGATTGAGAAATATGGGATTGTTTGAGTGTATGTTTTGTGTGTTGTGAATGGATGTATGTGTTCTTGTATGGGATTGGGTAGATTTTGACCCTAAGAATGGTGTGGGAGATGGAAAATGGGACCATTGGGGAGGGAAAAGGGAGTTGTGAGGCATGCATTTTGGAGGGAGTGTGATTAGGGTGTTCCACCTATGGGGAGAGAAAAGGAAAACATTGCCACATTTTACATATTTGTAAGGGGAGAGAAAATGATCTATTGAGTGTTTTGTGATGTGCACATGGAGGTTTTGGGTGGAACCCCTATTTCATTTGGGAGGTAAAATGAGGTGGTTCCCATATTTCCTTGCTCCTTTGGCTTGTTGTCAAGCCTATGTGTTTATTGGAAAATTGTAAATCTTGTTTGTGTGTTTATTTGAATGTGTTGCAATTTGTGGATTGTATGTTTTGTGGAAGCCATTATTTTTTGTGGAGTTGTCAAAGTTTCAAACACACCCTATTGTTCTATGGTTGGGGCTCAAGGCCAATAAAAATGATGGCTTCTTTTTCTTATTGGAATAAAGGTTGGGCAGAGAGTGTTGCATAATCCCCTTTCCTTGTATGGTGATTTGAAATTGTGAAGATGCAAGAGTGCAAAGTTAAAGCTATGGAGTTGGAGGATGATCTTGATATGGAGACCTTTGTATTTGAGCCTATGAAATAATCTTATTTTGTAAATTTTGCCATGTTGTTTCCACTTAGAGTGGAAGGCTTGTAATTCTTGTATTTTAAAATAATCTTCTTTAGCAAATTTGTAATGTTAGAGTTGAAAGGAGAAATTTCAAAGTTGTATTTTTGGAAAGGAAACTCTTCCAAATCTAGATTTTGTTCAAAGGTTGTAATGTGTATCCATTTTAAAGAAATGATGTTGTTGTATTAATAATATATGTGATTTCCTTTAAAGTAATCGGTGTCAAACTTGATTTAAAAAATAAAAAAGTAAAGAAGAAGTTTCATACCTCCTCTTTCAATTAGTTGTAGAATGGTGAAATTCTTATGGTCTATTGTTGCATTTTCATTACATTGTAAAACCAAAAAAAAGAATATACTTATTCTCTATCTTGTATTGGTTTTAAAATGGAAGAATGATAAATCCAATAACTTTCCATATATTTATATGAATTATGTAATCGTATACATTTCTATATACGTAGTTATACAAACAAATTACCCAAATATATAGATTAGTTGAGAATAAATCATAATAAATATATATAAAAACATATATATTAAAAACTATGTATATATTTATATAAATAGTAATATACATATAAATATATTTAGTTATACTAATCAACTATTCTAAAACAATATTAAAAAATAAATAAAAAAATCTACGTTGATGGGGCCGCTTGGCCTCCCCATCTCCCACGGCTTGCATATAGATTTCAAATAATTAAAAAGAAAAGAAATTTTTTTAAATAAAATACATGGTTTACTGGGGGCACTAAATACTTATATAAAACAAGATTTAAAGAAAACTCTTTCATTTTTGTACAAAGACAACATGAAACTTAACAAAACTTATTTTAACAAAAAGCCATAAAGTAATGACACTCAAGACTTGCAGTTTAGAAATTACACGTGAAACTTTTATAACCCTTTTTCTTTTATGTGTGGAACATAATATTAAAAGTGGGATCTAGCTTTTGACCATTTTAGAGGATCATATAATAAAAAAATGATAGTAAATATTGTTTTCATATATAACCAAAAAAATATAATGCAAAGTGTTTTAAGCAGCGGTTTTACCATATGCACAGTGCACAGTTAATGGACTATATATATATATATATATATACACTGCTCCATTAACTGTGCACTGTGCATATATATGTTATATATGCACAGTGCACAGTTAATGGAGCAGTGTATATATATATATATATATATATATCTGTGTGTGTCTATATATATGTTTATATGTGTGTGTGTGTGTGTCTATAATAGTTGGATCTTTCTCTCTCTCTATATATAATAGTTGCATAGATATGTCTATTCAACTATTTTATAAACATATATATACACACACTATATATATACATATATGTATATAGTGTGTATATATATATCAATTATTTTATATTATATATATCTTTCAATAAGTATATATATTTGCACCATATATTGTATATATCAGGTTTGTAAACTACAAAAAGGAGAAAGGGTAAAACATACCCAAAACCAAATCAAGTGGTTGTTCTTTAAAATAATAATAATAATAATACACACAATAACTTAGAAATGCAAACCCTAAGTGTGAATATATATATAAATATAAACGGTGAAATAGAGGAAAAGTCTCCTCCCATTGGAGATCTTGAACCAAAAAGAAAAAATAAAAATCTTCCATACAAGCTTCAACTCCTTCTCTTTCTCCCAAACTTGCAAAACAAAATGGTGCAAATAAAATTTTAGGGCAAACAAAAGTGAATAAAAGAAAACTCATAAGGATTTTTAGGGTAACCTAGATCTAAGGGATCATGTTTATATGATCTAATGGTAGAGATTTAACCCTTCAACTTTAAGTGATGGGGATTTTGTGGGAATGTGTTTTAAACAAAAGAATATGTCTATTAGGTGAATGGGGCCACTTGGGGGTTAAGATAAGTTGTGATCTTATAGTTTAGACTAATAAATGAATGAAGAATATTAAGTTATGAATTAAATAATTGGCATATTGTGCTTGAATTTTTTTAGATAAAGGGAGTTTTAAATAATTAAAAGTAAGGGTATAGTAAAATAAATAAATGGAACATGATTATTAAATATTTAGGGAATTTACCAAGGTCACGTAGGAATTGTCTTTAAAAAAAAATTAAGGAAAACCAAGTGAATTAAACAATGTGATTGATTCGTAAAATACTCTAATAAAGTAAAGGAACTTAATGAAAGTTTTTAAAACCGTAATATATTTTGGGAAACAAATTAATAATAT
Organism: Taxus wallichiana var. yunnanensis; assembly: GCA_018340775.1. Lineage (NCBI taxonomy): Eukaryota > Viridiplantae > Streptophyta > Pinopsida > Cupressales > Taxaceae > Taxus > Taxus wallichiana. The sequence goes on from CM031237.1 coordinate 309,342,777, forward strand.
TTAATTATTAATTTGATTTTGATTACCTTATGAGGGTGTTAGAATTACTCACAAGAACTTTATTGATTGTTACTAAATTTTATAAACCTTTTAAACAAAAAACGTTTACCGTAATTTTCCTAAGTAATTAATGGGTTTTGTTTTAGTTTTGGAGCGTAATTTTGTGGGCGTTACAACTCACATGTTTAAATAAGTTGAACATTAAACTTACATGGAAATCCCTGAAGATATATCATTTAAGTCTTTTGCTAAAATGGGAAAGAGATTTATTTTATTTCTTCAACTATTAGTAGTTGTGTAATGTGCATAGCAGATTCTTAAACAAAATAGTTAATTCTTTGGAGCAGAGTGGGGAATTATCTTCATTCCTTGCTTTCTCTTAGAAATGGCTTCCAAATGAGCTTACGAAATACCTCGTAACAACTTGGGTGGAAATCGACAAGGCCTAAAATGACCATTCTTGTTGTGAACATCTTGTTTCTACCATTGTTACCCAAAACAATGCTCTCCTATCAAGTTTCTAGAAAAATATACATCTCACAAGAAGTGATAACTTGACCAAAAAAGAGGAAATAAGATGCACTGTTGAAACCTGTGTATATCAATCCACTTAGTGGAGTTTTTCTAGAATAATACTGTAAATATGTGGAAATTGGGCCATAGAATGATGTAGCAGAATGAACCAAACAACAAAATAAGCAAACCATGAAACTGGCAATGGAAAACAAGAATTTGTGGATAACAAAGCACATGTGCCAACAAGTGGGGGGTGAAAGAAACTACACGGTGGTAGTGGTAGAAGAACAAGTCACCAAATATGCCAAGTGCCTCAAACAGAGACGGAGGTAGGCACCAAATATAGACACACAAAAAGACCAATGTTTAAGCCGTTAGAAAATGTTTTAATTTAGTGGGTTAAACTAAGTACATGGACTAAGGAAATAATAAATTTGTTATGTTGATAAGTCAGGCACCCAAGTCTGTAAGAAAAGTCAAAGTGGCCCACCAGACTAAACATAGCAGATCATAAATGATATGTCATGCAAATACAATATAACCAAATATAGTGGACAACAAATTGCAATTATTTGTTTTAATTAATATGAGACTTGGATAAAAAAGGTGCAACACATATACAAAGCCACACATATGTTAAGCATATACAAAGACAAAGATTAAGGAAGGGGCATATGTTGAGTTTATGTTGAGTCTACCAAGTGTTATATGAAAATAGGGAGCTCATCCATGAAAATAGGGAATTGTTTCATGAAAATGAGAATAATTATGACATCATATTTTTCTACGGGAATAAGGAAAATAAGTAGAAAAAGATATCAACCAATCACATACGAGCAAATTGATTAAAATTATTGCGAAGAAAAAATAATTAATTGTGATTGGTTGAAAGAAAGCTTAAGTAATATGAAAATGATTCCTATAGTTACCCTATCTTATGGAAGGGACTAATAACTTACTCTTTGATTTTTCTATTATATTTTATATATACTTTATAAAATACCTTATTTTGTTAGATTCAATCAGTTATATCTATACAAAAATGTGTAATTATAAATATTAAGTTTTCAAACTAATATAGTCAATGGTTGGTGTTTTTCTATATGAAGTTGCAATATTTTCTTATTCTTTTATTTTTATGTCTATTAAGTTTTCCAACTAATACAATAATGATTGGCGTTTTTCTATTTGAATTTGTAATATTTTCTTATTCTTTTATTTTTATGTCTACTCAATTTTATTTGTGCTTTCCTTTTAGTGATGGCTCTAACAATGAAACTGACTTGTTATTTTTATGTATTTATAATAGTGACATAGAATTTGTAGTCCTCCCATAATTAAATGTGTACCCATGCCACAGGAATCAATGTTATAGGTAGGACAAATTTACATCTAATTCTAATGACACAATTTATAAATGGTGTTATATGGAGGAAACAATTTTTTTAAGCACAAATTACACTTTTTTTGTAATTTTAATGAATAAGTACTTTAAAATGCATACATCTATCAATTTTTTATTATGTTTATACAGGATTTTTTTTTGAAATAATTTAAAGGGTTCAATGAATACTTAATCCAAAATTGTAAAGAGTAAAACTATAATACATCGATCGACTTCATTTGAAGTAGTATATATTGAATCCTCAACACATATTACCAATAAATAACAAAATTTAATATAAAAACATATTATTATTGCATAATTCAATGGGAGAACAAATAGTTTTACACAAGAAGGGGCTAAATATTTATCCAAATCAATATTGTATTGTATGGGGTGTTGAAGAGTACATTTGTATGTCTCAAAACATGCCTTCAAATATTTATTTATCAATTGAATATGAATACCAAAATTTTTATATTCTTTAAAATGTGAACTTTATCTATTAAAAAATCTTGAAAAAATTAATAAAAAAATAAATCATAACACCTTATTATTGAGAAAAAAATACTTCCTGCGGAGCTCATAAAAATATTGAGGCAAAAAAAACAAAATGTTTACTTGTCATGATGACAGAAGATCCCTTTCTTTCCACGGACGATGATACATATAATACTCTCCTCTTTGGATCTCTCATTTCTTCGGCCTTCTTCCACAATGTGTTTCCCTTATCACCCTCTATCAATATGTTCACCATCCTCTCCACCTTGTTCCTATCTACTTTTCGGTCTACATCCTGCAAATCTCCAACTTCTTCCTCCAACAACTTAGAATTGTAAAAAAACAAGTTGAAGCCAACACGTTTTTTGATTTAACGCATGTTCAACAACTTTGTTAACAAAAAAATCTTCACAGAAATGAATGAGTTATTAAGTGCGTGAAGAATAATAATATGTGGCGGTGAATGAAATGATTTTGTAATACCTACATTTCCTATCATTGATGTTAATGAAACAACCCACCGTTGGATTTCAACGTATGTATATGTTGACGCCTCTGCCGCACAATTGATTTGATTATTTGTGTCACCGACAAGTCTCATTCCAATTGTATATGCCTTCGGTGTAACAAATACAAGACATAAATTTCTATTATATGTGTTTATAACATTTGAATTAATAAAAATAATTATAATTCAATTAATATGGATAATGGTTAATAAATACAAATGAAATGAACTATTTATGTTATATTACTTTAGTTATGTTAGGAAAACTTTTAACGCCTTCTCTATCAAAATATTCTCCTTTTGGTGTTTCCTTCTTTTCGTTTCTAGCTTATCTGTTTGTTTCATCTTTGACCTGGATGGGGTCCCTTGATGTTTCGTAATGCCCACAAAAATGATGTTCTAGAACACGCTGAAACCCTAAACACTTATCCCGAAAGTTGCATGCAATTTTTTTGTTTAAGTTATAAGATTACAAGGGTGTCAACCCCTAGGGTACATTAAATTCACTTACACCAATATTCTCAACCTTACGATAGGGGAACCAGGTCTAGTTCAAAGATTAAATATTTTTAATTTATCTCTAAATTCAATTAATTAACATTCATCTAGGAAGGTACCATAATTTACTTTTCTTGGTTAAATTATTTCTTCTCTTTAATCAATGATTAATCCCAACATGGTCAACCTTATACTTAGTCATTTTATTTCATTATCCCATTAGCTTTAATATCCCACATTTCATTAATTTACTAAAACATACTAGGAACTAGGAAAAAGACTTGCACACCAAGGTAATTAAATGGCCCCATTCATTCATCTACACATACCCTTACATTTTATTTAAACATCTATAAAATATATTCCTACCAAACAAATGTAGGGTTGATCCTCAACCCTTGGATCAAATCAATCTTGGCCATTAGATCCTAGGGTTCCAACTAAACCTAGAAATCCTTATGAATTCTTATTAAAACCTTTCCTTTATTCAAAACTCTTCATTTGGTCTATTTTCTCTTGTTTGAAATTGCAGGTTGGAGAGAAGGAAGCCATGGGAGCAAGAGAGGAAGAACTATGGAGGATTTTCTTCAAGATCAAGTTTAGATTTGTTTAGATTGTAGATTTATCATTGCAATCTATTTCATTCAAGGATAGAAGGAGGTTTTCCTTTCCAAACTGGTTTTATTTTAAGCCATTTGTATTTGGGGTTCTCCATTTGAGGAAAACCCTTCCTCCATTAATATAAATAAGATTTAGCACTTTTAGTTTTCCATTTTGAAGTTTTACTTGCTTGAACAATGAATTATAACCATCTTTTGCTTGCTAGAAGTTTCTTATGTAATTTTACAAGCTTAAAAATTTAATTAAATCAAGGTTTAATTTACAGTGCAAAACTATGTTTTTCTGTCATAAGTGACAGGACCACCACCCAGTAGGTGGTGGTCACGGGACCACCGCCTACCTACGGGTGACAAACCATGAATTGCCACCTTAAGGAGGGGCGATTACGAGGATCTGCTACCTTTCCTAAGCGGTAGTTACAAGACAACCGAATCTGCATAGGGTGGCGGTCTTGTTCCTTGGGAATAGAACCATCAAACCTGATATTTTCCAAAAAAAAAAAAGTTACAAGGATACTCAAATGGTCATTCAGAACTTACTTTTACATGTCTAAGTTATTCATTTGCAAGGTTTAAATTCATTTACTCATTTCTTTGGTATCAATTTACTCAATTTAAACATTTCCTATTTTGATAATAACAACAACATCTACAAGAGTCAATTTCCATTTTATTTACAAACTTTCTTCCAACAATGCAAGGGAATGAACAAGGTAGTCTAACTTTTTCTTTTGCATGTTTTTCAATTAACACAATGGAATATACTATTTCTTTCCTCTTTCAACTACAAGTTTCAACCATTCTCACAACCAATTTTAACAAGGTTTTTAATAAGTTTTGAAATGAAAGTTACTAACTTTTCAATAAGGTCTATACACTTTGGTGAGAAATGGAACAACTACCATGAGATAAGTTATTTCCCCTTTATAGATTCTTTTCTATTTCAACAATACTAACTTTACAAACACATTTATTTCTTTCCCTTTTCAACATACAACTACAACAATGAAGGTAAACTTCCTCTTCCCACAATACAACTTTCAACTAAACTTTTACATATGAATTCCATTTTGATTCTTTTCTTCCATACCAAAATTTTAAGGAGAAAGGAAGTTTTACCAATCTTCAATGAGCTTTCATCAAATAATATTACAACTTATAATACAACATTTCTGTAAACCAAATATAATGTTACAATCTTCCACCTTGAGTGGGAATAACAAGAAGGTTATATCACAAGAAAGGATTTCTTTTGGACACCAACATAGCTCCAAATTTCACATCACCAACAAGAGAGCTCCTTCACACTTGTTTGATCCACAAAAAAAAGGGGGAGAGGCAACACTCTCCACCCAACCAAAATATCCAATGAGGAGGAGAAGCCATCCTCCTCATTGGCCCCCGAGCCCCAACCACATTGCAATGAAAGGTGGATCCAACCATGGCAACAAACAAGCTTCCACAACACAAAACCAAGTATTTCACAACCATTCCAAACACAACCAAATTCAACTACAAACACAAGAAGGAAAACAACAAAAATATACAAGGCTTCTAAATGAAAGCCAAAGGAGCAAGAACCTATGGGGAGGTCACTTATGCCTCCCAATGGGAAATGAGTGCCCACCTTAAAAACCCTCAATAAACATCTCAAAACCCCTACACACTCTTATGCCTCCCCCATTCTCTTATGCCTCCCTACAATCTCTTATGGCTCCCTCAACAAAATAACCAAGTAAGAAATGCAAGAAATTTCTTGTCCAAGGTGGGGCACTCAACCCAAACTCCCTCCAAACATGAAATAAACTCTTATGCCTCCCTACATGAAATATCCCCATAGTCCCCTCCTACACCACACTTAGGCAATCTACCCAAGCACCCAACAAGCATTCCAAAACACTCAAAACAAGCACATATGCATAAAAATAAAAGAAATCATTTAACAAGAGTTTAGCTCCTACCTTTCCATGGTAGAGCTTGATCCAAGAGCCATACACCAAGCTTCTTCAAGCCCAAACAAACACCAAGAAGCTCCAACAAATCCACATTCACTTCCAAAATCCTCTAACTCCCAAAATGCAAGAGCACAAAATAATGAAGTAACCCCCAATCAAGCAAAAGAACTTGATTAAATAGAAAAGGGAGAGAGGAGGGTGAGGTGGCTCCATGTAGGATGCCACATCACTCATCCTCAACTCCACCTCAAAAGTCAAACTTCAAACTCCAAAGCACAATTAATAAGTGGGTGAAGAAATGACATATTACTTGCACACACAATCCAAGCCCACACCTCCTAAGGACAAAATTAATTACAAGAAAGAAAGTGCAATAATATTTTACCTTTTTGTCTTCCTGAAACACCTAGTGGGGTCTAATTTTTACCCCCAACCCATAGGTAGGGTTGGCATAGCAATTTAAGAGGTGTGTGACAAGTTTGACTTAGGATTAGGATTTGATTATAAGAACAAAGTGAAGCTAATTGATCACTTGATAAAGTGTTTTTGTTCTTATTCTAATGTTTTTTGTACTTCATCTTTAGCCTTAATAAGGTAAGAATGTTGGGATATTTCCATATCAAACTAGTTTTCCTCCAACTTAGAATTTACCAGACCAAAATATCTTATATCTATATGCTTTTCTTTAAATATTTGTTGTCTGTGGTTGTTAAAATTTATTATTCGAGTTGATTATTGTAGTATTAAGTTTCCAATAACAATATGCACCCATCACTAGAAACTAACGTTTGTATTTTTAAGTACATATCAAAATAAAACAAGTGTGATTCGATGAATTTAATAAATAGGGAATCTTGGGAGATTATAAATTAGAAATGGATGTCCCTTTTTTAAATCTTCTTGTAATGCCCCTTTCGGTGTTGACTCCTTTCCTTGCTGTTGAACCCCATTGCCAGCGATGAATGGTTATTTTGTACCCTATTGTCAAGTTTTAAAGCTCACATTGCAAACCCAAGTAATTGGTGTAGGTGCGGCCTTTGGCGCTACTGGGAAAGTTACCATAGCAACCGACTTCATTACTCGTACCATAGTCCTTGTTATTGTTGTGTCAACGGTCATGCCTTGGATCAATTTCAGTGATCCAAGGCATACCTCATGTATCCTTTAGTGCTTACGATCCTTGTTGCAAAGTAAAGTTGACTCCTTTCCTTTTGTTATACCACTTTGTGTTGTTCTTAATGCATTTACCCTTTTTCGATGGAATTTTGTAACACCTTGTGAGGACCTTCATACTTTTGATTATCGTGGTTTGATTTTTAGTTTCTTAATAACATTTGTTAAAAGTTCAAATAGAATTATTTTTAAAAAATAAAAAATAATAAAACCTTTTCAAGTTACTTTTAGGCATTTTGTTTGAAAGGTACCTAATTGTTTAACTAAGTCTAACTAAATTGTTTGTTCCTTTACAAAAATTAAAACTTAGAATGATGGTATGCGTGGAAGAGAAGGGAGGTTTGTGGTGGTGCATGTTTTGAAGGGGCCATTAATTAATGCCAAATTTTAACTCCTCCACCTACCACCTCTCACCACTTTAGCAGTGACTTGGCCCTTGTCACGTGGCCTTTCACCAAATGGGATTACCTCTATAGGGCACTTTCTTTTCCTTGCCACACTTTTCAATTTGTTTTTTTGGCTATTTCTTTGTGAGTTGGTGAAAATTATGGCCTTCCTTTGTTTCCTTTCAATGCGTGTTGATGAGAAGTGCAGAACGGTTTTTTTTTTAAGACGCATTTGGGGAAGGAAGCTCTTATTCCTTTTTGGTCACATACATGAAGATTTTCCCCTTTCTTGACCAGCTCTGGTGTTCTATTTTGCTGGAATCTGCATCCCTCCCTTAGCTACTTTGATTGACCCTTGTTTTTGAGAGGATGAAGCACCTTGTGGGTGAGCAGCGTGTACTTTTGGAGAAGAATAGTACTTTTGGGTGAATTCGAGTGGAAGCTTCTTGCAAGCATGTTAAGTCTAGAATTTGCAATAGTTTGTTACCTTTTTTACAATTCCATGAAATAAATGTTTCTCCTTCCTGAAATGGCATCTAAAATTGGGATTTTTTGGTTGATTTTTGATTGCCTTGAGTGTCTTTGGTTGTCCCTCTATTCCTTCTCCTAAATTGCTGGTTTTTTTGGATGACTGGATTGCAAAAAGGGAAAACTACATTCTTTTTAATCTGTTATTTTAGTTGGAGGTGAGAAATGTTATATTGTGGGGAATTTCTTGCACCCATCTCCCCATAGGAAAAATTGGTAATGGGTTTGGATGGTATGATTGCATAGATGCTCTCCGAATACGGTAATATTGGATGTAAGGAGACAAAAATGTAATAGAAATTAATAACTCTTTGGATTTTTCTTGAAATAGTTAATTACTAGTCTATTCATGCATGGCAATAACATTTTGAGTGATCTATTTTTAAATTTATCAACAAGGAATCTTGTATTTTATTCATCCTTGGGGGTAATTATGTCAACTGTAAATGACACCCAAAATTCGGTGCTCTGTTAGCATGTATTTTTGTTTCCATGGTACTTTGAAGGCGTGTTTTCTACTAATTAAAATAGAGGCTTCAAAACCTTTTCTATGTATTATTATTTATTTCTTTGTTAGCTTCACCTTTGTGGTGACTTGCTAGATCTTAGTTGTTAGTTTATGCGAAACATGGAGTATAGGAATTGGGAACCCAAGTACCTTATCTCTAAGATCGTACCTCATTATGTTGGTGTTATTCGAGGTATATTTCCTTGTTTCATGGCATGGGTTTTGGTTTTCATCCCCAATTCTCTGTTATGATATTTTTGGGGACATTTATGCACCCTTATCTCTACCCTAGAGATAGTTACTACGATCTGAATCCATAATCGTTTGGGAAGATCTGTCATTATGCTTATTTCTTTTGAGGTTCTCATTTCATATGCTTGCATACCTAAATCTCGAACTGGCTATAGGTACATTATAATTTACATCATGTAACCTATATGACTATTGTGGCCTCTTGATCAATTAATATTTTCATTCTAGAATTTTTCTAAGTTTTTGATCTCAAATGTGATGTCATATTTCTTGTTGGGAACTATGACTGGATCGATCGGGCACTTGAGTTTTGTTTTCTTTTGCTTTGAGAGGCCTCCTCGGTTAGAGTGGATTGATGTATTTGAAAGGGTAGTTTCGTAACCCTAACCCTGTTATAATTACTCTTACCTTAACTTGGCTGAATTATTCCTTGTTGAGAGGCTATTGATAATATGTGAATCGCTAGTGAACGTATTTTTAATGGTCATAAGTTTATGACCAAACCTCTGTGTTGGTTTTAGAATTTGAAATGTGTTTGGGATGACTGTAGTCATTATTGAAATAGGACTCTTGTTAACTCATGACATTTGATGATACGTTATGAGGATAGTCATGAGGTTACGAATGGAATATTTATTTAAATACATTGTTGGCCTATGTTGGAAAATTGTAATAAAAAAATATTAATGACATTTGGGGATTACTTTTCCTTTATATTATTTAGATAAGTTGATGATTATGATGGGGTTTTTTGTTAAGATTAATGGATTTTGTGACTCTTTTAAATGCATTTGAAGAGTAGTTTCATTTATGTTAACAATTATTACTTTTAAGAGATCTGTAAGGAGGGGCTAGTAAACTTATTGTTTAAGACTCGAAACTATGGTTTGTTTTTTTAGAAGGGTTACGAACCCATATTACTATGAAACCTCCCTCCTAGAAGGATTGAATAACTTTTTTTGTTTTGTGTCTATGATCGTAACTAGTATGTTTTGACTTCTCAAGTTTTTCTTTGAGATGGATGGATTGAGTATTAGATTTCAATCATGTAATCTATAGGATTACATGATTGAAATCCCAATACTCTTAAACTTTTGTTTCTATCCTGTAAGGCCTTGCCTTGATTAGTTGAGATATTGTTCTTACTGGAATTTTTGGCTTCATCCTTGTTGGCTGGTGTAAATCTTTATCTCGTGTGAAGAATTTTGATTAGTGGTTTGTGCTTTGATCCATTCTTGAAATAGAACATTCCTTTCATGATATTGTTAAATGTTAGCTTACTATTGCAATGGGTAGCCTTATCATGCTCAGTTCTCGTGAACTGACTCAAGTTAATACTTGTGCAGATGGCTTTTGCGAGTAGATAAAGGAAAGATTTGTAAAGGTTTCATCAGTTTGATTTATGAAGTTCCTTTTTAAATGTCTAATGTGTTGTAAATCTTGGAATGGTTCTCGTAAAGGAGTTTTGGAAGGCCTCTTTCCTTGTATTTTCAGTATTTGTGAAATAAGGCTATCTTATCCTTTTGTAGAAAAATTTGTAATTATTATTGTGAGGAATAAAACTTGATCATCACCTTGTTATGTGTATTTTTTTTATGATATTATTTCAGTGATGAAAATGTTGTAGTGTGGCTTGACCAATTTTTTTACCTTCTTGTTCTCATCCAAATTTCAATCGAATATTTTGACACCTTTGGTTCGTGTGCCATGTTGAATAGAAATTTTATAACCATGTTTAGTTTTCTTGATAAGTAATGGTAATTTCTTCTTTCGAGTCATAAAACTTTCATGTTTAATAACCCTCCATGGTCTTGGCATCAGTGTTATTCTAGGTATATTTTAGTGGGTTGGCAATCCTTTTTCTAAAGTAAATCAAAAATAAAATAAAATGAATACATAGATGAATAAATAAATAAGATAATAATGAAGTTGTGTTTTTGTAGATAAAATTAAGAGTCCTTAATTGGAAAGAAAGAGTTATCTACCGGTGTAAAAGAATCTACCCTCACTAACCTTAAGCTACAAATTAAACTTTATCCTCTTTGTTGTGAAACATTAAGTAATTTTAAAAGTAAGATCATTGTTGGCTTTTGGGGATATAGTTAGATCTTAGTTAGTAGGGGATTTTGATTAAGAACACATTAAGTCTAATGCTTCCATTTTGGGAACCCCATGTGTATCCTTTGACAAACCTAATCAAGAGAATGCTAAATGAATTTGTTACCCAAATCTAGTTGAACTCTTAAGTCTCATTAAAAGACCGGTTAATAACTAAAAAGATCATGATGATGAAATAAATTGACCTTCTCACTCTAACCTTTTCCATAGTACATTGTAATCTTCTCTTAAGCATGGTTAATTGTTGATCCTTACACAAGGAGGTTATAGTTCGAACCTTAATGGCACTCCACTTCAGTTAGATCTTACGCTCGTCGCCTTTGCAATGGAGGTCTGAATCAAGATTCAGTAGCTTGGCTATGAATAAGTAACCTTATGAGAGATGGAAGGTCTCCTTTTGAGCAAACAAATTTAGCTAGATTTTTCAGTCTTTAGATGATCCTCTTTCAGAAAACTTGTTCTCAAGCTAATTAGTCAATAGTATAAAAGAAATAAGTTCACCTTTGTAAGAAGAATTTCTCAAATCAAACATGAATCTTCTAGATCATAAAGTCAGGTCTTGAAAGACATTTTTAGTAAATACATAACCTTAAAGGATTTTACACTGTGGGGTGTACTCAACTATGACTGTGTATTGTGGTTGGGCTGTTTCGTGGTGCCTTGTCAAAGAGAAAAGTGAATTGTCCTTGATGGGTGTTGGATGTTTCCGTGTTTCCTTTATGGTCATCGTTGTGTCAAGTTGTTTAAAGAGTTAGTTGTAACCTTTGTGACCACCTGTAATGTCATTATATCTTCAAGTAACTCAAAAAAAAAAGTTACCATGTATTTTCCTATGTTGTCTGTGTGTCACGAAATAGTGGGCGTTACACTTCTTTCCCACATTATTGAACTCCCTAGGGTTTCTCACTTTTTTTTGTTTTCTTACAAAATGTGTGTTGGTAGGTTTACTAATATGGTGTTAATTTAAATTCAAGAAGTCAATAATATAAAAACACATTAATGCATTTAGAAAATGAAAGATAAGATAATTACTTTTTCAAGAGCAATGGTAAAGATATAAGAATAGGATGTAGTCTATTTCTAAAGCATCCATTTTGTATGCATTGAAAGATTTTTTTTGAACCCTTGATTGGAAAGGATTAATTGCTGCCTTATGTGAGTTTTAATTGTTATTTTTTCATTTAATCAAGGGCCTAATAATAGTGGAGGCATAACATAGGTGCCCATTAAAATTTTTAGTTTAAATGAGTTTTACAAGAAATTGATGTGAAATTAAACAAGTATATCGAGGAGACTAAGTTCCCAAGCATTCGCAAAAGAGCTAGAGAAAGTGAGTGAGGTTCGTGATGACCAAGTGGAAATGATTACATATATAGAAGCAATTTAACATTTTATATTAGAGATGACTATTTTTATAGACATTGTGCTTCCAATCAATCAATTTCATGTTCATCATGAAATCATAGTGATCACAAAATTCTAGTTCATTTGTCAAGGAGTTAAGTATATACTTATCTAGATTAGTTTTGAACACCTTAAATCACTAGTAATTATCTCAAGAATTACAAGAAACCTAGTATTAATTTATAATATTAGCTTCCCGGCTTTGAGTTGATGGTTGGCTACTTTTTAGCTAAATGTTCTTTGAGAAAATTCTCTGTTTTTTCTCCTTCATTCAATTCTACGGTGTTTTATTAATATAACATCTTATCGTCAAAGATGTTTTTAATTATTGTTTGAGGAGATCTTGTAACAAGTAGTAGTTAATTTTGCTGGTTTTGTGATTTCCATGAATTGAACTATTATTTATATCCCAACTCTAATTCATAACTCCAACCAAAATTATTTTAGCGAAAATCAAATAAAAGTACTATCCCACGAACCCCTGAATCACTCATCATTTATAACTTATTTAAATATCTTTATCATGTGATCCATACACAAAAGCATAAATACACCCATATTAAAGTTTTTAAAAAGTCAAAACGGGCAGTTTTTCACGCACCATTATTAAAAAAATGTATACTTGTACGAACGTGTGTCCCATTTTCGTCTATGAAAAGTCGGTAATTTTAAAGTCATATTAATCACACACACAGTTTTGAAATTTTCGTGAATGGATTTATATATAGAAAAAAATGGCATGAACGATAAATATGTGGCCTAGGGAAAGTCAGAGCTCAGGAACCTGTATTATTCACACCTCATTGGAAATTTATTCCACCTAATATGAGCACAACCTCGTTCATCTTCATTGAAGATTCCCACATTCTGATCTGCCATTCAACTTTCCATCAAGCTCAAAAAATGGTTTAGTATCTGATTCATAAAACCAATATGAAGAAGGATAAACAAGACAGCACACGACTTTCAGGTTCTACCAGTAAATCCTCTCATGCAATCTCCAAATCTAGTTGCAGTGAAGGATCAAAAAAATGTTCAGAGCAGAAGAAAAATATCATCTCTCCAGCGTCCATTCGTGTAGTGCATGTTTATGAACCACAGGTAATCAACACAGACCCTGCAAATTTCAGGTCTCTAGTCCAGAAGCTCACAGGGAAACCAGCTTCAATGGAGAACGAAGAGATAAATTCCATGAAGAGCTCGTTTTGTACAGAAAATTGTGAAGAAGATTGTAAGAAACCATGTCTCTTGAGGATTCAAAAACATGAATCAGGGATCGGTAAATGAAATTCCTTTGCTGAAAATTAATTCTCCATTTTGCAACGTGTGATCAAAGCGGTGTTTATTGTTTGGCTGAATCTGACCATGGTTAAGATCATATTTATCAAAGGGCCTCTATTTTTCCTTCAACGTTATCACATCTCTATGATTGATTTATTTCTTGGTGTTGCTACCTGATGAAAGGCAGTTTTTATATACTTGGTGATCCTTGTAAATAATCTACACTCACTATTTATTTGTTTGGCTGTTTAGCAAAATTTTTTTGGGTGTGATTGATTTAAATGATGAAAAGTCACCAAGAACACACTGGCCACATATGCTTAATCATTGGCAAGGGCAGTGTATTTTTGAGAGGATTATGTGTGATGTTTCTGATACTGCTGTACTTTTAATGCAAGCAGAGTGGATTTAAGAGTGGAAAAAATAAAATCCTTTGAGCATAGAAGAGCCATATCCTTCTTCGCGAGGAGGGGGAAGGAACAATAATCAAATATAATCATTTATTAATTTTTTCATTCATTGTTTATTTGTTCCGTAACATTTATTCATTTATAAATTTTAGTTAGTAGCAATTTCAATTTGAGAGCTTTTGTTTCTATTTCCCAGAGTACCGTAGTAACGATTTTAATATGTAATCTCAGGTATAATGTTTCTTTCTCCAGTTTAATGTTAAATACTAAACGTTATTCCTTAGAGGAAATTCACCTTGACAATTGACACCTCACTTTAACCACGGATGCTCATCTATATTCTATCTGTTTAAGCTAGCAGTATTTTTCAGTACATTCACTTAATTATCAATTTAACTATCTATCAGTTTAACTAATGATATTAGTGTTGTGCTCTTCAAATAATATGATTTTATTTTATTTTAGAAACCACTTCCCTTTCATTCAATGGTATTCTTAAACTATCTTTCATAAGTTCTGAATAATGGATCATAAGAATCAGTCTCTTATAAATTTGAAGGCTACTTAGTCACTTACATTAGAACTCAAGCATATTCTGTTAGATGTTCACAAGCATTCATTCTCTTATAAATTTGAAAGGGTACTTGATGACTTATATTAAAACTCAAACATATTGAATTATAAGGTTTTTAACATTTACCTTTAACATTCCATATGCAATCCTTTCCTTGCATTCCTCGCATATGAAGAATTCATATATAAGCTGATTACTGAAAATTGATTGATTAATTAAAAAATTAGACATTAAATAATCAATTAGATTTTTTTAATATAGCATTAAACTCTTAGAAATTATCTTTAAAATAATATATGTTAATAGTTTTTATATTAATTTTTTTCCCTTGATTAATTTAGCGGATATTTTCATTAACATAATACTCTCACATGTATTTTGTTGTATAAAAATATTAAAGTTAAAAACTTAAATATTAATTAATAAAATTTAATTGATTAAAAAAATGAACTTACTATTATTTGAGGGGAATAAATATTGAAACTTTACCAACCAATGTTTTTAAAACTATAAATGAAAATTTAGAAATTCCCTCATAACTCATGCAACTTGTAATGTGGTAAGGTCACCAAATATAAATTTAATTACAATATTAAAATAAATCAATTCCCAATTCTCTTTTAAAATTACGTAGACCATTTTTATACATGTATCAAGTAGGAAACCATACCATTATTCTTCTTCCTTGTGTGAAAGACATTCTTTTCATTGCCAAAACATAATGATGATATTAAACAAATTTAAATGTCCGTAAAAAATTTCACATAACCATTCTCTAGCGTCATAATATATGGTTTTATGATTTAGGGTTCAAGGGTATTTCATAAAAAGTAAAACAATTTTTAAAAAGAAAATTAAACACATTTATTATTGTTTATAAATTTAGAATTATAAACAATCTAATTTTCTTAATTATCTTGATCCAAGTTGATATGTTATTTTGATATATTTTCGAGAGAAAATATTTTTTTAAATTATATTGTTTTCATCTCTAAATGAAGTTAATGATTTTTTTTTAATAATTTAATGAAGAAGTAAAGTATTCAAAACCTTTGCGAAAAGAAAATATCAAAAATATGTAAAATTATTTTATCATTTAAAACGAAAAATTTATAAATAATCTTTAAAAGGTTGAAAATATAAAAATAATAAAATATTATGTTTTATTATAAAAATATTTCAGTATTAAACTTAACAATTATATCATACCCATGTAAGTTGTAAACATCAACAATAAATTAATAATTGTAAAATTGAAAAAAACAAACATAATAATATGTAGTGAATGAGATAAATGTGCACTTAATAAAAAATAGTAAATTACATGACCTAATTATTATAGAAAACGAACCCTAATAACATCCAAATTCTTATGCATATATACATATTATCATATTTTTAATGATACAAATAAGCAGTTTTTGGATTTTCTAAGTTTTATTTAGATAATGGAGTATGATAGACACACGATTTTGGTATAGAAGAAGTGAATTGTTGTGTGTGTGTGTGTGCATGTGCATGCACACACATAATGTGCATGAATGTGTTTATGTGTTTAATTTGACAGATCATAAACAAACTAAATTTTTATTAACACCGATAATAAAATTATAATAATATCGGTCCAAAATTTGATCTCAACCTCTTAAAGAAAATTTAAGTATTTACTAGTTGTTATATTTATTAATAAATATTTATGTTGGGACACAACTTGCATTCACTTGATACCTTGTTGATTTATGTTGGCACACTTACATTCACTTGATACCTTGTTGATTTATGTTGGGACACTTACATTCACTTGATAGCTTGTTGATTTGCATTGAATTCTAATTACAATCTATTTTCAAAACATAGAGAATTTGTGAAAGCTTTATGATGACTACAACTTGGTGGTTGCATAGTCATAAAATTGATTTTTATTCATTTCATGTTCATCGATAATGATGTTTTCTAAGTCATATGATCTTTTGGTGGTCAATTTTATTATGATGTTTGGACTTTCCTTTGGCCCCTACTTATCATATTGATAGTATCTAAATTTATGTAGTTAGGTATATTATAATTCAAACCTTTTATTTATTCCAAATATTTTGTATTATCTCTTGATCTAGAGATTAGACTTCCTTATTTTTGTATATATGATTTATTTGTTATTTTTATTTGTTATTTTTGTATATATGATTTGTTTGGTAGTGTAGGGAATTTCTTATAGCTAAAAAATTTCCACATCTACAATATTTATGTTTCATATTTTATTGTAATTTAACTCATTTTATATTTTTTTGGTTTTTACTATTTACTACCTTATTTTATTTCTTACTCATTACTCTATATATGAATTACCTTATTTTATTGTAATATTATATATAATATTTGAATGTTTGTAAAAGAATATAAAATCAGCTTTTAAGAAAAGATTTAAAACTAATTAAATTATTTATATACTTGATTAAATTCTAGAGATCAATATAAAGAGTCTTTACCTATATACTTTTAGTAAAAGTATTTATATATTGTAAATGTTTTTAAAAAATAAATTAAAAACATTCATATTATTTGAAATGAATCACAGTTTTTACATTTAAAAAAGGATTAAAATAATTTTAAATAATAATAAACACTCCAAACACTAAGTAATAATGTGGTTTATAAATTAGTTGACATGTTGCTACTTTTGAGGACATTTGAAATCAATAGTACTAAAATAAAAAATAGAGGTGCTTAGTGTGTGTCTATATATATATACACACACATATATATATATATATATATATATACACATATATACACACACACACATATATACATATATATATACACACACACATATATATATATATATATATATACATATACATATATATATATATATATATATATATATATATATATATATATATATATGGGATGCTACTATTTTTGGTAGTAATAATCTGATATATAATGCCCCTGAACAAAATATAAACCATAAAAATTCAAATTAAAATAAAAAATCCTTTATTAAAAACGGTTTTATAGATTATAAAAGCTGCATACTTTAGCTAGGGATAATCTTATATTTCCTATATGTTTTAGCTTTTAGATAATCAAATGCACATGATACCAAGCATAATGGACTACAAAATTGTTCCCATTTCAATATCACTTAATATATAACAGGCGTCCTCTCTTTAGCCTACTTTAATCGTATGATTAACCGAAAAATAAATAATTAACAATAATTTTTGTATAACTGAATGAAGGTGTAAATATTATAGGCAAAACGTGGAATTAATTCAACGATGGCGAGGTTTTCTTGTTTTTTATTTCCAAGACGGGTCTTCCTCAACAATCATATACACATTAAATATCATCTTTTATATCTATGTTGTTTTATATTTTATTTTTGATCATATCCTTATCACAAACTCGTGTGAACGCTTTGACTAATTATTGTTAAAACATGAGATATTCCCGGGCATACCATGTGCATGCTTTGTTCGCCGAATTATTTATTTCAAGCTACAGCTTGCAAAGATTAGATGTTAAATTGTATATGTCAAAGGCCGTCTTTGAAATATTTGATTTATAGTGTCATATCTTAATTATTGAGGATAGATACCATTGTTTTTTCTATGTTAAAGGCAGGTTATCGAATAGTTTAGGAAATGTTTTCAAGTGTCAAACATAGGTTTTAAAGTTCATGAAGCCGTGGGGCAGCCTGTTTTTGGGTCTATAAGCGGCTTATAGCATATAGGACTACCTCATACTCACATGTGGGAGGCAACTAACTTTGTTACAAACGAGGCATACATACCCTACCCCATGCGGGGTTTGAACTTGTGACCTCTATTTCAAGAGCACATGTTCTTCACCATGAATCAAACAAAGTTTTGCATTAAAAAAATATAATGAGTGTTTGGAAAATGTTGAAAGATATTGATTTTATTTTATTCTTATTCTTTTTATTTATTTATTGGTGATAGATAATTTCAATTTAAGTGTATCATTATGCTGAAATATAAAATAAAAAAATATTTTGTAAGGAAAAATAGGCTATAAACTTTATAATATATTCTATATATAATTGTAGTAAAAGTGTTTTAGATAGTTAAATAGATATCAAATTTAAAATACTTGATTAATTGTTTATACATATTCAACCAGCCCAATTTCTAAGGAAAAACACCTTTTGCATACATACACATATGAATTTAAAAATTACTATAATTGATAAATATTATAACATATGTTAACTAAAAATAATACAAGATTTATTAGTGATCTCTACTTTAGATCGTAAAACAAATTATTAATGTAATGACCCTTTATTGTTATTTTATTTTTCTAATTCTTGGTAACTACTTTAAAAATGTGAAAATTTTAATTTGATGCATATAATTAGTTATTTTAATTTTAATTAGTCATTTTTTTAATCTCATATTTTCAACATAAAAAGATCGCCATCTTTAAAAAAATCCAATTCATTTAGGAATTTTTTCCCCTTGTAATATTGATTTGATATCAACATCTTCTAGAATAATAAAAATGGAGTTTGGATTCAAGTGCTTATTTAAACTAAACCCACTAAATGAATTGAAATCAATACTTATTTTTCATAAGGATAAACAAAAAATAAATAAAGCAAACATTCAATTAGGTCATTATTCTAATCATATTCTTTTAATATCCTGTATCTATTGGTTGTTCATGTTTTTTTAAATGAGATTTAGTGACATGTTGTTTTATATATTTAAATGTCAAAAACATTGTCGAAATCGCTCGATAAAGTCAACTTCAAATATAATTTTATGTAGGTTGAGACATCTCCTAGTGGAGTTGATTGACATAATTAAATTTTAGTGCTGAAATTAAGTTAACATAGAGAAAACATAATATAGAATTTTTTATTAATGGTAAATGGTTTTGAAGGGGACCATATCCCGAATTACAAAAAGGCTCAAAAGTTAGATGGAACAAGTAATCCAAAGTGGTTTTTGACCAGTGGGGACAACCCCCCAGAAAAGGCCTATAAGCTAGATATACCAAAGAAGCACAAAGGCAGAGGACAATCTGCCAACAAGAAGCCAAAATACAACAAGAATGTAGCGACACAACAATTGTAACACCACAGATGACTAGCAAACCGAAATAATCTAGGTTGAGAAATGATATTATTGAGACTAGATTTCTTCATTTTGTGCACAGATTTTCCATCCTTCTATAACCTCCTCAATCGGGAGAATTGCCTTGATAGAATTTTTTAGCAGATAAGTGCTTTTTTCACGGGAAAAATAGGGATATTTTCCTTTTGCATTGCTTTCAATTGGAGAAACAAATTTGTTTGTTTGAATCAACTACTTTTTATTTTCCTTGTTACGAACTACTGGAATTTCTAAAAGAGGATTTTCCAAGATAGATTTAGAACCAACATCCGAATCATTGTTTGAGTCTAGATCCTCCTTGGCATCAAAAACCATATGTTCTAGGAGGGCATCTTTCCAGTAATTTTTTCTCTTAGTTTGGCACTTTCCCATCTCACAATTAGTAGTAGTGTGAGCTAAATAGAAACACCTTCTACATCTAAAAGGAAAACCTTTGTAGTCTAATAGTTGAGACCACATAATATAGAATTTTATCAAATTATATTTTTAGATATTAATTACTATGCTTAGAGTTTTGTTCCACAATAGTATAAATAAAGGCATTAATACGAACTAGGATAACCTTGGTACAATAGAGGACTCTTATTATTTCCACTACTCACTTCATCTAGCATTTATCCCAATTTCCCTCGGTAAAATTGACAAACATGACCCCACATAGGAAAAAAATCGAAAGGGTCGGTTTTGTCCTATGAGCTCATATTCAAATCAACAATCAAGGGGCAAAGCGGGCTCGAAAATGGAGGAGTAGGGTTGACAAAGGGGGCCATCAGTGTCAAAGAAACAAGAGGGTCACAATAGAAGACAAAAGTCAAAAGGGCTTGAAGTTTTGGGACTTCGTCGCATATGAGTTGACTCGAGCTAAGCAAAGTAGGGTTAGAGGAAGCCTCCACGTAGTCGAACCCAACGAGGTAGTTTTCACTCGAGGCCCCAAATTAGTTAAGTATAAAAGGATCGGTAGAAGCCACCACGTGTCAAATCAACGTAACGTTAGAAGTGAAATACAGATCCAATCCCTAAATGAGCACGAAGCTTCCATGTGTCCCAAGTCAAAAGGGGGTCTCATCGGATGTTGAAAAGTCATAGACCTATGGAGGGTGCCACGTGCTTCATTGGTGCAACTCCAAGGATAGAATCCAAAATGGAGACCTCAAATAAGCGTCATCTCTCCACATGTCTAGGGTCTAACAGAAGTCCAATGGTAGCAGGCTAGAATTGGCTAAGTATAAGAGTGTCAATAGAGGCCTCCACGCATCTCATCGAACAACACCAAGGTTCGGTCCAAAGAGTGGGTTCCAAAATGAGCGCATGCTCACCACGTGGTCTAAGTTAAAAAGGGGGACAGAGCGGGCCCAAATCAATTAAGTATAAGAGTGTCGGTGGAAGGTGCCATGTGTCTCAATGATGCACCTTCAAGGGTCGAAATCAAGAGCAGAGACTCAAACAAGCGTCAAGCCTCCACGTGTCCTAGGTCCGAAAAGGAGAAAAAGTCGGTAGTTGAAAAGTCTTAGGCCAGTGGACAACACCACGTGTCTCATTGGTGCAAATTCAAAGGCGTAGCCCAGAGCGAGAAACTCAAACATGCGCTAGCCCACCACGTAGTTAGGGACCAAGAAAGGCAGCATGCCCAAATCGACTAAGTATAAAAGAAATAGAGCTAAGGCTGTGGAAGGAGCCACATGTCTCATCGGTGTAACTTCAAAGGCACGGCCCAAAGTAGAGAATAAAATGAGCATGAGGCTTCCACGTGTCCCAAGTCTAAAATGGGGAAAGACAGTTGTTGAATTGGCTAAGGAAAGAAGAGACAACGGAGGCCTCCATGTGTCCAATCGATGCATCTTCAAAGGTCAGACCCAAAGGCCAATTCCAAACAAGCACAGGCTCACCATGTGTCCAAAAGTAAAAAAGGGGATAGAGCTGGCCGTTTAAATCGACTAAGTATAGAAGGGTCAGCGGAAGCCTCCACATGCCTTATCCGCGCAACTTCAAAGGTAAAATGGGGGCAGGTCCCAAATGTGTGTTGCACTTCCATGTGTCTAGGGTCAAACATATGACCCGCTAAACAAAATGGACACATGGCCATGTTTCAAGTCAAAGCAGAAGGTGGGTCACGGAGGAAGTTTGAATTTTTTTGCTTTTGTTTCGAAAAGGCGTAAAGTATAAAAGTAAGCCACACCTCCACCGATGCCCAAAGAAGCCACATGGCAGGCCTAAATTACATGCGGGGAGGTGGGCCTTGGATTTTTTTGACAAAAGTAGGCCAGCGGGCCTGGGGAATATTTTTTGCCAAAGTGGAAAATGCGGGCCTACGGGCCTGAGACGACTTTCGAGAAAATGAGAAGGTTGTGGGATTGCAGGGGCTTTTGGCCAAAAGTGTATTTTCGGGCCTGCGGGGATGTGGGAGGTTTTGTGATTTTTGCATCTTTTTGTAAAAATCATAGTTTGTATTTTTAGGCCGCGGATCCACTTTGCTAAGATTACGTTTTCACCATTTTTCATAGTCTCGATGCAGAATCTTTAGATAGCCATATCTTTTGATTGGAAGCTCAGATTTGAGCAAGAGAAGACTTTTTGGAAAGGTCTCGACCCCCTCTACACCATGGAAGCCTAAAAATGCAATTTTGACAAGGTTAGATGGGTGAAAATAGTAAAACATCTTTCATTCCATTAATGTATGATCTGATTGCTTCAACAACCAGATCAGATTTGATTTGATCCACCTTTCTTCCTTCTTCAACACGCCAAATAGACATGGGAACTAGAATTGATAGATTTTAGGTGGACTTGTAGGGCATTAATGGTTGGTGGTTGAGCTTTCAGAGAAAATTCTTAGTTTTTCTTCTTTCTCTCTCGCCTTGATCATCTATATATTGTAAAAACTTCTCATTTGAGAAGAGGAGACATTTTGAGATGTGGGGAAACTCTAATTTTTTTTTTCCCTACTCCATTTGAGCTGTAAGCCTTACCCTATGCCTAAGAAGCATATTTCTACCTCTAAGCATCCATGTAATGGTCTCAGGTACCTCATAGAGCAATAAAATCATGATTTTTGGTGTTATTCAACCCTTTCTCATGTTTTGTTATTTCGTATGCCTCTCCATTTTGTGTTTTCTTCCTCTGCATGTATTTCATGTTTGCAGGTGTAATATGTCATGTTTCATGGAGTTTCGATGGCGGATTTGGATCCGAGTCTTTGTCACTTTTGTTTGACCTCCCTCATCTCCTTTTTCTTCTTTTTATCCTCCCTCAGTAGAGTATCTCACCACTTCCTTTTCTAGTGTATCACCTCTTAGTGTAGGCTCTCTTTCATCTCTCTCTCCATGTCTCCTTGAAATGGTTAGATTAGGATTAGATTAGTTTTTCCTGCATAGGAGTAGCTTGTGGCAGGTAGTTTACAAAGAAGAACTAGCTTTCTCTAGAGGTCCATCTTAGGTTCACAAGTCCCACAGCTTGAGAGATGGTCCCATGTTGTGCAATCACACCGAATGCCCCACTCAGATCCAAGGCCATTCGGGGGTGTTGTTATTTTGCACTAACACTAGCATTGTCTCAATTATTTATATAGCCTTTGAATAGTGGTTTAGAACACTCAAAAATCAGTTGCAAAGCTAATTATATTATAGCGTTTTCATACATTGCCTTTAATTTTTCATAAGAAAAACCTTTTCTAACAATTTTTTCATATGAATTCATGTATAAGACGAGCTTTTAAGATTGATTAATAACAAAATAATAGGTTTTAAATTTAACTATTTTATTGTAAATTATTTTTTATATGAATATATTATTTTAAATACATTTTTTTTGCACTACAATGTGTTTTTGATATTCTAATCTAGAGGAACATGGAAGGCTCAAACCGATTAGTGGGTGTGGGGCTTCAATCTTCCAAGAGGCGAGCCACCGCTGCGATCTAGTCTAAAATTTTAGGGTTTGAACTTGGGTCGAGAGCTTTAAATGCTCTACTACAAAGTTGGACTACCAAACTCACCTAGGCCCCCTTCACTAAATACATTTATTTGACAAATTATACTAATATATATGAAATATTTTTCCTTATATTTTATAATTATTATAGTGATTAATCCTTTTATTTAATTATCTTCATGTTTCCTTTTTTATTGATAGTAAAAAAATGTGCTAAAAAAGTTGAAATCTAGATATTACTATTTTTCTATTGGTTTCTCAAATATTTAAAAATAAAATTTTAAGTGATATTTAAATAGACATCAAATTTAAGATATAAAAAAATTACATAGTCACACCATTAGGTTTCCCCTCTTTCTTCTTTTGTTGAATGTGTGCAAAATCATGTCTAACAAGAAATACAAAATTATCTAGAGTAGAGTACCGTGCAATAAATACAATGTACAAATATGAAGAATAGAGGAATAGAATATAGACATAGAGACACAATATTATAAAACTTGAAAAAGGTGAGATTTCTAAAAAGGAGGTATGAAAAACTATAATGAAAGAGTATATGGTCATTTACGGTGTTGATAATTTTTTCATCCTATACATATGAGATAGATTTAGTTAAAGGAACATATATGTTACCCATTATCAAAGTGGTAGATTCCCACTCTTACTTTGAATGGGAGAAAAATGTATTCATTGAAAGAAAATATTGTAGATAAGTTTATAGAAGACTCTAGAATTCTATAAAGGTCCATAAGGAAACAAAGGATATGATTAATCCAAGAGAACATACAATGAAGTACAGTTATGAGAGTAAGAAAAATATTAAGGAACATGGAAAGGCTAAAAATTCAAGATGTGACATGGAATACATAGTAGAAGTAACTAGATATGTGTTAAAAAAATATATTATATTATGCATGAAGAGATCATGGTTATTTTTAGTTACCCATGAAATTTCATGTAAGAGCATCTAGGGTTGAAATAAATGTTGCATCAACAAAAATATATTTAGAAATGAGCATTTTTCAACGTTGTGTGAAACTTCTTGTTGATTAACGAGGTCTCAAAAAAATATTTTGGATGATTATGGAAACATATAGATGTATTTTCATGTAAGTTTATTGGTACATGTCTTAAAATGTAGGTGGTAAAGATCTAAGATTTTTAAATCTTGTGATATTTTTTAACAATGTATTTTGAATTTCATTGTTGATTTTTTCACTAATTGAAAAAGTGATTTACAAAAATTTGAGTTAAATTGTTGTGATACTATAATATTAGAATGGATATTTACTATTGGAACCGACCATTACATTAGATAAATATAAGATAGTTACAAGATCATGGGCATCTGCATAACTCACGCTCCCAAAAGAAATCCATGAATACACCACAAAAATCCAAAAGGAAAAACAAGAAGAGCCTTGAGGGAACACATAAACACCACATTAAATTAGACTAGATAACACTAAGAAAATGTTGCTTCTCTTGGAGGAGGAGGATCATCCTCAAGAGGGATGAAAACTCCAATAGATGGATCATCTTAATGAGGATTAACCTACTAGCCATTTTGATTGGGCATTTGAATATGCATAGGCACCATAATTACCCAACTAGGGGAAGGAGAGCCAAAAATGCATGAGCTCCATGTGAAGAAGAGGCCTTTCACGGAGAACTAGCCACATCCTTCACCCATGGAGGAATACTCTAGCCTAGCCTTGAAGAGGATAGAGCTGAAGGGTGACCCAAGAGAGAGGAGGAGTCATGGTTGCGAGAGCAGCTTATACAATGGGGAGGTGGGTGGTGTGGCAAAGATGGTGAGGTGGCGTAAGAAAACGGTCATGAGGGACCTAAATCATCGTGCAAGGACTCCCCAAAGTGTGCAAGTGATTTCAGTAGGTTCAAAAAATCTAGATATATATTTTTTCTTTAGCTTGAATCTGTATGCGCACAATAGACCAAATAGAAAAATTATCATTAGTGGAAAATTAATGTGAATGTAGCTGGAAGAGGTTGAAATACCTCCAAAACACACATAAACAACTTTACAAATAAAAAATAATAATTTCAAAATACATTTCTTATCATTTTGGAATCCACACTAATCTTTTACATCATTACAATCCTCCTTTTATTTTACATCTACTCTATAAACCTTAAAATGCCAAAAAACCGTAAAATGCCTAAAATTACCTACTAGTAAAACATCTAAGATGGGCCCCAAAATTTTTGTGAAAAATATCCCTTCATAAATTAAGTCTCACAAAAATTTGAACTTATTCTAACATGAACCCAAACATAGTACTAATGTATATCTACCATCCTATAAAATTGCAAGACGATCCAACGGTTGGATCAAAAGTTATGGTTTCATGTTATGTTCCCGCATAAAAAATAATGCGAAAGATTGATCAATTTGAAAGATAGAAATGTAATGATCTATTTATATAATTGAAAGAGAAAACAATATCTGAACAAATTCCATAGAGTATCATAATAAGAAGGCCAAGAAGTTAAATCTCCAAACGTTGCCATCCACCAATGAAAGATTTCAAGGTGGTAGGGTTGAAACAAACTATGAATCTAAGACCAACCGACTTGAGTATGGGAACAAGACCCAAAAAAATGTTTAAAATATTTTGTTCAAGACCATAAGTGGCATTTAGGATTAGGAAATCCAAGGTGACTAAGAAATTTGCCAACAAGAAGACCCTGATAAATAAGGAACCAAAGAAAATGGTTGAAATTAGGTTCCAACAAAGGATTTCATGTACGGGTAAGCCGTCAAAGCCAATTTTTCAGGTAGATTGCAGACCCCAACAAGTTTTGAGTTTAGAAATGACAAGAAAAATAGGACCCAATAGTAGTAAATTATGTTAGCTTATAATGAACAAAAGAACTATTATGATTCCACCGTAAATCCCACCACCTAGAATTCGAGGGTTTTAAGATCCACCTTATGAAGCGACATCCGGAATCAAATCTTTAATTATGTGGATAGATGAAATGTCTAAATTGGAAAGATTAAATTTAATCCCGAGATCGGGACAAGAAATCCAGTCTTTGCAGGAAACCAAATCTTGAGTGGTGTGTATCCCTCTTCAAGATAAATAGATATATTTTATGTCCAAAGTTTGAGTATGTAGGATACTATCTTCCATGATAATGGGAGACCACCAGATATTCTAGGAATTGAAAGAGATCTGGTGTGAAAAACATCTCCAATCTATCGTAGCAACAAATTAAAAACTTCAAAGGCCTCCCATATACACTTTGCTGATGAAAGTGTCGGTAATATTAATAGGTGTCTTGGTTATAATTAAGGTATGTAACCCTATATTATTCTAGCATATTTTTCCGCATGGTGAAACTGAAGAAATGCAATGGTGAAGCATAATATTCTAGGCTTGATTATTCAAAAGGCATCATCCCAACCATTTAGAACCTAGATTGATGCTTTCCGGATAACTTTGATAATACCCATGCCACCTTGATTGTGGGGAAACAAAAGCCTCCTAAGTGACTCAAAGAAATCCATTTGAATGAGAAATTTTACACCAATGGTAATCCCAAAGCACCTTGGCAATTTTATCAAAGGAATCCAAAGATGGGCACTAATAAGAAGAATAGTAAACATGGGTGGCATGCGAGTATCTTGGTACACACCTGAAATTTATCGAGTTAAAGAGAGATATTTAAAATACCATTATTGAGACCTTATGCTCAACTCTATCAATAAAATATTTCCATAAAGTTTTAGAATCACTATTAATGGAAAAAATAAATCCAAAAAAATTAAATTGTTCTCATGCAACCAATCAACTTGCGAGGGTAAAATTTTAAATAGTCAGAATAGCAAAAAAATTGATAGAATTTTTTTTTAGCCATCTAAATATTAGAATTTGAAGAAAAACAAAAGATGTAAAGGAATTCAATAAATTCAACCAAAATTTTCTCATTTTCAGCAAGGGTAAGAAAAGAATCATTAACAAAGTGACATTAATGAGTGGGTAGAATGATCTAGAAAAATAATTCCCGAATGCAACCCATATGAGCTCACTTGGGAATAAGATATCCAAGATCATTGATGGCTAAGACAAAAAGAGAAGGGACAAGAGGGCACCTATGTCCGATAGAGAAGAAAAAGTAAAATCACAGAGGAATGTAAAAGCATTGGAAAATAAATTTTGAATAGCAAAGGTAAAAAAATAACCAAAACCTAAAGTTTTGAGGATGGAAAAAATAAAATTCCATTCGATACAATCATAAGCCTTTTCAAATTCCATTGTAAGAAATAAGGGCCATTGTAGAGATGTTCGATCCCATTTCATTCCTTCACAGAGCATAATAAGATTTTCAAGAATATAACGACCTTTCATAATGCCCGCATGCTCTGGTTGAACAATCTTGGGTAATAGATCGTCAATGTGAAGAGTAAGGGCCTTAGTTATATTTTTGTAAGAAACATTCAACAGAATGATAGGCCCCTAACTAGTACTCGAGTTTAGGATTGAACGATTTAGGGATGAACTTGATGTTTCCTTGATTGATGAATCTCCCTAAAGAATTAGATTTGAGAGCTTCATTGTAGACAAAAATCAAGTCTAGGACCAACAAAATACCAAGTGGATTTGTAGAATTCACAAGGAAATCCATCCAGTCCAGGAGATTTATCATCATCTAGGAGCAAAAGAACAACATATAGCTAATCCAATGTAAGAGAGGAATTACATCAATCATGATTATTAGGAGAGATTTTAATAGGAACCACCTCAATACATTCTTGCATTGCATCCACTCAATCATGAAAGACCTCTTGTCCTTAGAAAACTAACTGATAGTTTACTAAAAAATCGTTAGTAATCTCAAGAAAATTTGTGCTTGCTTTAAACCGAGTAACTTGAATAGCTTAAATATGTTCATGAGCATACTTGACATGGAGGGATTTGAAAATGGAATTAGATTTCTTGTCTTCCTCCTCCGATCCAATGCAACCTTGACTGGGTCTAAGCGACACAGGAGAGTTAGATTCTATGAGCTTAAGACTATGTAGAATGTTGGAAGCCTGTAATTGAAGAGGGTTTTCGAAAGGATTTGATTTGAGGAGAACAAAAATCATCCATTTTTTTTTGTGAAGAGCCATGTCCACTCGATTACGCACTCGTGTAACCTTCTTACAAAATTGGCAGAGGAATTAGGTAGTGCTTTGAACCTCCTCTTCCCACCACTCAATCTAGTTGGTAAATAAAGGTGAACATGGTGCCATGTTACAAAATTTAGAAATAAGAGGGACCACCCTTGATTGACTTAGCAAGGAGAAATTAAGAAAGATTTTATTTGATGTGACTTTTAAAGGGGCCCTTCCAGAGATAATATTAAAAGATTGAATGGTGATTTGAAAAAGAACATCTAGCCACACCGTGATCGAGGAGAGGCCTTGCATGCCGAAATCAAATATTTTCTATTGATAGAGAAGTACATGATTAATAATTTTAAATACTTGATCACATCCTTCTCGAATATTGGTCCAAGTATACCAAGCTTGAGAGTTAAATTCTTGCTACCATCGAAGAAGATGATTAGAAATACCGCAACGGATTTTAAAGTAATACTAATATGCACGCTTTCCCATGCACCAACACATAGGGATAATGTTGATCTTGACATAAGGATGTTGAATCACATTAAAATCAACAAAAACCAACCAATAAGAAAGATGCATGTTATCGCCTAACAATTTGATAACATTGTTGTTTCGTGCCATTATTAGGAGCATAAACATAAAGAATACCAAAAGTAAGATCATTTAACACCATAATCATCACAAAACTCTATTTCAAGGATCTTTGGCTGAGGAGGTAATTAAGGTAGAAAGTTTCTAGGAAATGGAAATACTAGCACCAAATTTACCATCAATATGGTGAGTATGAAAATGCAAAAAAATGAGAAATACAATTTAAGTGTATTCTCGAAGCAAAAGACAAGATATTTTAGTTTCTTGTAAACAAATAATATCCAAGAAACCAAAACACTAACGAGCTAACTAAAAATTATTTATGAGAAGAATCATGAGACTCAAAACATTCCAAGAAGAGAAATTCATGAAAAACTCAGACATGTTAGAGTCCCCTTTACCATTTGACACACCATCCTCCAAGATAAAGATTGAAAAATTATTAGCAAGTGGGATCTGGTCTGAATTATAAATATCAACATGAATGGAGTGGAGTTTAACCACATTATATCCTCATGATCTTTGGGACACCTCCAAGGATGGAATGCATGAGAGCCTGAGCAATATATACGTTGAAGATGAATTCCAGGTTTCCTTCGTTTGTTAACAAAAAACTTGGATCTTTGAGTGCTTAGAAGGAATGGAAACTAATGAGGGGGAAGGACCCAAACCTAACTTATCCTTGGATGGAAGAGTGGAAGGAGAAGGATTAGGGGTCACCATAGAAATGGATTTCAAACCTAAACCAGTCATATTCCTTAATTTAGTCCAACCATCAGTTGGTAGATCACCTTTTGGCTTAGACACCAGAGGTTTCATTGTCATGAGTTTATAATGAGCTAGCAGAGGAAAGTCTGGAATGCGATGTTCTGGGACTTGACAACAAAATAAAGTGTGGGGGAGGTTGAAATAAACCATCTTCTAAAATATACAAAGGTACCCAACTTGTATATCCATGTGGTCCCATATATATTCTTGTAATATCAAGGGAGGAGGTGTTGACTATATCCTACATAGATTTTTTAGTACAAAATAGTGCGGTTTATAAGTTATTTTGTAACCTTTTTCATGTAATCCTTTAATCATATTTTTTCTATGATGTTTGATATTTATGCATGGCCCTAAACCATAATTGTTTTTTGACCTTTTTAATAACAAGTGTTTGAAAACGCAAGGATCGTAACCAATAAAATTCAAAGAAAATATAAGGCACGAGGATTCATTTCAAATACCTATATAATTATTATTCACCTTGTTGATGATATGATAAATAACATGTCCTTGTGTTTTAAGGGGTATTTGGAATGTGTCATTTCTTTAATGATTTTATTTATAAGAATATCACATGGTTATTAGTTTGGTTACACACATTCTAGATATCACATTCTAGATGAGAACAAATTGTATTTTTATCCCTCTTAGATCGGTGACAATGTTGTCGATTGCATGTGGGTGCATAAAAACCACTTAAATTTTGTTTTTAGGACACTCTCACCATATAAAGTTTTGAATGTTGAATAAGGTTCACAATGAGCATCACACAATATAAAAATCCTGAATTCTAGATAGGAGTAGAACAAGAAGCAATGAATAAGCAAAAGAAGTTATAGAGCATGAAAGTACAAAAAGAACAAAATGTATAAAAAGTGCCATACTTTGGGGTATGTTTTGCGCCATACCGTCCACCTTAGTGTAGATAGTTGTTTAGGTCATATTTTTAGAGACAAATTCATATAATATCATTTCTAGCCATCTTGAGAATGGTAGTAACCTACATTAGCAAAAATGTCAAATTATTAGCTAAGTCTCATTTTCTCTCTCAAGTGATAGTGCTTCATTTCATTTAGTTATGATGTTTCATGTATCATCCATATATTGTTGTAATTACCTTTGGAATCTCGTTGATTAGGATAATATTCAATTGGCTACTACCATCTACATGATATTAATTATTTCTGTTAAATTGTTATATGAACCGAGAATATTTTATATTATGCACCGATATATCATCTTTTAGGGTTTCTACCAATCTTTCATCATGGTTGGGGCTCCTCCATTATGTATCCAAGTCAAAATTCATAGCATATTGGTCAACCATTCTATTTTATATAATGACTATGACCTTAAGATATGAATCATTTCTTTTTACATCAAATTAGACTGCCTACAAATGATCTAAATCCCTCATCACTATTCATTTATGAGTTTAACAATATACCTAAACAACTATTAGGGAGATCACTTTACTAATTTCTATCGATCCTTATACTCTTAATGTTCCCTGTTAGAGTGTGCCTATAGATATATATATTTAACATCCCTTGGCACATAAATTTATCATTAAGGCTCCAAACTATTTTAGAATTGGGATATTATACAAGAGATCCTTGATGCACGCCGTTTGACTAGGCTATCCCTTCTTCCTCTTAAAAGAATATTTTAAATACTCATGAAAAAATAAATATTGCAATTGACACATATGTTATTTAACTTCCTCTTGTAAATGATATTGTATTTACTCATGCGCAAAATGTTATTGCAAATGACATTAGTGCTCTCTCTCTTAATAACATGGTGCCTTAGTTTCTTGTGAACAAAATGTTGTTACAAATAATGTATGTATTTATAATATTAGTTTTAAAAAGGATATTCTACATAATGATGCTTGTAATTCTTATTCTTCTACCCATGATAGTAAATTTATTGATAAGGTTATTCAAGATTAAATTCCTTCTAGTTCTTCTCGAGTCCTCCTAGTACCAATGTAACTTCTCCACTAGTTGACCCAAATATTTAATTTCAACTGAATAGTGTCCCCATGAATAACTATAATGGCAAGGTGTAACCATTAAAATAACCTCTTACTACCTATGTTATTCCTCTATAGGAATTCTTTTCTATAATGCATGTTGAAGGTGACATACGAAATCATGATCATAAGCTTACTTCCAATGTTTTTGATGCAATTTTCAGTAATATGTTATCCAATACTGTATACATGGTGTCACTCATGATAATTTTACATATGCTACTTTGTGCACACCTTGGTATGTTTTTATTTCTCCTAATGCTTCTATATCACCTCTTATACTTGTATTCGGTCTTGTGTATCTCGCTTCTTCATAAGTTTTAATGGGCTACCATTATTAACATGAATCTCTTGTATATTTATTATATATTTATATTTGTCCATATTAGACACTTTGGTTCTTAGCTCATCATACATGATTTATCATTTTTTTGTTATAGGTTTTCCCCTCATACTATTATTTACTAATAATCTAAGTCCCACATGGATTCTTGTGGATATATTCCACCTTGTTTTCCTTCAAAAATTTCTATGCAATATGCACTTGAGTCACATTATATGACACAAATCAGGCCCAATCCGCCATCTCTCCCAACAAATTCTCCACCTCCTAAAGAGATTCTTGTTGGATAACTCATATGCTAGTCACACACTTGGGGTTCATACAATATTCCCCCTCATATCTCAATGACACACTCGGTTGGTACCCAAATTGATTCTCCCTCAAAGTTTGAGTAGCATCACATGTTTTGGAGGAAGCTTAGAGATAGATAGATCATGGTGAGTCATTTTGTAGTTGGGGATGGGATCTAACTGGCCCTCTGTCACTCAGATGTGGAGAAATGGATAGCACCCTCAAGAGGATTTGATCTATCCTCACTATTTTAGGTTGTGCCTTTCAACCAAGGTAAGAGAACCATTTCATAGCCTATTGTTTATGGAGGAGATGGAGATATCCTTCCTAATGAAGTTGTTAAAGAGACCTTAGAGAAAATATTATCAATGCAACAAAATCTAACTCTCACGAGTTGTCACTCTAGATAGTGGAGATATTTTCTGGGAAAGGTTCAGGCCATTAAAGACATTTGAAATTTTGATTGTTTCTACATGTTTTGGTAGTGGAAATTATGCATTTGTACACACACATGAAAAATAGGGGTAGTATGGGTAGGGTTGGTTGTTTTAAAATAGATTTTTGGTGGGAGGTGAGGTAGAATGAACTGGATTTGCTAGATCTTTAAATTTTTTTACAAAATGGAAAGCTTAGACAACAAAATACTTCAGAATAGCTAAAATATTCCTTCAACCAGAGTATGTGCTTCAATGGAGGCCTAGATTAGCACTTTTTCACATAATCTATGAGATTCTAACATGAAGGATCGAGTTAGAAAACCCAACAAACTATTGAGATCTAAAATAAATCATGCCTAAGGTACACCCAGAGGATTACAAACAATCTCTATCAACAAATGAAAGAAAAATGATTTTAAATCATTTATTTCACTCCCAGATGAAAGATCTTCTGAGAAATGAGATTCAAAATTCCACTAAACTATCAAAAGGATTGATATATGTTTGATTAAGGTAGATTTTGATACAAGATTGCAAGAGGAACAAGAAGAGCTATTTGCAAACATTCGAGAGATAAAACAAACACATTTTACACAAGATCAACACACTGAATAACTCAAGTTTGATTACATTTATCACCATGGGAAAGTTTCTAGAAAAATGTCAAATATTTTCAATGTATGTACACTCATGCAACCGCCTTGATATGATCAAATTTAAAACAAAACAGATATACGGAAGCTTCTTAGACGGCTTCTCAAAAGACAAGTTTTGTCAAATTTTCCTTTTGGGAATTTTATTCGACCTCTAACACCCCAACCTCCAACCCCTTGGATGATAAATTTTGCCATTTATAACATTTACAACATAGCCCATTTCCCCCAAAACTCTAGACATTGAGTTCCACCAAGTGCTCGCCATGATCATGATCGTGATTTCAAGAATTAGATCTGCAAAAGTCGCCAGTGCTCGGGGGAAGATCTTTCAAATATCTCCCACATTCAACTCTTCCTTTTACTAGATCATTCTTTCTTCAACTCACCAACCACTTCCACCCCTAATCTATCAAATCTAGTTCGTTCATGCTCGAGAGAAGAAAAATAAAAAAATATGATCAAGCTCAATAGTCAGACCATTTTAATGGTGAAAGACGTCTCCAAATTTCCCCACCAAACTTAAATATCAAAATTAACTCTCCTCTCTGTTTGGCGTGTAGGAAATACAAAGAAATCATGAAGACTCACACTTCTAGGAGTGATTCGGAAAAATGGGGAAAATCGATTCGGACTCACAACTATTGTTGATCTTCACTTTGAATTTGGGTCATCCATGTGGAAGAATCAATATTAAAATAGGCCGGGGTCCCCTATGAATTTTACAACTTTTGAAAAATGTAAATTTTTGACATTTTGCTTTACAGCTCGCCCTTGAGAAATGACCCGACACGTGTTCTAAGGTGGGTTCCAAAGAAACCGTGACCAAATTCTGATATTTCACCTCCTTTTTGGAAAAGGGAAAATTTTCCTAGTTTTACATTGTAGCTCTGCCCTTGAGAAATGGTTCTAACACTTGTCCTAATGTGGGTCCCATGAACCACACTTCCTTTTTCACTTTTATCTCCTTTTCCCATAGCGAAAATTTTCCAAATTTCCTCCAAAGGCCCGTATCTCCGTCATTGACTGGAGCAAGCTTTGACCTTTCCTTTATCGGGCTTGCAAGCCATTTTGATGTTTTAATATTTTGAACATCAAGGGGAAAAACATGTAAGTTACCCTAGATGGTCCGCCTCCCTATCCTTTTGACTTGAAATAAACTTTGACCAATCCTTTGTGAGGCTGCGGGCCATTTTTGATATCTTAACCCTTTTGATAATAAGAGTAAAATTTTATAAATTGTCTCCGATGGGTTTCCTCGCTGCCTCCTTTGACTTGTAAAATTTCCACACATCGAATGGCACATCTTGAGATGGTTTCTAAAATTTGAGACCTTAAATGAGTGGGGGCTCGCCACGTGTCATGGCCGGTAAAAAAATTTAATTCTCAAAGGTTAGCGGAAGGTGCCAAGTGTCAAGATCTCGAGGAAATCTCCTTTTCCGTTGAAAAGTCAAGAAAAAATCAAAGTGAGTGGAGGCCTCCAAGGGTCCTCCCGACACTTCTTCAAAAACCTTAAGGATTCAAAATGATTTGGTGGGGGCACGCTTCCATTTTATAATTTTACTCCATTCTTCCAAAAGGGAAAAACATCCAACTTGCCTCTGAAGGCCCACATCTCTGCCTTTAACTTTGCCACGTGTCCTTCTCGCGGGCTCAAGCTAATACTTTTCTCCCGCCACTTAAATTTTACTTTAATCAAATCCTGGCGTGGCATGCGGAGCAAGTTGAAACTTTTTCCAAAGAAGCCAAAAAGAACAAATTCAAAAAACAAACCTGCTATGCCCTATCCAATTGGAAGAATCCACGTAAGCACCAAAAGAACCAATTAGATTTGAGCGGGGCTACAGACCAAATTTGCCTTTTTCCAAAAAAGTAAAAAGTGATAAGTTAAAGCATTCACCCGCTATCCCCTGACCAACCAAAGGAAGCCACGTGACTGCTGAAAATTGAGGAATAACTTTGACAGGAAAAAGACACTCGTCAATTTGTCAAAAACACATAAATTCACCACTCATGCCCAAAACCCAATTTTTCACTCAGGATGAAATTTTTCTAAACAAAACCATGTGGATCATGGTTCTGAGCATCTTTCAACCATGGATTTGGATTTTCAAAGGCATAAAAATATAAATTGATAATTCTCGAGCTTCCATGGTTGAGGAGAAATAGGAAAACAGAAAAGCTCATGGATTTTGAAGAAATTAGAGCAAAAACAAGGCAAACTTGGAGACTTCTTCAAGGAGGGACATGAAAATGGATTCTACAAATAACTCGAGGCATTTAAATTGAGGTAAAATATTTCAAAACATCCACATCAAGAAATAAAACATTTCATAACATGCAAATCAGAGGAAAATTAGGGCAAAATGGTGAGAGGTCATAACGAGCACCAACATCGGCTCCAACTCAGGGATGGGCAATCATTGTGAGTGCCAAAAGAACAACAATAGATCAAGTGCTAAAAATATCCATTGGGAAATAGAGTCAACATGCAGAGTAGAAAAACATAGCCATCTCCCAAAAATAAATAGAGAAACCAGCAAAAATAGGTCACCAAGGAAACAAACAACAAACTATACATCTGTACAAAAAGATTCCTACCATGATTCAAGGAATCAATCCAAAACTGCTTCAAATTCTTGCCATTAATAGGTAGCTCATGTGATTCACCATCTAAATCCTTTAAGAAAAAGGTATGTTCACCAATTCTAATATTAATGGATTAAGGGCCCATCCATAATGAGTCAAACTTTCCATGTTTGCCCTTATCTTCATGTTTGCTATCCCATAGCAAAGCAGCACAAGATCTCCAACATTGAAAGCTCTGGGAATGACCTTCTTGTCAAATAACTTCCTCAGTTTCTCTCTTAACTATACATGCCTCTAGTAGGATTTCCTCCTCTCTTCATCAAGCTCAACAATCTAGTTAATGCAAGCATCATAAGGACTTACCTCTTGATCTTCCATGCTATTGCATAAACTGATATGAGGATAATTGCGTATGCAGGGGCAGTAGGGCCTGAGTTCCATACACCAACTCAAATGGACTCTTTTTAGTTGCTCTTTTAACAATAATTCAGTCTGTCCAGATAGTAAACTTCAACTGCTCACCCCATTTTCTCTTGTTCAGCTCCAAGTTCCTTCTGATAATTTTCAGCAAATTTTTATTACTGGACTTAGCTTGTCCATTTCCTTTGGGATTGTAATTAGAGGCATATGTCAGGTTGATCCCATACTCTTTACACATATCCACCAAAGGTTTATCTCTAAAGCTCATGGCATTGTCAGCAACAATTTTGACTAGCACCCAAAACCTGCAGATGATATGGTTTAACAAAAAATCCATGACAATTTGGTGTGTTGCTATTTTGGTGGGATTGCCTCCACCCACTTGGTGAAGTAATCATGAGCTACAAGAACCTACTTGTGGCCTGCACTTGAAGGGTCTAAAATCTCAACAATTAAATCCATTTCCCATTGCTTGAATGGGGCTTCAATTGATACATGTTGCAAAGGAAGCGAGCACGAAGCTTTCAGTCTTCCAGAGAAGCGATGACAACTCTCACATCTTCTAACCAAAAGAGTTGTATCCTTGAAGATATTTGGCCACCAATAACCATCCCTCATAATCTTGTGTGTTGTGACTATTGTAGAAAAATGTCCCCGACAAATCCCTTCATGGAGAGTAGTAAATATATTAGGGGCTTCTTCTTGATAATGCACCTTAAGAGAACTCCCTCTAGGTTTTTCAAAGCTAACCCATAATCAGTAATGAAATATTTCGGGATGCCAACTTAAGAGATATTTTTGGTTCTTTCTTAAATACTTCAAGGCAGTATAAGTGTTTGAGATAGAAAATTACATCCTTGTACCACTCAGAACTCATCAACCTGTCAAAAACACCCGCCCTTTCTTCTTCTACCTCATTTACGTCAACAGTTTACAAGTTTCTCTCAAAGAATAAGCTTAGCCAAGCCCAAACCTCTCACCAACTTCATGGTTTGGATATCCATATCATATTCTTACAACTTGTTCACCCACCTACATCTTTTTCTTGAGACTTCCATCTCTGATAAGATGTCTTTC
This sequence comes from Taxus wallichiana var. yunnanensis, assembly GCA_018340775.1. Classification (NCBI taxonomy): domain Eukaryota; kingdom Viridiplantae; phylum Streptophyta; class Pinopsida; order Cupressales; family Taxaceae; genus Taxus; species Taxus wallichiana. Next base: position 309,380,817 of record CM031237.1, read on the forward strand.
ACCATGGTGTGGGGAACATAAGCAACAATCTTAGAACTCAAAATGTAAGGCCTAAAAACCTTGTTTTCTTCTACCAAGGAAAATGCTTATTTCTCCATAATAGTGTACTTCAACTCAGCCCCTTGCAAGGCCTTACTGAAAAAGGAAATTTCCCTCTCAGCCCCTTCATCATCTTTTTGTAGCAGGAAAGAAGAAATAGTGTTCTTTAAAGCAAAGGAAAACAATTCGAAAGGCTTCTTATAGACCTGGAGTTGCTAAAATAGGAGCATTGCTTTAATGCCTCCTTTATCCCATTGAAATCTTGGGTGGCAACATCCTCCAATTGATGACCTGGTCTTTCTTCAAAGCATGGAAGTGATTGGAATGGTCAACTCAACAAAGTTTGATATGAATCTTCTAATGAATTTTATCTACCCAAAGAAGGACTGAATTCCTTTCTTGGTTCTTAGAATATGGACCTTCTTTGATGGCCTCTACCCTCTCTAAGATCAATCATCACCTCTTCTTGTGACACAATGTTACCAAAAAAATTTGCCTTCTGCACTCAAAAATGGCACTTCTTTGGATTGAGTGAGATGCCATATTCTCTACATCTTATCAACATCTTCTCCAAGTGCAGAAGGTGATCACTTCTCTTCCTGGAAAATATATTTACATCATCTTGATAAACTACAATAAAATTGTTGATGTAACCAGAAAAAGCAACATCTATTGCTCTTTGAAAGGTGGCTCCAACATTCATCAAATCGAAGGGAATCCTGACATATACATAAGTTCCCTAAGGAGTGGTAAAGGTTATCTTGATCCTTTCTAATTCCTTCACCACAACTTTGTTATAAATAGAGAAACCATCTAAGGTGGAAAGCAACTCATAACCAGTCACTAACTGCATCATGTTTTCCATATTTTGTAAAGGATAATTATCCTTCATTGATGCTCTGTTTAGATTCTTGAAATCTACACACAATCTGATTTCACCATTTTTCTTTCAGACTGGTACTAGGTTTGCAACCCAAGAAGAATACCTTGTGGGCTGAATAATCCCTCCATCTCTCAATATCTTCAGTTCCTCTTGCATTTTGAGAGATAAGAGTGTATTTATTGGCCTTTGTTTCTACTTGAATGACTTTTCATTAGACTCCAAGGGAATCTCATGTTGAAACAGATCCTCTCTATATGCTTTTAGTTCAGAATAGATCCAAGCCATGCAATCTTGATAATTTTTCAACAATTGGATGTATGACTACTTCTCTTATTTTCCGAGATTTCAGTCTAACCAAATTTTCCTTGGTTTCTCCTTCATACTAAGATCATGTTCCTCAACATTCCTTCGAGGCTACCATATGCTTATTAATAATGCAATCAACATTATCAAAATTTGACTCAAGAGCAACCAGCCCTCTAAGAATGGTATTACTCTTTAGCTAAATGATGCCCTTACCAAAAAAGGTTTCCTTTCTCTCTGTTGCACACACCATTGGTTCCCAATCAATGCATTAATCAACAAACTCTCCCTTATTCTGTAAAAATATTCTGATCTGAGCGTCATCATCAAAAACTTTCTAGTGTTTAATGTTGTCAAGGATAGAGGGTCTTGTAAATACCTCAACATCATATTCACAATATGGGGACATTACACAATTTTCAAAATGATACCCTAACACTGCAAGCCTATCTAGAAAATCATTTAACTTTCTATCATGATGCACAATGTTGAATGAATCAAGCATTTCAATGAAATCCCAAACAACATGCTTGTATTGTTTCATTCACTCGATTTTTTATGGAATAAAATTTTCTGACTTGTTTGACAACTAATTCTGAATCTCCCTTGATAATAATGTCCTTGAAACCATATTTCCAATCAATTTTTAAACCTAACAATAGTGCCTCATACTCAGCAATGTTGTTGGTGCACTCAAAGTTGAGTTTGAAAGAAAAAAACAAATTTTCTGGCACGGAGAAAGTAGAACAACACCAACCCCATTCCCAAACTTGGAGAAAGATCCAACTTACAATATATTCCAAGGAGATCCCACCTATTCAAGACACCTACATTCTTCAATCTTGTTCTCTTTTTCATCAGTGAATCCCAAAAAGTTATCAAGCATCAACATTTGTGTACAATACTTCATAGGATGCATTATTGGGATCCTCAATAAGGTGAAAAATATTCTTTTCCCCATACAACTTGACAAGGCTACCCTCAATTGGAATGGTAGCATAGGACATATCCATTTGGAAACTCTAACCAACACTTGCATCCCATTTTCTAGAAAATAGAATGCCCCACTTGGCTGGGTAGTCAACAATGACGACATCATGTTTTAAATTTTTACCTAGGTAAGTTGCAAGATGCACCACCAAACCCTTCACACATCCCACTACTGGCACTTCTCTAGAGTCCATGGTAGTACACTTCCCATATGTTGTTGTCACTTTAATAATCAGCTCATTCATGACTTCCAAATGCATGACATTGCATGATGCCCCTGAGTCAAACATACAGTTGTGCAGTACTTTGTCCTTAATGATTAAAGTGGTGAAGAATGGATCCACATTCAGCTGAGAGTCCACCAAGGATGTCCCCAAATATACCTTAGGTGGTTCACCTAATTCCTCCTAATGTAGGTGGTGTTTCTAACTCTTCAATGTCCTGGAGGAGTCTCCACAATGTTTACATTTCTGCCTAGGCGTCTTCTCTTTTCAACCCCAACTATTCAAATGCTCTCTTTTTGTTCTCAAGAATCCTAAGAAACTCAAAAATTGGAACAAAGAATTTTATTTGACTTAAAACTTAGGCAATGTCATATGGGACATTCTTTAACAAGGTAGTTTTGGAAGGAAAGCTAACACACTCATTAGGTGGTGTAGAATTTTTAATGACTTGGGCATGAGGAAGGGTATGATTTTTGTTTGGAAATGCAGGGATTTTGGAAGATGTATCTTTCTTAGGATCTTATTTGGGAATGTTTGAAAGTAAGGGAGCTTTTGACTTGGCTTGAGGAACTGTCCCTTTGACAAGTTTACTTCTTCTATTATATTCTTTCGTTGAGTAACACCAACATTCATCAATAATTGTCTATCTTCCTTAGATGGAATTCCTCCATCATACTTATTTATCATTAAAGCCCTTAAATATTCAAAGTAATTATTGGGTAATTCAAAAGCCTATATAATATCTACTTCTAAACTATGAGAGGGAGGAAGAATAGGTACCTATGAATGCAAGCCTAAAAAGTGGCATTGTTCGGGCAATTATCACCTAAGTTGAAGTTTCCCCTCGTTGTGAGCTCATGGAACAACTCATCATGCAGACATCATCATCAACTTCTTATTCTTCTTGTTGATCTTCTTCATAAGGAGCATGAGGCATGCAACATTTTTCACACTAATCAATGTCATCTATCTCCTCCACAACAACAACTCTGGGAGCTAAAGGATCAGGCACCATTAAATTTTCCCTACCTTGGGGTTTCTTATTTCCAAATCCAACAGGTCCCTTTCCTATGTCATCAGATCTTTGGTGATTTGTAAACCTGTCTTGGCTTTGTTGTTTGTATTGACCTTGTGAGCTCTACCCAATTTCATTCTCATCTCGGGCTAGTTTTTATGAAATTTCTTTGATAGCCCCTGTTAAGGTTTTCACAACTTCTTCCAAATAAGTAGCCTTACTTGTTTTGCAATTTTTTGGGTTAACCACTTCACACCATCCCTCTCTCGGAGGCTTTCCAATTGCCTTGATGTTGTTCTCTATTTGCAGAGACATGGTGAAGTCCTACCTCAAATTTGTGGGGTTTTGTCGCTCAAGTAGTAAGCATCATTTTTATCAAATACATCTGAATATTTGATCAAACATGATTCATCACATGGCCTTATCCTAACAAGAAATATCCTTAAGGTCTTATTAAACCTTGTGTTCAAATCATGTTGAATCATTAAGATTCTTTTTGGTGTTTTCAAATTCACAAAAGAAACCTATGGTGGTTCTATCACCATATTTGAATCTAAATGCATTGCTCATCTCTGTCAAAGCTTTATACCAGTCCCTTGCATCCTCTTCCAAAGCATTGATAAAAAAATTGATATATACATCTTCATGTTTAATCTCAAAGTATTCTATCATATTGATAAAAATCTTTAGATGTTCATCACCAGTTATAGCATTGTTTCCTTGGAACTTTGGCGATTCCGTTCCTTACTTCTTGAGGAATTGAATTTGGATAACTAGTCATTCCCACAAAAATTATAGGTCCAAAGATGTTTACAACAAAAGGGGGTCTAAGCGGGGTTGGGTCATGTTGATTGGAGGAGGTGACCCTGGAGGGTGACAAATTGATAAGGGATAGAGGGTCTTTGGAACATAGGATTATAACTTTCAAAATGGATATCCCCAAAGGCCTTGTCTCTGGAAATCCCTATCAACCTCTAAAAAGACAACTGGAGAATTTGAAGAAAACTTTTCAAAATCAAATGAAGGCCCTTCTCCATTTGGAGAATTCAATTCCACAAAGAGGATACCTATTTCGAGAATCACTTGAATGGCGTATTAAATGATAGGCTGATCACTTTCATCAATGAAGATCCCTATTCTTGTCTCGATGATCTCCAAAAAATCTCCAAGATTTTCTTCCTTCTGATTTTGCTTTTCTTAGCTTTGGAAATAGTGTCTTAGCAAGATTTCGAGCAAAGAAAGATCTTCTTCCGCCAATTTTTCAAAGTTTAGTAAAAAAATCACTTGACAGAGGTTAAGAGATCGTTATTCATCAAGAAAAAAATCAACATGGAGTTTCCACTAAGGATTTCTAACTTATTTGTCCAAATGAACTAAAATATGATCTCGCTAAATGTCTTTCAATACTAGTACTTGAAATGGAAAGATTTGACCTTTCCTTACCCGGATTTCTAAATGAAACTTAGTGCAATAAGCTGTAGAAATGTAAATATTACACACAAAACTTGTAACCTTCAAACTCCTCATAGGCCTAAACATAAGATGATGCCTAAAAATATGTATAAGCACTTTGAGCATGCAAGAAGTGTGTACGGGATCTGAATTTGAACTGCAATAACGATTTCCCTAGAAACGGCGACACTTAGGTGTTGGTACCCAAATTGATTCTCCCTCAAATTCTAAGAAGCATCACACATTTTGGCAGGAAGCTTAGAGACAGATAGATCATGGTAACTCATTTTGTAGCCGGGAATGGGATCTAACTGGCCCTCTGTCACTCATATGTGGAGAAATGGATAGCACCCTTAAGAGGATTTGATCTATCCTCACTAATTTAGGTTGTGCCTTTCAACAAAGGTAAGAGAACCCTTTCATAGCCTGTTGTTTATGGAGGAGATGGAGATATCCTTCCTAATTAAGTTGTTAAGAAGACCTCGAGAAAATATGATTAATGCAACAAAATCTAACTCTCACAAGTTGTCACTCTAGATAGTGGAGATATTTTTAAGGAAAGGTTTAGGCCACTAAAGACATTTGAAATCCTGATTGTTTTTGCATGTTTTGGTAGTGAAAATTAGTCATTTGTACACACACATGACAAAAAGGGGTAGTATGGGTAGGGTTGGTTGTTTTTAAAAAGATTTTTGGTGGGAGGTGAGGTAGAATGAACTTGATTTTCAATATCTTTGAAAGTTTTTACAAAACGGAAAGCTTAGATAACAAAATGCTTCAGGATAGCTAAAATATTCCTTCAATTAGAGTATGTTCTTCAACGGAGGCCTGTGATTAGCACTTTTTCACACAATCTATGAGATTCTAACATGAGGGCTCAAGTTAGAAAACCCAACAAAGTATTAAGATCTAAAATAAATCATGCCTAAGGTACACCTAGAGGCTTACAAACAATCTCTGTCAACAAATGAAAGCAAAGTGATTTTGTATCATTTATTTCACTCCCAGGATGAAAGGTATTACGAGATATGAGATTGTAGATGCCACTAAACTATCACAAGGATTGAGATCTATGTGATTAATAGAGAGCAAGATTCGAGTCTATCATAGCAAAATAACACAATAATAATACACATTTTATCAGTTGATTTTGATTACACATATATAGGAATATGCATTCCTAAAAACAAGGAGGTTATTCAACAACACTCCCAGAAATCTCTCTCTCAACACCTATATACGTGAGTTATTAAAATTCACCCAAACTAATATTGTTATATGAGTTGTTTATCAAACAACTCACATTAACATTTACATCACCCATATATATTTACCTCTAAGTAAATATTCAATCATAAATATTAATGGAGCACTAAATAAATATTTCCTAACATTCCCCCCCTTAGTGTGAACATGGGGAAAACCTGCCTTATACTTGCACCTGCTCATGATCTAGTGATTTTCACAGGATGATCACAAACCTCAGGGATGGTTTTGCAAATGGTTGACCAAAAACCAAGAATGGTGGTTTTGTAATTGGTTTACCACAAACCACAAAGTGATGGTTTTGTAAATGGATTACCAACAACCAAGAATGGTGGTTTTGCAATTGGTTTACCACAAACCACAAACAAAGGTTTTCAAGTGGTTTACCTACAACCACATCATGATGTGCCAAGTACTATTATCAGCCCTCATCACATCTCTTCACCAAGGGAATAACATAGGAAATTCTGTTGACATCTATTGCTCATACATACATAGAAAAAGATGACATACTGGAAATGGAACATTGAAATCATGTTCCCCCCCTCAATGTGAAATTTCCACTTATTCAATCATGAACACTGCAAACAGGAACACTGATACTGGAACTCTGAAAAAACATGACAAGAAGCACACGACACAAGCTGAAAGAAAATACACCACAAAAATGTCACCAAACCATCTGTGCGGCCCCATCGTTGGCGACTAATGAGAGGTCGCTGAATGACCTCCAACCTCTCGATGCCTCTTGCCTCTGGTTTCATGCTGCTAGCTCAACTGTTCCACATTGTTTATTCTTTTCTTCCCATCCACAATGTGAAACACTTTATTTTTTCTAGACGTCGGGTAACACCAAAAATGCGTCTGTAGGGTAATTTTTTTTTTTTTTTTTTTTTTTTAGGACTTTTACAATGACACAAGTTTTGACGAGACTCTAGATGTGAATTTTAACAACACAAATACTTTTCTTTAGACAATAATGATATTGACTCATTTGACTAATATATTGTCACTAACAATTATTCAAACATTGACTTAAACAAATATACGATTATGAATGTGATACACGATGACTCTAATAATACAATTTGACAAACTATAACAATACTTACCAAGAGGTAAACAAAACATTTAAAAAGCAATCAATTTATTACTTTTCAAATAACACTACTTTATTGACTTGACCAATATAACACAAAGGAAACTAAGACATGTGCTTTAAAGTAATTACAAAAGTGACATTACCAATGGATTGACTCACAATTAGCATATAATAACAAAACAATTTGTTTAACCACAAACTAAACAAACTCTAAACGTGTAGGAATAAATAACATCAACCAAAACCTAAATACCTAGAATGTTCCAGCTTTGAAAATAAATTCGAAGGAGCCAAATGGAAGGGCACGTGTTTGTAAATTCACTTGAGTTAGAGGGCAAGCTGGCAGTTAGATGTATGCATTCATTGAACCAATTCAGCCCGCAATTTTCTAGATCACAGGAAAAATACACCATTCTCCACTCGGTGCTTCTTGAAATTCTCCTTGGTTTGAACGCCTCATTTAGATCTTCACATAGGCAAGAAATCAAGCGATGAGAAGAGAATTTGGAGATATAATTGCAACTGTGATGGGCGAGACTATAATTTATTGTGAAGAATTCAAACTCAGCCAAGTCGATGGTAATTGAGATGCCTGTAGATAGAGGGTAGGAAGCATCGGAGGTTGGAGGTCATTCAAAGCAACCTTGTAATGCCCACTTCCCTACGACACTTAGTTGATTATCATTTTGAGTTATGCAGACTTTGGATATGGACATGACTTATACTTATGTTGATTAGCATGATGTTTTGTGACTAGATGCATTTGGATTAGGATTGGATTTTGTTTTCAGTATGATCTACACTGACTCATGGATAGACTATTGGATACCGATATTATTTTTATATGGATATATTGCATGTGTTCTAACATTGGATTTCTTCGCCATGATGAGTAGAATGTAGTTGTCGAATTTACATTACTATAATTTTGGATAATGATGAAATGCATAATTAAGTTGTGATTTAGACCTAGAAATAATGATTGATTGAATTATGTATAGATGTTGATAAATTTCATGCATATGGTTATTTTGGATATTTTGACATGGCCGCAAGGCCGAAGGAGGTATTTTGTATTTTCAGAAACACAAAGCATGATCACAACCATGAGGGGGATTGGGAACCAAACACAACAGGATGTCAAGTGGTTACAACAATTGGTCGTCAAGGCAACTAGTAAATTGTATTGTGTTACCTTTGTTCTTTTATGTGTTGAGAAAATTTCCATGAGGGGGAAATTTTCTAATGTGACCAAGGGGGTAAGAATTTTAATTACTTGTTTTAACTTGCTTTAGTAGGTGATTTCTTTTGTGATGTCTTTTTGTTAATTTACTTTTGTTAAGTATGTTTAGATTAATTTAACACCTTGTTTTAATTTTTAAGTTTTGGAGGGAAGTCTAGTGGGTGTAATAAATTTTTATGGTTGGCTCCTTGAGCCTTGTGTTTCCTCATGTTTTGAATGCTTGGTTTTGAGTGTTGACCACTCCAAATCCCTTGAATCTCGAATTTGAGATTGAGGGCAATTTTGGGGGACTTGTGGGACAAGTTAAACTTGTCCCACACTTTCCAAAACCCCTTACCAACCATATCTATGGGTTGGGAATCCAAAAAGGGGATTATTTATTGTTTTGGGAAGGGAAATGTGACTTTGGAGTGCACTTGTCTTCTTTTTGCATTTAATTGTGCCTTAAGGCACATGGGAAGGGATGGATGTGGAAAAGTGATGTCAATCAATCCAACCACCCATTTATGGTGTTTTGGGATTTGAGTTGACTTTGGGAGGTGGTTTGAGGATGTGTGATGTGGCATCCTACATGGAGCCACATCACCCTCACTCCTTCCTTTTGTCTATTTATTGAAACTTCCTCTCTTGTTGAGGGGGTTGGAGTTTTGTTTTTGTTTTGTTGAAGAGTTCTCTTTTGTTATTTTTGGGAGAGAAAAGAATTGGGAGAAAGAGAAAAAAGAGAGTGCTTGGACTTGCATGCTTGGATTGTTTTGGAGGGAGCTTGGACAAATTTCTTGGTTTAGGCTTCTCCAATGGAGAGGTAGGAAACCTTCTCCTTTGTTTTGCTTTCATATTATTGTTGCTTCTATGCTAAATTTGTGAATAATGCATGTTTACTTTGGTGTATTGTGAAAAATGGATAGAATGCTTATTGTGTAGTATAGGAGAGGTCTATGGGAATACTCATGAGGGAGGCATAAGAGTAGATTAGGATATTGTGGAGGGAGTTTGAGAGGGATGCCCATCTTGGGTAAGAATGTTTACATTCTTACCTTGTCTTTGAGGGAGCCATAAGAGGAGGGAGGCATAAGAGTATGGGAGGAAAAAGGGGTACTTGAGGGAGGCATAAGAGTCATAGGGGCTTGAGTTTTATTGTGGAGGGTTTTGGATGGGCATCTCATCTCAATGGGGAGACATAAGGAAAACTTTCCCATAGTTCCTTCTCTTGTTGGCTTGGATGAAAGCCTTGTTGTGAAATGTTTGGTGCTATTTGTGTGTCTCTTTGTTTTCTTTTATTTTACCTTGAATGTTGTGAAGAAAATTGTATTGTGGAAGCAAGTATTGTTGCCTTGAGTTGGAGACCACCCTTCATTGTGTTGTGTTTGGGGCTCGGGGGTCAATGGAGGAGATTGCTTCTCTTCTCCATTGAGTTTTGGTTGGGAGGAGAGTGTTGCCTCTCCCCCTATCTTGGTTGTGATTTGAGCTACTTGGAACTTGGAGCATGGATGAAGAACACCTTGGAGCTTGTGAAGACTCTTTCCATCTCCCTTATATACAATATTTTGTTGTAAATTTGTATGAGAAGGAAAGTTGTACCATCTTGTTTGCTTTACAAAATAAAGGACATTGTAATTTATGTTGCACCAAAAGTCACATGGTTGAATGCAAAATTTTACTAGAAAAGTGTTTACATTATTGTAAATTTGTTCCACATGAAGTAGAAAGTGTTGTAACAAAGTATTGAAGGAAAGTTGTATTGAGATGTTAGTTTTCTTACTCAAAAATTTATTGGAAATGTTGTTGGATTCTTTTGTGGTATGTTGGAAAGAGATTTCATAAGAAAATACAATTGAACACACATCCAACAATTTAAACTTTATCATATATGTTTATAATGATTATGACAAATTCAAGAGTACCTTAAGCCATAAAATACAAGACACGCCAACCACGGCATTATAACACAAAAGAAGACTAACATTATTATCCTAAATTATTGGATAAGTTCAAACCTTGATGTTAAATAAAAATGACTTGAATTATAACTTACCCTCAAATTTGTGGTCGAAAGCATACATGATAAATGGTTTAATGTCGTTTGATATGGTTGAGACCATTCCAATAGAAAATAATTGTGTGAAAGGAGATTTTAATGCAAAATCCTAATCTTAATAAGTTTATAACCACGTTTCATTAATAAGGGAACTAATTTCTGAAATATTATCCATGTTTAACAATATGACTACTAATGGATTTACTAATATAGGTTTTCATTAATAACAGTATACTATTGATGCTTCCGTATATTAGAAAGGAATAAACTGTACCACAGCCATTTTCATCTGTGACAGACCCACCCCTTTGTGATACTATTGCCACTGACTGTTCTGGATTAGTTCTCTTCACAAAGTCTTCCTCAACGCCTTGTACGTGAAGACAAGAAGCTCATCTTCTTTTTCCTAGCTACCAATATCTAGGAGAGGGATACAATGGCGCACTCCGAGGGCACAGGGATAGAATTTGTTTCACGAACATCATCAGGAAAGAAATCCTCTAATTCAAACAAGGAAGTAGTTCAGAAAACACTGACTTGGAGACCACAAGTTTAAATTCATTCCACATCGATTTAAGTGAGTCCGCAAAGAAGTGAGTTTCCAGAGGTAAAACGTGGCCATGCTAAAATCTTTTTGTAGCTGTTGTTACCAGCATTGCATCTTTCATTGACGTAGTATGCTGGGGTAGGAGAATCCCAAAAAAAAAAAAAAGTTGTATGCGTTCAATACGAAGCAGATAACATCATAGTTGGACGACTGCTTTGTTGGTGCGCCTTCACCGCTTTTGGCAAACCACGCGCCCAGGGACAAAGAAAAAGGAAAAGAACAGTCCATCCATCCTGTTCCCCACTGAATCTTAATAAAGATAGCTTGAAGGTGAACCTCGAGTTGAGGATGCATTCAGATCTGAACAGATAACAACATAGTTGGATGACCTGCGCCATGCTTAAGGCGTCCTTCGTAAAAGAAAGAGGGAAATAGGGACTGTGGAACTTGTTAGAAGCATTGGAAAAATGTCCAATTTTAACTCTGATTTCAGCTTTGGCGCCTGGTCAACGTGGAAGATGTGTGAGTAACAGTATCGGATCCAAGAGAAGGAAGTAAAATACTCGTCCAAGGGCTCACAGGATGCGCCCAACCAGGACATATGGTTGCCATCACGGGACCTTTTGGATCTGGAAGGTCTACCACTCTGAAATGCTCTTAAATGCAAAGTAAGTTTGGTTTCACGAATATTCTGATATGAGACAGACTTACCTCTATGAGATTTTCCTCCATTCGCACCTGTAGCTGCGCCTCCCTCCACTGCCATCGTATCATCTATAACCTTTTCTTTAAATGTGCGGCCTAGGAAAAAAGGTGGATAGGTGATTTAAAGGGGGAGGCATAAGATTTTGAAAAATCCTTTTTTGCAAAGTAAGGGAATGATTAGTGTGACCCTACTGTCTCAAGCACGCAAGGAGGAGTTATTCGGCTATGGCAGGTGGCCATTAAAGCCACCCACCTCGACTACTTTTTCAAACTTAAAATTTAATTGCTTTCCCACCTTGATACTCGACCCTTTTGCTCAAGATTCAATTTTATGTTAAGTATATAGATTTTACTTAATGTAATTTCGATAATTATATAATTCTTTTTTTAGTTTTGAAACTTCAAATTAAATCCTTGATACTAAATTTAAAAAAATTAATAGATGATGGTGGGTGCCTAGTCACTCCTCCCGAATGTTCATTCGTGAAATTTCACTCGTGATATCGAGAATATTTTTTGCCGACACCTGCTCTTAACGTTTTTAGCGCTAGGATTAAATGACTCCTCGGATAAGCACCGAATCCGGCATCGAGCTCGTCGGCGATGCTAGTGTCGAAAGCGTTAGGAAGGATCTTTATGACCTAGCTGGACTATTTTTTTAGCATCTCGCCCTTGACCCATTAACCAAGCAACCCAATTTAAATATGTTACACTTCTTAAAGCTGGATCCCTTAATCTCGATCCAAAAAAAAAAAAATTGTCACATTTTCGGGTTGTTTGTTTGTCGCGTGACATCGTCGTTGCCATCGTCGAGCGTAGCGTCGTCGTCTTTGAGTGGCATTACAAACCTCTTGTTAGTCGCCAATGACGGGCCGCAGATGGTTTGGTGAAATTTTTGTGGTGTATCTTCTTTAACTTGTGTCATGTGCTTCTTGTCATGTAGATGCCACTAAACTATCACAAGGATTGAGATCTATGTGATTAAGATAGATTTTGATACAAGATTGCAATAGGAACAAAAATAGCTATTTACAAACATTCGAGAGATAAAACAAACACATTTTGCACAAGATCAAAACAAAATAACTCGAGTTTGATTAAATTTATCAACACGGGAAAGTTTCTAGAAAAATCTCGAGCTTTTTCAATTTGTACACTCGCAACCTCCTTTACATGATAAAATTTAAAATAAAAGAGATATACTGAGTCTTCTTAGACAACTTCTCAAAAGACAAGTTTTGTCAAGTTTTCCTTTTGGTAATTTTCTTTGACTTCGATATCCCAAACACCAACCCCTTGCATGATAATTTTGTGCCATTTATAAGATTTACAAAAGAGCCCCTTTTCCACCCTAAAATCTAGACATTGAGTGCCACCAATGGTCACCATGATCACGATCAAAATTTCCAGAATCAGATTTCGCAAAACATCGCCAAGTGCTCAAGGGATAGATCTTTCGAATATCTCCCACACTCAACACTTCCTTCTAGTAGATCACTATTTCTTCAATTCACCTAACCACTTCCACCCCTAATCTATCAAATCCGGTTCCTTACGTGCTCAGGAGAAGACAAAATGGAAACTACGATTGAGCTCGATAGTAAGACCATTTTAATGGCAAAAGACGTCTCTAGATTTCCCCCACCAAATTTAGATATCAAAATTAACTCCCCTCTCTGTTTGGCGTGTAGGAAATACCAAGAAATCATGAAGACTCACACTTCTCGGAGCGCTTCGGAAAAATAAGGGAAAATCATATTTAGACTCATAGATTTCGTTGATCTTCACTTTGAATTTGGGCCATCCACGTGGAAGATTCAATTTTAAAACAGGCCCGGGGTTCCCTATGAGTTTTTACAACATTTGGAAAAATGAAAATTTTTCACTTTTTTTCTCCGGAGCTCCGCCCTTGAGAAATGAGCCTGACACGTGTCCTAAGGTGGGTCCCAAATGAACCGCAGCCAAATTATGATATTTCACCTCCTTTTTGGAAAAGGGAAAATTTTCCAAGTTTTCCCCGCAGCTCTACCCTTGAGAAATGCTTCTGACACGTGTCCCAATGTGGGTCCCAGTGGAACCGCGCTTCCTTTTTCACTTTTATCTCCTTTTCCCATAAAGGAAATTTTTCCAAATTTCCTCCAAAGGCCTGCATCTCCACCATTGACTGGAGCAAGCTTTGAAGTTTCCTTTATCAGGCTTGTGGACCATTTTAATGTTTTAATCTTTTGAACATCAAGGGGGGAAAAAATGCAAGTTACCCCGATGGTCCGCCTCCCACACCCTTTTGACTTGAAATTTTTTTGTGAGATCCTTCTTCGAGCTTGCAGCCCATTTTTAATATCTTAACCCTTTTGAGAAAAAGAGGCAAAATTTCTAAATTTCCCTCAATGGTCTACCTCCCCATCCCCTTTGACTTGTCAAACTACCACGCATCACAATGGTGCATCTTGAGATGGTCCCAAAAAGTTGAGACCTTGAATGAGCATGGGCTCACCACGTGTCTTGGCTTGGAAAAAAAAATTGAAGGCTCGAAGCTCAGTGGAAGGCGCCAAGTGTCAGGATCCGAGGCAATCTCCTTTGGCCATTGAAAAGTCCAAGCAAAAAGAAAAGTGAGCGGAGGCCTCCAAGTGTCCTCCTGGTACTTCTTCAAAAACCTTAAGGCTTCAAAATGATTTGGTGGGGGCACTTCCATTTTATAATTTTACTCCATTTTTCCAAAAGGAAAAAAATCCAACTTGCCTCTGAAGGCCCGCATCTCCACCTTTAACTTTTCCACGTGTCCTTCTACGGGGTCAAGGTAAGACTTTTTCCCTGCCACTTAAATTTTTCTTTAATCAAATCCTAGTGGGGCTACGGGGCAGGTTCAAAATTTTTATGCCAAAGTAGCCAAAAAGAACAAGTTCAAAAACAAACCCACCATGCCCCATCTAATTGGAAGAAGCCACATAAGTACCAAAAGAACCAATCAGATTTGAGTGGGCTCACGGGACCAAATTTTCCTTTTTGCTAAAAAAGCAAAAAGTGATAATTTAAAGCATTCGCCCACCATCCCTTGACCAACCAAAGGAAGCCATGTGACCACTGAATGTTGAGGAATAACTTTGGCGGGGAAAACACACCCGTTAAATGTCAAAAACACAAAAATTCACCACTCATGCCTAGAACCCAATTTTTTGCTCAGGATGAATTTTTTTTGAAACAACACCATGTGGATCATGGTTCTGAACATCTTTCGACCATGGATTTGGATTTTCAAAGGCATACAAATACATATCGATCATTCTTGAGCTTCCATGGTCGAGGAGAAATGGAAAAGCCATGCGGATTTTTAAGAAATTAGTGCAAAAACAGGGCAAACTCGAAGACTTCTTCAAGGAGGGACATGACAATGGATTCTGTAAACAACTCGAGGCATTCAAATGGAGGTAAAATATTTCAAATATCCACATCGAGAAACAATATGTTTCATAACACGTAGATTAGAGGAAAATTAGGGCACTATGGTGAGAGATCAAAACAAGCACCAACACACTCTATTTATAGGTTCAATAGTCATGTTGAATGACCAGATCCACACCCAAAATTCACTTTGCATACACACACGGTGGTGAGAAATATTTCTCTGCCTATCTCATTTCATTATATGTATTCATCAAAATCCCTAAAAAAATTAAATAATTTAGCATATGCAAATGTTTCAATCACCCTTACTTCTCTTCATATAATAGATTTTTATTTATTACCTCAAAGGGGTTAGTAATCCAAACACTTTCATATATGCTAAAAATCCAAAAAAATCAAATACAAAAAAACATCTATAAACATTTCCATTTCTCTTACTTCCTAGTTTATATTACATGCTTAAATTATTCATTTTACACTTTACTTATCGTGTTCATTTGATATATCCTTATTCTATAAACATATGTGTCCATGCGGTACATCGAGTTGAATGCAAGATACACATCATTTTTACACAATACAACATGATCGACACTACTCTTTGCTAGGTTTTCATAGCTATTAGGGCCATCCACTTTACACTTCCTCACACACATGTGCTATTAGTACAATTTTACTATTTTAATTTCTCTTACCTCATTCACTCAGTACATACATCATGTCATAATATTTATTACTATAACATGTTAATGGGTGCTTCATGTGTAGTATATATTTTGTTCCTCAGTTTCAAAACTAAACCTAATTTCATCTTATTGCTTTTCTTTTGCTTTAGATGTCTCCTAAAGGTTTTCAAATGTTCTCGGGTTATACCTACACATCACTTGTTGGATTTGAGTGACTTGATTGTCTTGTGACATATTGAGTGATGTCCCATGTATGTGGCATATTATTTTCAATGTTTTTCTATGTGTATGTCCTTGTATTTTTTACTTACGTCTACTATGTTGTTTTCCTATTATAGTCACAAAATCACACAATTTTTACTTACAACATGCATCTAAGTATTTTATTATATACATGATTCCTCATAAATAATACTAGATATCAATAAAAATTATTTTACTCTTTCAATCATCGTTATTTTTCCCACACTCTTGTTATTTGATTTTATGGAATGACCACTTTAATTTTAGATACTATTTATGACATGTGACCCAATTATTTATTGAGCGTATCTAGGACACTACCACCAACTAGGGATAGGAGTGCCCCTAGTGCGATTGTACCATTTAGATTATTTTGTCCCTTTCCTCCTTTTCTCGTATTTTGAATTTCCACATCATTTAGTGTATTTTATAGTCTCTTTTATCATTTTGGGTTGTATTTTCAGTTGTTAAAGATAAAATTCAAATAAGGGAATAATACACACACACATACACATGACTTACTCGAGACTATTAGGGATTGATAAATTGAGGCTAATTCTCACTATCTCGCTACTTGTGCAAAGAGAAACATTTAAGGACTTCATTTGGGATACATTTTTCATTGCATAAGAGGGGTTATTTTATAATTCCATCTCACACATTCTATCATTTTGGAAAAAGTAGTTGTAGCTTGTTATATTGGTGTGAATTAAAAAATTGAAACCTAGCTTTCGGGGAAACAATTCAAATCACACATCACAAGAACTACTTAAAATTTGAAATGTAGTGCATCAATTAGTTACAATCACATTGCATGACCACCAAGGTTAGTTTGACTCAAGCCTATGCATTATTTATTTCATCTAATGTTTACTTGAACATTGTGCATGTGTCTAGGGTTTTTGCAGGAACATGTGTGATATAATTAATCTTAATTAAAAAATAGTGAAATGAAGGAATAATGTTCGGACCTAAAGAGAAAAAAAATGAAGATTCTTTGAGGACACTAGCACCCATATCAGATGTTAGTGCTCACCCGTGGCGCTTCTTTCCTCATGTGGCTTATGCATTCTAAAGAGGTTCCATATCTCAATTTTGTAAACAAAGATTACATGGTAGAGATCCAACCTATTCCAGTCAATTTGCAACCTATAATTAACCCCGATCCGCTAATACAACCTAAGTCACTCTTATCTCCTATCTTGCATAATTTCTTGTTTCTTACATGTTAGATATTGTTTGTCCTATGATATAATATTAAAATTTATTTAAATAATTTAAAGACACCTAATCATGGATTAAGTGAGCTTAATGCGCCTCCTAAATGCCACATCTTTCCCCAACTCGGATTTGGGAAAGATGTCCCATTTAAAAATGGTAAATGACAAGAAAGTGAACTTGTTTACTTTGAAAGAGGCCTTATCTCGCCATTCCTATAGATGGGTGAGTTCTTTTCAATGAAAATGAAGCCCATTGGCTAATATTACCTCTTCCCACACACTTCTAATTTATGAAATTTTGATCCTTGGGAATGTTTAAAAATTTAAAAAACCTTACTAGTCTTTAGAGTCTACTTTCATTTTCCCTCCTTTTATTTTGGATGTAATTTTGGAGCATGGTCATTGGAGGGTGACACTTTCCACCCTACCATTTGTTTGTTTTGGTGGCTTCCTTCTCTTCATAATCCCTCATTTTCATGGTTAGAGGGTTCTTTGGCTTGGAAATTTTTGGAAGAGCATTGTTTAGGAAAATATATGAAAGCATTTGCATGAGTGTTGGTGAGAAATTGGATTGCAATTGAGCTTTAATTTGCAAGGTAGCATCTTGTAGACTTTTACTTCTTATTTGATTATCTGTTTGAAATTTTGTATGTGAATTTGATTGAAAAATGGAAGAATTTGAATTTTTAAATTACTTTTTGTTACTCCATCCACACTTGAGGGGTGTGGATTTAGGATTTTAACAAGAAGAGGGAGGACTTCCTCCTTGGTCACTATCTATGTTTGTAAAACAAGATTGAAAGCAATTTACTTTTAGTTTTCCCACCTACATTTGGCTTGTAGGTAGGGACTAATTTACATTTTATTTTGAAATACATATCTACCATAAATGAAGGAAACTTGGATTTTTAAAAAACTTCATGAGGGAGGGAAATGGATAGATAAGGGGAGTTATTTGCACTGATAAGGAGTGTTGTTGTGTGTAGATAGATAAGGAGAAGATTGCTGATTTAAATGGAGTTATTTGGCTACTTAAAGTGGAATTTTCTATCCGCTCTTCCCTTATATGAAGGATGACGATTATTGATTATTTTTCCTTGGTTAAATTTTTTGATTTTTGATTTAAAACTTGTTTGGAATTTGATCAATTTTATCCTTCTCCTAAGTGCTTGTTGGAGTTATGCTTCCTATTTCCCATGGGATTTGGAGGGAGGCTAGTACGTTGTCTTCGATCCCTTGGTGGTATGTTATGATGACATAATTTGGATTTCTATGAAGTAGGAATAGTTTCCATAAATGTCAAAAGATCATTATAGTATGGTAGAAGACTCCAATATATTTGTTTCACCTATTTGAATGTGAAAACCAGATTTCGTTAGAGAAAGTTACAATCGACATAAGTTCTCAAATTTAAGATCAAAAGTAGGGGCGGTTGGTCAATTTGGTTGTGACACATGACATGATAATATGGAGCAAAAGGAAAAAAAAATTGTTTTGTGACACTAGTCTTTGAAACTCATGTATGTATGGGTGGGCCCCTGCTATTTTCTAGTTGGGGGCCCTTAACCAATGTCAAAACACTCTTTTCTTTGGAGGGGTTCCTTTGCCTCAATTTATTCATATCACTCTATTGGAACTTCTATATATATTGTTATTCAACCCATGGTACATGTGGAATATACACTATATTGTATTATAAATGATTTATATTATATTATAGGTCTGATTTTCTCATGGTGATATCCCCACTCCGCAAGTTGAGCTCCTAGCTCGGCTGACTGAATAAAACTTCAACCCCATCATCTCACTTCCTTACCAACCTACCATCTCACTAATTATCCACCTAACCTCAAACCCTTCCAACTCTACACACACCGTTTGGGATATATTCAACTCCCTCTTCCTACATATCACACCACCAACTCGCAACATAGCTCGTCATTTCCCGTCGAGACCAAATTAGTGCATCATTTAACTAGATGACCCACGTGGATGTAAAAAAGTAGTCTAAATAATAATTAAACTCATCACCATCCTAAATTTGAGCATATCCACCACCCAAATCCGTACCAATGTGGGATAATTCTCCACATAAGGAAATATGTGGTTGGTGGGTGGTTGGGGTGGATAAAACCTCCAGTCACCCAGGTACAAAAATTATAGCTCACCGCCATAGCACGAGTGCCAAGCAATCTATAAAAAGAAATTTTTTTATTTTAATAAGGTAATTCGAATGACCATGTAAATACTGATAAGAAGGAAGTTCTATAAATAAGATATTTTAAATCACTTACAGGTAGAACCAAGTCTCGAAGTGACCTAAAAATTCTCAGAATTTAAAGATTAATCTTGTGATGTATTCATTTTTCAAATATGGAGTTTGTAAGCCCTCTTTTTAAATAATTTTGTGTCACTTTTGATAGAGAACTAAAGAAATATAAACTGGCGAAGCTAGGAGCAAACATAGATAGTGAACACTGATATATTTTAGTGCTCATAGTTTCTTTGAGTCTTCTGACAAGTTTTAAAAGTTTTGTTATTTAGTTTGTAAAATTATAACTGTACTTGAAAAATTAATGCTAATGGATTGGTTCGTATGAACCAGGGGATCTAGGAATTTACGAGCCTCATAAATAACTCGTGTCATGTTATTCTCAGTTTTGCATTTAGTTTTCAAAATATAGCAGATTTTTTAAATTGGATTTCAATTTTTGAAGAAACTTTAATCAATACAACATTTAACGGGAATATGATGAAATTGGATAAAATGAAAAATATGAATGGATCAAATGAATAAATGTGATTAATGAATTCTTAGAAATTTAATTCAGTTTTTATACACCTTTGAATCAAATTTATAAATACTTTGAGTTGATAAAAGTTTGAAAACCAATAATGTTTAAAATATCCTTCTAAACAGTTTGAAAACTAAAGTATTTAATTGTGGTTACGGATCATGACAATTGGTTGGGTGGTCAACCAGGCTCACTCTTATGGATTTTTGAAGTTTATCCTCTTGCTATTTTAGATCTTGAATAGATCTATTTTTGAGGTAGATAGAAGGTTTATCATTGATTGGGAATATGTTCATATTCTGGAAAAAAAATTCCTTGTTGTCTCCACTTTAGTGGAGGGCTTGTAGCTTTCATTATTAATCTACTTTACTTCTAATTTAATGTGTTAAATTGCTTCCAAATAATGAAATGTTTCAATGTTAAAATGTTGTTGGAAATCCTCCCTTAAGTAATTTTACTTACTGTGTTAAAAATGCATCTTCTTGATATTATTAAATTGAAAATTTTCACCTTGTTTCAAAGATTATGATTTTTGTTAAAAATATATGTGTTTCCCTCTTATATATTCCCTTGAAATTGAAATAAATAAATATAATAAATAAAAAGGAAATTTGATAGTTTATCAAAAAAATTAATAACAATATATCTTCCTTTCTCCCCTTGTAGAAATCTAAAAATTTTGTATTTTAATTCTTCTTTGATGAAATTAGAGAACACATATATTGGTGTTATAAAGTTCTGAATATATGTTGTTTGCATTCTTTAATTTGGTCACGAGGGTTTACTTAGTAAAAGTATGGTATAGCATGTGTGTTCAAAGGGTATTAAAGAATACCCTTAATTCTAGTTTTTACCTTAAATTATTCTATTTATAATACCCTCCCGTTATATTATTAGAATAAAAGACCCCCTATTTTTTCCATCTATCTTATTTACCCATTTTTCCATGACAATTTTATTTACCCCTTTTTATTTCTAACCTAAAATATTAAACAGAAAATATATCATGTTTCTCACTCAATTTTTTTAATATGCATTTCTCTCGAAAGATAGTTTGAAGTCATTCAAGACCTATTACCAATTACCTTATAAATGTTAAACTTTATTCATTTATCAATAGTTCTTCAAATAATTAAGATGGTGAAATAATATCACTTGTGTTGAAAAACATACTCAATCCTCTAGTTTTCTACCATCTTATTATTTCTTGGTTAAGAATATCCTAATTGAGATTTCTTTATTCAAAAAGAGATTATAATTTAACTTTATGACCACACTCCTTAAATTACAACTTTAAGGTATTTAATTTTAAAAACTAAGGTTCAAATGTTTTAGTTTTATATTAAAATTAAACATCCCTTTACTTTGGCCCACCTCTCTAACCTACCCCCAATACCCGATTCAAAATATTAATAAATCAAACCCTTTCACCCCTCTTGTCTACCGATATATTGGATTTACTTTTATTAATTTTAATTACCTCAATATGAACTCACGTGTTAGGATATTGCCTAGCTAATGAACCCCCATGAATTGGGTGGAGAAAATTAGTTATAATATAAGATTACATCTTGTTGTTTGCAACAAATAAATTTGTTTTATCGTGCATCGTAACATCCCTATCTTGAATTTGATAGTAAAAATTCATTTAAGTGTACTCATTTTGAAATTAGTAAAATATCATACAATTGTGTTTGGAACACTTATAGTTTTGGTTTTCATATATATATATATATATATATATATATATATATATATATATATATATATATATATATATATAGTAAGATTGTTAGATGAAAGAATTACAAATTTGAAACTTTCATGTTGTCATTATATAGTTAAAATAGTTTTAAATACAACCCATCTTTCAAGAAATAAAACATATTCTTTAATGGAAATCATTCTACTTGAATATATGTATACACACACACAAATATAAAAATACATACATAGATACATATATATGTGTGTATGCATGTATGAATCTGAATACACATACATACATACATACATACATACATACATCACACACAAACACACACACACACACACACACACACACACATATTAATATATAAAAGTATTAAGTAAAGGAATTACTTTGAAAGTAATTGGAGATTGAATAAATAAATAAAATAGGAGAGAGTGGTTGGGACGCGTCTTTCCCAACCCGACCCCTCTCCCTCCTACTTCCTCAACTTTATCCAACCTCTTTTATAATGGCCCTTTGCCCTAGTGTGGCCTCCCTTAACTGCCTTCACTAACGTGGATTTTTTCACCCATGAAACCCTTTGATCAAGTTGTCTCACATGACCTTTGGCTTCCCAAACAATAATCACAGGCCTTAAGGCCTTTCAAATCTTTGTTTCCCATTGAGGCCTTTAAAAATATGACCAAAATTACTTCGTTCACACACACAAACACCCACACGTATGTATGTATGTATGTATGTATGTGTATATATATTTATGTATGTATGTATATATAGTTATGTATGTATACCAAGGTTTGAATAATACTATTGATGAAAAATCACAACACCCTGAATGGCCTTGGATGCGAGTGGGGCATCCGGTGTGACTGCACAATATAAAACCATCTTTCAAGCTATGGGACTTGTGGACTTGAGATGGCCCTCTGAAAAAAGTTGGCTTCTTCTTCCTAAACTACTTGCCACAAGCTACTCTAATGCAGGAAAACTATCTATTCTTATCTAACCTTCCAAGGAGACACAAACAGAGAGAAAAACACATGGAAACAAAACCTACACTAAGAAGAGATACACCAGAAAGGGAATTTGTTGATCATGAATCGAATTCTGAAATAGAGACATGTGAGAAAAGCGAGAGGGTGGACAAGATGCACCATAGACTAGGGATGAATTTCACACAAAACACCACTTCAAACCCATTAAACACAGTTCCTAGAACCTGTAATAGACATCAAAGATATGCATAGAATACCCTACAATGATGAGAGGAAGGAAGAGACAATAAAATAAGAAAAGCTGGAAAAATGCATCACAAAACATATTTTATTGCTCATGAGATTACACATTACATCATCAATGGGAAAGAGGCAAGAAAATTCCATTACAGAGCCAAGAGAGGAGGCTTAGACTCACATTATACCCTAAGGAGTAAAGAGAGGGGGTAGAAGAGAACAATGACCAACCCTTAGAAATATGCCCCTCCTTTACAATATATAGGAGAATGAGAGAAGGAGAAAGGTATGAATTCGAATCCTGCGTCAACCACCCTGGCAAGAGCATTGAATTCCACCTACAACAATGATGGGATTTACTGCAAGACCCATGCCTCCATGTGTTGTTCCTTACTGGGCAAGAAGGAGGCCCATTCTTCATCATGGTGGCAGGTGGAAGACTTGACAACCTCGAAATGGTGTCTGAAACATAATGGTGGTGGGTGAGAAGCCGACACCAAGAGCTTTCCAAAATGTCCTCTCCTACTCAATTATGAGCTTCCAGTCGAAATATATGGTCGTCTAAAGGTGCTTTGGGTTTGGGGTCTATTCGCACAAGGTCCACGTGGCAGCCCCGAACGTATTAAGGTTTTGTCTCCCTCCTTTAACTCTTAAAGTTATGCCGGGAGACACACTGACACCTCTCTGCAAGTCTACTCTATTTCCTTTTGTTTCCCGAGTCCCTCTTGTTTGGAGGACCTATGCGACCCAAGACACGTGGAGGCTTCATGATCATTTGGAAAGCCTTTGATTTTAACTTTGAAGTTGTGCGAGAAGAAATGTGGCAAGTTGGTGCATGTTTGGGGACCGCCTCCAGACTTTAACTTTGAAGATGCGATGAGCTAACATGTGGAGGCTTCCTTTGGCCTATCTCAAGCTTGGAATTTTCAACTACCAACCTTACCTTTCGGACTCGACCATGTGACGGGTTGGCACTTATTTTGGGACTACCTTTTGGGTCGCGCCTTTGAAGTTGTGCTAAAGAGACATGTGGGGACTTCCACTGTTCCTTTTATACTTAACCGATTTGGTGCCAGTTCAACTTTTAGGATCGACCACGTGGTAGGTTGACACTAGTTAAGGGTCCTTCCTTTGGGCCATGCCTTTTGAATTCACACCGATGAAACACGGAGGCTTCCGCTACCCCGAGACTTTTCAACCGCCGATTGTGCCTCCTTTTTGACCTTAGACAAGTGGAAGGATTGTGCATATTTGGGGACTACCCCTTGGGATTCACCTTTGGAGTGGCACTATTGAGGCACGTGGCTCCTTCGTGGGTTCAAAAATTCTCATTTCCCAAAAGTCATCCCCAAGTCCACCGACCCTTATTTTCCACTTAGTAAAAGGAATCCTTCTTGGGCACACGAGCCCACAATTATAACTTGTGCCCTTTGTGAAAAGTGAAAAGATGCCAAAATATCTCCCACCGACTTGTTGATCAAAAATCTTCCCATTTGGCCAAAAGTCTTCCCCAAGCCCTAAAATATCCTTGGGAGGCCCGTTAACCCGCCCGCCATTTAAAAATATAAGGAGTTAGAAGGACTTCTTTATATTTATGGAAAGGGGAAGAAATTTACTATCTGATGGAAATGCTTTTAGGGGACCTTAAGTGCTTAAAATATATAAAAATTTAGATTGAAGCACAAAAAGGGGGAAAATGGTGTTAGTTGATAAAAAATAAGTGTGAGCTTATTTTGGTCAATAATTTGGTGACTCAGGGGATCACCTTCCTAGTACATGAAATGATCATTTACCTTGAAGCATCCATTTGGTATGGAGTCATGAATCATAGTGTGATAAACACAAATCTTATCATAACGCTAAAATCTAATCCCTGAGCCACTTGGAATGCCACTGGAACTAGAGCTGATCTCACCAAATGCTACTTCCAATGTACTGTGTATGAGAAAAAAACACCACAACAAACTATGTACAAAATTGGAAATCATACACACCCCAAGTGGGATATGCAGAGTGTGAACAAGAACTTCTTATGTGGAAAGAAAAATCTACTCCTACTCCTACACTAACCCTAACAAAGAAAAGCTAAATAAAGTCCTGGGATAGGTAGGGAGAAATAACTTCCCTTTTAAAAAAATAAGGACATGTATATGATTTGGCATTGAATGTGGATTTTATTACAAGTGAAAAATTGACAAGATGTTGATCCTCCACCCATATCATCAAGGCATCAACATCAATCAAAAATACCTACTCAAGTTGATTGGAATTGGACTCCTATAGGTGTTGATGGTGACCCTTAGTGCTTTGAAACGTAACCGCATGCTTTGAAATGACCATGACTGGTGGAAAATCTATTATTGGCTCTAAGATAGCTAGATATCTCGATTGGGCATGGTTTGATCCGATGGATGTGCCCGTTACTCTAAATTTCAGCTCCAAGAAGGAAGTCTTCTTGCAAACCTTCCTGGGTGAATGGTGTGGAAGAGATGGAATCCTCGTGCTCTTTTCCTTCCTCCTCCTAAGAAGAACATGGAAGATGATGATCCTCTAACCTTGGTTCCAGAGGGCCGTTGTGAGATGCAGGATGCCGAGATTGGATGCTCTCCTCCATGACATCAGAATCATGTGCTTGGAAGGTGGGTGATGGAGGAGAAAATGATGTGATCTCCATGGGCTCCTCACCATCGAAGAAAACCTCCAAGTCTGACAGACAATCTACCTCCTCGTTGTCCTGTTGCATGCGCTCGACCTCCTCCATGGTGTCCTACTGATCTGCAATTTTCTTACCATTATTTCCCTCATCTTCAAACATGAAGTTTGAAAGATCAAAATCTTCTTCGACATTAGAGCTTGCAGGGGATGAAGTGTGAGGAATAACTGAAGGTTCTTTTGTGGTTTGATCCACACTTGAAACCTTTGAAACTACATTGTTCTCCTCCACAGCCAAAATGTACTCCTCTTCTTTTAGATTTGGATTAGCTCCTTCTTCCTGCACTTTTTCTACAGCTAAATCTTTCACCAGTTGTGGCTTGACCCCAACCTCCTCCATGGGCTTAACCAATAATGGAATCTTTGTAATTCCAAATCTAAGAGTCAAGCTTACTAGGTTTTTGATCATCTCTTCTTTGGCTAGCTCTTCTTCTTGTTGCTCTCTTTGACTTGTTTTTTGGAGTCTCTCCCTGACATGGACTTGGGAGATTAGGAGGAATGTTGGGTGGGATCACCACTAGTTGTTTGTTTATCAGTGGTGGAGGAAGGTATTGCCTTTGGCATGTTATTATGAAGGGCACTTGGGTTTGGAAGGGAAAAGGGAAGAGGAAATGAGATGAGATGGAAGACTAGGGGATGGAGAAGGGAATTCAACACTTGGGGTAGTAGATGGGAAGCTTGGGAATTGAAGCTCAGGTTGAGATGGTGTTGCTTGAGGAGTGAAGAGAAAATTACCAAATGATTGTGTATGACTTACCCATTGACAAGGCTCCCTAACACCAAGTTTTAGGCCTCTATCTCCCCCTTTGTGTAAGTTGGGGCATCATATCAATCATGAAGTCAAGCTTCTACTGTGGGCTATAGTGTTTTGGAAAAGGGCCAACTCATGGAAATGGTACCTATGACCAATCTGAATGCTTTCATATGAGTTGTAGCCCCGGAATGCACCATGTATCCTCTATTCTTTGATTCTTCTCCAGCAAACAAACAATCTCGGTATAACCGTTATCATCATATGCGTACCCTTGCTCTTGATAAGCTCCATGGAAAAAATGGTTTTGACATTTCTCATATGGGTAAGCATAATGGTTCTAGATCTGATCATAATGTTGATTTGGAGGAATCGTGAATACATTGGAGGTGGACTACACTTTTGTTGCTACAAGTGTGAGTTCTAAGTTGGGAATGAAGTTATGATTACACAACTTCATGGAATGGAAGAAGATGGAAGATGTGGAAAGATGAATGGCTGAAAATGGATGGGAGAAGGTCTACAACTCAGAGAATGGGTTGTTGACTAGATGGAGTCGCCAGATGTGCTTTACATGTACCTCAAAAGGCTTAATCTCACCAAGAACACATCAAATTGATGAAATGAAGTGGTAAAGAGCTTCAGACCTGTCCCACCGAGCGTGCCAAAATTTTTGAGTGTGGTTGCACGGTGGGTTAAGATTTGCTATTGAGAATGAGACACCTTGGAAAGATGAGAAAATATAACCTTAATGTCCCACTTTGGGTGTGCAAAACTATTGAGTGTGGTCACACGGTGGCTTAAGATTTGTTTTTGATAATGAGATACCTCAGAAAGATGAGAGCTGTAACTTTTGTGATGTCCCACTAGGTGTGCAAAAGCTGTTGAGGAAAAATCACGGTACCCCTGAATGGCCTCGGATCGAGTTTGACATGGTGTGACCGCACAACATGGGACCTTCTCTCAAGTTGTGGTACTTGTGAGACTTGAGATGGCCGTCTAGAGAAACTTGACTTCTTCTTCCTAAACTACCTGCCATAAGCTACTCTAGTGTTGGAAAACTATCTATCCTAATCTAACCTTCCAAGGAGACAGAATAGAGAGAAAAATACAAGAAAAAAAAACCTACACTAAGCGGTGATACACCATAAAAGGAAGTGGCTGATCATAAATCTATCTACCTAAAATAGAGAGAGGTTAGCAAAGGAGAGGGTGGACAAGATGCACCACGAGTAGAGATGAAGTTCACACGGAACACCACTTTGAATTCATTAAACACAGCTCCCAGAACCTACATTAGACATCGAGATATGCACAAAATACCCCACAACAATGAGAGGCAAGAAGAGACAATAAAATAAGGAAAGGATGGACAAAATACATCACAAAATAGATTTTATTTCTCATGAGTTCACACAAGACATCATCATCGGTGGGAAAGAGGCAAGACAATGTCATTACAGAGCCAAGACAGGAGGCTTAGACTCCACATTATACCCTAAGGAAGAAAGAGAGAGGGGGGCAAAAGAGAAAAAATTACTAACCCTTAGAAATATACCCCTAATTTACAATATATAGGAGAATGAGAGAAGGAGAGAGGGAAGAATTTGAATCCTGCGTCAACCACCCCTGAAAGAGCATTGAATTCTCGCCTACAACAATGATGGGCTTTACTACAAGACCCATGCCTCCATGTGTTGTTCCTTGCTGGGCAAGAAGGAGGCCCATTCTTCATCATGGTGGTAGGTGGGAGACTTGACAGCCTCGAAATGGTGGACTGAAACATAATGGTGGTGGGTGAGAAGATGACAACAAGAGCTTTCCAAAAAGTCCTCTCCCGCTCAATTATGAGATTTAAGTCGAAATATATGGTGCTCATGAAGGTGCTTTGGGTTTGGGGTCTATTCACATAAGGTCCATGTAGAAGCCCCAGCGTCTTAAGTTTTTAGAACCCTCCTTTCATTTTGAAGATGCACCGAGGTGAAACATGGCACCTTCCGCGGGCCTGCTATGTTTCCTTTGTGTTCTACCTGAGTCCCTCTTGTTAGTGGAGACCTTATGCCTGACTTGAGACACGTGGAGGCTTCACACCCATTTGAAAAATGCCACCAAATTTTACCTTTAAAGTTGCATGGATGGGGCACGTGGTGAGCTGGCGCATGTTTGGGGACATCCTCCGGATTTGAAATTTGAAGATACGGTGCAGGTGACACATGGAGGCTTCCTTCAAAGCATGTCCTGAGCTTCAAATTTTCAATGGCCAACGTTACCTTTTTGGAATCTAACCACGTGGTGGGTTGGTGCTCATTTGGGACTACCTTTTGGGTCACACCTTTGAACTTGTGCCAAATAGACATGTGGGAGCTTCTACCATTCCTTTTATACTTAACCGATTTGGGGCCGGTTCAATTTTCAGGCTCTAACCACATGGCGGGTTGGCGCTAGTTTAGGCTATTTCTTTAGGCAACACCTTTTGAAGATGCTCGATGAGACACATGGAGGCTTTCGCTATCCTAACACTTTTCACAACTGACATTGTCTTCTTGTTGGACACGGGACACGTGAAAAGATGGCGCATGTTTGGGATTCACCCCTTGGGCTTGACCTTTAGAGTGGCGTCGTTGAGGCACGTGGCTCTTTCGCGGGTTCGTAACTTTACATTTGGTGAAAATACTTCTCTAGGCCTACGGCTCAGTAACTTCTCATTTCCCAAAAGTCATCTCCAGGCCGTCGGCCCACATTTTCCACTTAGGAAAATGAATCCTTCCGAGCCCTTGAGACCTACAATTATAACTTGTGCCTTTTGCAAAAAGTGCAAAAATGCCAAAATATCTCCCACCACCCCATCAGTCCACAATCTTCCCATTCGGGAAAAATTCTTCCCCAGGCCCACCGCCTGCATTTGGCAAAATATCTTTCCCAGTCCTCTTTGGCTTGCCATTTACAAAATATGAGGAGTTAGAAGGACTTCTTTATATTTCTAGAAAGGGGAATAAATTTTCTATTTGGTGGAAATGCTTCTAAAGGACCTTAAGTTCTTAAAATATATAAAAATTTAGATTCTAGCACCAAAAGGGAGAAAATGGTGTTAGTTGACCAAAAATAAGTGTGAGCTTATTTTGGTCAACAAATACACCGCTCACAAGATGAAAACATATATAAAACAAGAATTTGTATCAATAAATACTTACATATCTATAGAACTAAAAAATAAGGAGAGTAATAGATATTTGATCCTCTTGTAATAAAACAACCATGTGTGCAAACTACTATGATTCTAAATATGAAACAAGAATGGAAAATTGAGTGGAACCCAATCACCATTGATCTTCCTTCTTGCTCTCTCCATGGGATTCTTCTCTTACCCACAAATTAAAAACCAAAAACTAGAATATGGTACTTAGATGGAATGTGAAGAGAAGAATGAGATAATAAAAATTAGGTTTAGAACTTTGCCCTCATAATATTTTAGGGTTATTGTTTATCCTATAGTGGATATTGATTTAAATATAAGGGATCCAATTTAGTTATAAAGTGACTTAAGTTTTATGGTTGCACATTATATTTTGAGTGAAATAATTAATTAATCCCTTTTATAATTTTAGTGTATTAATTAACTTAATCAATTTTTAATTTTTTTAATAAAACACAAAGGCATGGGTCCATTAAGGAAAGTAAATGGAACCCATGAGCGTATTAACCATTTTGAATTTATATAAACAATTAAGTATTTTTCAAAACAATTATTCTCCTTACCATAATTAAATTAAAACCATTTTATCATTTTTCATGTGATAGGTTTTATTACTAGTGTATATCCTTAGATTGTCGCCGTCATGATTAAAATTATCATTGACGTTTAAAAATAATATTATTTCACATGTTATTCAAACATTGATACATGACTCATATCCTATCCCTTATATTATTGCATCCATGGGGATAATCAATTCCTCTCTTTTTACGTTTACGATTATGATCACAAAGGTTGTTACATACTACTTCAATGCTTTGAATATTCCCAAAATGTAACTCTTGTTTATCAAGAGTCTTATACCTCTCCCCTCATTTCTTGATGTTGATACTTCAAGATTCCTAAAACTACATACAATACAAATATTTTTACTCACACATTAATCCTTATGTTTGCACTTACTTTTTCCATTATTTCCAACAAGTCCAATTTGCTACCTATTCTAGTTTCTTCTATTGGTCATATCCTTATTGTGTATGTCATTACATTTACTCCTCATACATTTGGGATCTTAGAATCCATAGGGTTTTCCCCTCACTATGTTGACATTGTTCCTTAGTATCTCTTGTGTTTCATAAGTTTCACTTATTACTTAATAATGTTCGGACACCTAATCTAATCTATTCACATGCGTGATACAATCCTACTCGATATGCTACGATACATGCATTTTAAAATGACACTAGGTTCTTGGATCATGTTAACATGTGTTCATATTTTCCATTGGAAAATATTGGGAGCTTTCCTATCCTCGGTGGATAGATTACCATGAAACTCACACTTGGGGCATATTCTCTCCCATTTTTCTACCCGATGACACAATTTTTTTCTAGGTTCAAACATGACTATTGAGGGTGCATTTACTTACATGGACCTCACATTTCACACATACATTAGGAGAAACCTTTCCATTCTCTCATATATTCTCTATTTCATGTTCATGTATGTACAAACATAAAAAATACTAGCTTAGATCTTGAATTGATGTGCTCTTGTTTTTTAATACTATTCCATGTTGCACATTATTTATCATGTTACCTTGATTCATAGTATGCTCTATATTTTTCCATACACACATGTAAATTCATATGGTACTCTTGAGATCAGTGAATATTAATTATAGGTTTTCAAATGATGCATTATTCTCTACATTTTACCTTACCGGTCCACTAAGGCTTTGGGGAATCTACCATTCATATTTCCTCCATATTCAGGTTCTATCATAACAACATTTACTAATCTTGGTGCTATTTATATATTGTATAACTTGTGGCATACTATCTATTTTTCTAGTATGATAACATGTGATTCATGTGTAGCATTTTTCTTGTAGAGCTACTTCCAATCATGGTTCCCTTATTTTCTTATATCTTTTCTTATTTACTGTCTCTTGATTATCATTATTTACAACATACTTGCTATGCTTATTTCTTGTTTTCTTATACCACATTGAAGTATTTGAGTGTCTTGTGACATCATGAGTTTTGTCCCATTTATTCATCTATCTACTCTTTCTTTCTTTTTGCAATGTTATTATGTCTTGTGACTTGTTTCAATTACATAATGCATTCAATTTTCAAACTAGAAATTTTGGCTAGCCTAAATTTCCCATTGTTTTCATATACCATGTTTGTTACCATACATATTACATATTCCCTCTAAATATTACATATCACATCATTTTTACTTTCCTCATTTGGGATACTATAATTCCCATACATGAAGGACTAAAACACAAGACCTAATAAACTAGGAATTTGTGTTGTCTTTCATTACTTATTACAAGAAAACACATGGGATTACTCATAAAAACTCCACATCACATGAGAATCTTGTAAAAACATGAACCCACTTATACAACAATATAACAAAATATATAAATCAAAGTCATACTTTCTCAAATGATGAATACCAAAATAATGACCCATCCACAATATGAACTCAAGAATAGGCATGTTCCACAACACATCATTTTCATGGTTTACCTCTTTATTACAATTAAGTTCTCATTGTTTAGCCTTATAGGTTTTAAGATAATTTATCATGTAAAGGAATATATTCCCATTCTCTAGACTAAATTTTATTTATTTCATATTACATTTAACTTATAATGAGTCCACTTATTACGGTTTGTTTCCTTTTTCAATTAATTTGTATAAAGACATTATTTCTTAGAATTTTTTAAAAATATACAATACACTAATACTCCATCTCATGCCAATATTACTTTCTCCCTAAAACATATTTACTTGACATTCTATTTCACTTCCATTACATAAGGGAATACTAACATGAAATCAAGAGGGAAGGAATTTAGGTCTAAGAGTGGAAAAATATCATTTTCCATCTTTGTTACATCTTTACAACATATATAATGCACTCCATGTCTGGAGATGATATTTAAAATAGTTGAAAGAGGTTAAAAGAAATGGTGTGGAGTCAATAAAACAATTGGAGTGGAGTGATAAAATAAATTGTGCTGGAGTTGATATAAGAAATGGTCCATATATGATAAAATAAATGGTCTATAGCTAATATAAGGAATTGTTCGAAGATGATAAAAGAAATGGTCTAGAGATGATAAAATAAATTGTGTGAATTTTATATAATCTAAAGATGATAAAAGAAATGGTCCAAAGATGACATAAGAAATGGTTCGGAGATGATAAAATAAATGGTTCAAATTTGATAAAATAAATGATCCAAAATGACATAAGAAATGGTTTGGAGATGATAAAAAAATGGTGAGAAGTTGATATAAAAAATGGTACGGATATGATAAAATAAAGGGTCCATAGATTACATAAGAAATGATTCAAATATGAAAAAATAAATGGTCGAGCTAATAAAGGAAATGGTAGGAGTTGACATAAGAAATGGTGTGGAGATGATAAAAGAAATGATAATCCCATCTGTAACTAGAATCTTAAGATATATTTCAATAAAAAAACTTATTTATGTCACCATAATCCCTCCAAAAAATCAAGTACTAGTATTATAAAGTTAGAATTTAATTTGAGTCGGGATTCTCTTTGAGGTAAAAATGGTGGGAGCAACCATTAAATATGGTTCACCGAGTTTGATAACATTACAAATATGTAAAAATTAAATTCCCTAATTGACTTTATGATCCTAAAAAATTACATTAATTAGCCCTTCCAAATAATCTTAGATTCTAAGAAACCCATTTAAATATGTTATTAAGATGTTACATCATTCATCACACTATGTGACATTGTACCTATTAGTCATTAAAAAAATACAATTCCACATACATGAAAAACACTTTTACACACATGATTAAATAAAAATATTAAGCCTTTAGGACTACATGAGAAGGTTTATTTCATGACATATCTTGAAGAAAAGAGGTGATTTCAAAAATGAGTCACCTATTTGTATGACAATCCCCTTGTGAACCATTTAGAGATCGAAAATTCACTTAAATCCTATTAAGGTGAATGACATAGGGTTAAAAAAATTCTTAAAGGGTAACATTCTCAAGGGTTATTAGGTTAGGGTCATCCTGATGTCTTTTAAATAAATGCCCTAAAAATGTTAAAGTATAGATCTTATCATACAAAAATAAGATTCTTTCATTTATAATTTTCCACAACTAACTTACAAAACTATAAAATATGCACAAGCAATTATAAATTAACTACATTACTATACGAATAATTTCATCATTTCATTACAAACAAAACTAAAATCTTACTTATGCAATCATGTAATTTGATAAACCTTATAAGTATTCTTATTGTTTACAATATACAATATATTCATTTCAATGGTACATGTCATCACAACATCTTGAGGAAGTTATTAATTTATTCTATCCATGGTACCCTTCCTACGATATAGCATAATTCATGATTTCTAAATTTTCCATTTAGAATGTAAACAACATTTAACACACATCTGAAGAGAGTAAAAAATACAAATACAATTTCTTTTCATTTTCAAAACTAAAGGAGAGATAGAGAAAGGAAAGATAAAACACCATTTTCCCGACAATATTTTTTTTTATCAAAAATAGCATAAAGAGGAAGTTCCATATAGTTATATGTTAGTTTTTAATTTTTTAAAAACAAATCTTTAACTTGAATCGGGTCATACGACGATATTCCCCATTGTGCTACAAGTTTACGAAAGCATCAAATTTAGTCAAGTGGCTAAAAAAACAACATTCAAAAAAATCTATGGGATTAAGAAATAGAAAGATTCAGATCCCACATACTCCCCTATATATAGGGAAACCATTAGAGCTGAGAGAAATCAAAAGCTGGAAAATAGGGTTCAATTGATGATCACCTTTCCGGAGCTACCAATTGTAATTGCACCAGAATGACCTTATCACCCAATGACCAAAGGCCTACAAAACCCTCTTGCAAAACTATATAGCAAAGTGATTTTCTCATAACAAAGGATTGAAATATATTATCACAAATAAATAATAGATGTTATGCAGAGGCCAAATTCCATTTCTCCACCCTCGATCCAAAGCTGCATGAAAAAACCAAACTGAACTTTTAACTTTTAATAACTATTTTAAAACTACACAATAGTCTACGGGGCTATAAAAGACATGACAATAAATGGTCAAATCAACATTCAAAATACTTATTGGTTTTAGTGTAACAATCCAAGTGACAAGAAACACTGTCAAATATTGACTTTCCCATACGCGAGTTAAGAGAGATATTTTGTGTTATTAAAAATGGGTTTTATATACATTTCTCAAGGTTGAAAAGAGGTAATATTAAAACTCAAATTTGTGTTCAATTCACTAAACATGTGGCTTGATTATCGAACACTATTATTAGGGTTTTTCAAAACATCTCAAGAGATGATTTAGAATTTGGGTTTTATATTTAAAGTAAATTTTCTAGTTGTGTGTAAAAAGAGGCAAATTCTCTATTAGGTGCTATGTCTTATTTAATTCATTAATAAATTAACCTTCTTTATTTTTGTAATGTAAGAAGATATTAGTGAGTTAAATGTGAGAAACCAAACAAAATTTCTCTCCTAACTTAATCTTCTCAAAAAAAACCTCGAGATAGAGAAATGGATTAAAAGGGGAGAGAAAAATGCATGCACTTACCTACAAGTTGTAAAGCTCCTCCTTTGATGTGATAAATTTGCATTTGATTTATAGCGCATAATTGATTGTTATTGGAGAAGCGTTATGGATCTCTGGTTCAAAGATGGCATAGGTTAATGATGTGAGATGTAACACCCACTAAAAATCCCACTCGAGACCCAAAAACAACCTAGGTTTAGGTAGAAAAATTATGGAATAATTTTTTTGAACAGTATGACCACTACCAGGCTTCAAGAAATAGTTTTCACAACAAGGATTCAAAGTCAATTATAATTTACTAAATGAAATTTTCTCGTTGTAACATACATTGGATCCATATAAAGAAATTAATGAGTATAATTAATCCAATTATAGTTAAATTTCTCTTAGGAGTTAACTTAATAAGTAATTAAATTAACATTATAGTTGAGTATTACCTAATCAATTTTAGAGGGTGAAACGACCAAAATAATTTAATACCTTGGGTATTTAATTCCACCAGGTCTAAACAATAAACAAGGTTCCTATTTGCATGGGATAGAAAACTTTCCCTTATCCCCTAACGTGACCCCCAAAAAGGTCAACCCATGCTTTAGAGTTAAACATTTAAGTTAATAACGAGTAATTTCCCAATTACCCACTCTCAGGCTCATATTTTCACTTCAACCTAATTTTTCACATATTTAACACACTTATGGTTTCCTAAAAACATTACCATTAGATAGGAAATTTCTTCCTCTTTCCAATGATATAAATAAGTCCTCTTAACTCCTCATATTTCTTAAGTTACAAGCCAACGAGCCAATGAGCCTAGGGAAGAAAATTTTCCCTAAAAGTAGGGCGTGGGGCACGGGAAGAAAATTTTCCCTAAAGCCGGGTCGTCAGACGTAAATTGGATTTTAACTCTTTTTGTTTGAAAGGGAAAAAGGTTCAAAAACCCCCACACCTCAATCGATGCCTGGGTGCCACATGTCTTTCCCAAAAATCACAAGTAGGGGAGAAGACCGTCGGGAAAAACTTAGAAATATTACCTTTTGTGTTAAAAATTGTGAACGCTAAAAACAACCCAAGCTGCGCATCGGCGCAAGCGAAGCGATGTGTCAGTCCAACAATGACCTGCGGGAAGGCGGGCCGGTGGGGAAACTTAGGAATTATACAAATATTTTTCCAAGGGAGATAAGGTCTAAAACCATCCATGCCTCTGTTGACGCTTATAGATGCCATGTGTCAGACCCATAGTGACAGGCGGGGAAGCAGGACCGGTGGGGAGACTTAAGATTTTTCACCCTTTTTCAAAAATGTAAAGTTTGAGGGTGTGGGCCCATGAAAGGCTTTTCTTTTTCAAAAGTGAATTGGTGGGGCTGCAAGGCCATGGAGGAGTTTGTGAATTTTTTTCCTCTTTTTTTCACAAAAAGTCCCCTAACTAATTTTTGGACCAATGGGTCCGATTTACAAAAAAATTCCCTTTCTTTTTTTTTTAACCAAGTAAAGTAAAAATTTTAGAAGATCATAAGTTTATTTGGAAGCTCGGATTTGGTAAAATGAGGAGTTTTGGAAAGGGATCGAATTTATCTTTGCATAAGTACCATCAAAATTCATTTTTGAAAAATATAAGTGGGTGAATTTGATAAAAATGTCTTTTATGCCTTTAAACGTGAAATAAACTTCTTAACTTAAAAGAGTTAATTCAATCGCCATTCTTTCTTCTTCAACATGTCAAAGTGACATGCGTAGGATTGCACTTGGAAATATTTGGATGGATTTTGCAGGGTTTAATTGATGGGTTGAGTTTCAAAATGAGTTTCCCCTTTTTATTGCAAAACGCCTGAGGTTTTTTGTCTAGTCTGATTAATTGATGTCTGATAAATTTTCTTGAGCAATTCAACTATTTGAAGGGCATTTTGATCTCCCTTACCTTAAATTATTAATTCAATTTGTCTTTCAATTTGTAGAGTACTCTGGAATTTTTCCCGATAAATATTTGTAGTTTTATAGTGAATCAAAATAGAAATCATACTTAAAATCAAATGGATCTAATTTTCATTATCATCCTCTAAATATTTACATTCTTCAAATCCACTTTAAAATTTTTAACTTTACCTCAATCGGTGTGTGAAAACCTACAACATAATTCTACTTTCAAAACATGTATTTCAAATGAAACAGAGAGAAATGTAATATTTCTTCATATGTATTTCTATTTCAATCCTCAAACACAGATTTCACAATATATTTCAAACATGAACTTCTCATAATTTATTATCATCCACAGACATGCATTATTTCTCCAATGATTGATACAATACACTACAAAATGCCAAGAGGCAAAGTTGCATTATAGTTTTAAATGGGAGGTTTGAACTTCCACAAATTCACCTGCCAAAGAGAAGAAGGGAGGGGTAAAACAAGAATGTCCAACCTTTAGAAAGAAATCCCTCCTTACAATTTATAGGAATAATGAGAGAGGGAAGAGAGAGGAAATCCAAATCTACCCCAACCACCTCTAGGTTGCATTTAATTCATCTCATTATGGTGGTAGGTGAGAACCCTAAAAAACCCAAAAAGTGGTGAACTGTATTTTGCATTTTTAAGAACTTGTTCCCACCCAATTAAAGATATCCAGTCATAGTTGGATAGAGGACCTTGTAAGCTTTCCGAAAATTCCAACCTTGCATGAATCCAAGCTCCCTGTGAAAAGTTATGGCCATCTGAATATACGTAGCCAGGAGTCTACTTCTGTCGGCGCTCAAAATGTTGTGCCCCCGAAGGTGTGCCTTGGGTGCATCCATGTGCGTGTTGTCATACTCTTACGTGTGCCATGGGCGCATCCATTTTCGTGTTGACATATTCTTACCTGCGCCATGGGCACATCCATTTTCGTGTCGACATCTTCTTACCTCCGCCATGGGCGCATACTTTTTCATGTCGACACTCTTTGACATGCGCATTAGGCACATCCATTTTCATGTCCACATCTTCTTACTGCGCCAAGGGCGCATCCATTTCATGTCGACATCCTTTCATGTGCGCCCTTAACTTTGCACCTTGGCACATCCATTTACGTGTTGACACTCTTTCGCTGCGCGCCTTGGCGCATCCTTTTTCGTGTCGACATCCTTTGCTATGCACCCTTAACTTGTGCCTTGGTGCATCCATTTACGTGTCGACACTCTTTGTTGTGCGCCCTTAACCTATGCCTTGGCGCATCCATTTACGTGTCGACACTCTTTTACCTGCGCCTTGGTGCATCCTTTTTGTGTCGACATCCTTTGTTGTGCGCCCTTAACCTGTGCCTTGTGCACATCCATTTACGTGTCGACACTCTTTGTTGTGCGCCCTTAACCTACGCCTTGGCGCAATAAACATCGGGCTTTGAATTTCTTTGATTTCCATATTCTTCTGCTTGTCTATATCTACCCGGGAAAAGATATATACTGTGAGTCCATGTAGGATGCCACATCACACATCCTCAACTCCATCTCACAAGTCAACTTCAACTCTAAATCACAATTAAAAATCTTGGGTGAATAAATGACATTTTACTTACACACACAAACCAAGTCCACACCCCATGGATGAAAAATAAGTTTATGTAAGAA
Source organism: Taxus wallichiana var. yunnanensis (assembly GCA_018340775.1). Lineage (NCBI taxonomy): Eukaryota > Viridiplantae > Streptophyta > Pinopsida > Cupressales > Taxaceae > Taxus > Taxus wallichiana. The sequence goes on from CM031237.1 coordinate 309,419,812, forward strand.
GGTGTAATTAAAACTTACAACTTGTCTTTCAAAAATACATAATAACGCATAATTTTTACTCCCAACCCATAGGTAGGGTTGGTGTCACAATGTAAGAGGTGTGGGACAGATTTAACCCTTCCTACAAGCCTCAAAATAAGCCCCAGAAGGACAGATCTGAATTTCAAAGGAAGGTGGAGTGTTTCACACTCAAAGTTACTTACACAATACTTTCGACACATAATCAAAGAGCCATCATATCTAATAAATGTGTTCTTATTTTGTCCCATTTTAATTAATTTAACAACATGATTACTCACTAATCTAGACACAAATAAAATAAATAAATAATAAAGGAGAAAATACATCATAAAAGTCACATACAAACTTTAAACAAAAGAAACTAAATAAAAGAATACACGTAACCCCTTGGTCACATTTAAAGGTGATTCCCCCATGGGATCCCTAACAAAAATACAAACATACACAAACAAATACAAGTTTCCATGGTGACCCTTGTTTAATTCATCTAGAATTCTAATGTGGTTGGTCTCCAATCACCCAATATTTGTTGTGACATGTTTACCTACAAAACACAAATACCTCATTTGGCTTCGTGGCTGCATCAAAACATCTAAAATAAATATAAAATATAACTCCAAATCATCTATATATATATGAATCAAAACATCATCCAACCAAGCAACAATCTCCTTTATAATTCCATCCATAATCATATGATTAAAAGATTAGTTCCATTTTCTAGGTTTACTCGATATGACAAAGTATCACATGTAAAGAATATTTATATGTGTGTGTGTGTGTGTGTGTGTGTGTGTGTATAACCATGCCAAGAAGTGTATCATGATCAATATAAAATGTCTTTAATAATCCACATGCATCATATATGAATCAAAATCAACCACAATTAATGGTCTCTAATTTCTAACATCATACCAAATCAAAAGCTACAATAATGTCAATAGATGTAGTCAATAATATCATAATCAATATCAAAAGGTGTCGAAGGGAAGTGGGCACTACATTACCCTCCCCTTAGACTCGAATTTCTCCCGGGAGTCACTTTGGAATAGTTGTGGAAACTTAACTCATAGAAGGCAACATCCTCCCATGTAGCCATAGTCTCATCATATCTATCCCCCGCACTCGAACACTGGTGATCTCTTTGCCTTGAAGGCCTAGGGTTATGTGCTCTATAATGTGAATGAGATCCATGATCACCTTCCCCGAGCGTTCACTGTAATGAGGTCAATCTATAACATGAGAAGGGTCTGCAACATATCTTCTAAGTATTGAAACATGAAACACATCATGTATGTGAGACAAGCTAGGTGGAAACACTATACGATAGGCCAAAGGACCTATACGCTCTAATATCTCAAAGGAACCTACGAATCTAGGATCTAACTTAGAACTTTTCCGTGCAGATAGGGCACTTATGTGTCCCGACTTGAAGGAAAACTATCATGCCCAAATCAAAACTATGGAAGGTCCTATGCTGATTTGCATACTTCTTCTATATGTCATGTGCCTCCTATAGTCTCTATCGATCATAACCACTCTTTGCTCCATGTCCTATGCAATAAAGCGGCCCAAGAGAAACCCCGTCCTCTAACCTATCTAAACTAAGAGGTGTCATGTACTCTCTACCATACAATTCCTAGAAAGGAGCCATGCCTATCGAACTCGAAAACTATTATTGTAGGAAAACTCCACCAAGTACGAATACTCCTCCCATCTTGATTTGGTGATCCATATCATACATCCTAAGCATGTCCTCTAGTATCGATGTACCACCTCGGTCTATCCATTTGTCTCATGGTGATACGTAGTGCTAAAATTGATCTTTGTCCGAGGGCATGCTGCATTGTAGTCCAATAGTGGGAAGTATAAAGTGGATTGTAGTCACAAATGATCTTCCATGGAATTCCATGTAATTTGACAATCTCATCTAGATACACCCTTGCCACTACACTAATTTGTATAGCTGGTCTTCATCGGAAAAAATGAGCCACTTTCATCAATTTATCCACCATGACTATGATGGCGTCGTGGCGGTATCTCGACATTGGTATCCCGATAATGAAGTCCATGGAAATAGTGTCCCATTTCTATTAGGTATAACATCTTGGAAGAGAAGGCCGGTGGATGCAGATGCCTAGCCTTCACTTTCTCGACACTCCAAACATCATGACACAAACCGAGCCACGTCTCTATAGAGTACCATCCAGTTATACAATTGTCTTAAGGTGGCGTGCATCTTCTTCACCCCGGGATGGGCTGAATAGGGTACACGATGTGCCTCTGTCAAGATGTCCTACCTCAAGCCTCCATCTCTAGGAACATAAATCCATGCTCCGTGCTTGAGAAATCCATCTTCCTTTAATGAAAACCCATTAAACATCCCCTCAAGGGATATGTGAGACTTGATCTCTACTCTATCTGCAATGTAGAAGCTATTGTGAGGAAGCTGTTGTAGGATCCTACTCCATAAATCTGTGCTCACTGAGGTGGCCATAACCACATGTCTTCTCCTTCTAAGAGCATATAAAACCACATTATCCTTCCCTTTCACATGCTCTATTGCCATATCATACTCATAAAGAAACTCCACCCAACACCATTGGCGAGCATTGAGAATGGGCTACGTGAAGAGATGGCGAAGACTCAAGTAATGAGTCCTGAGTGTGAATCTTTAGCCAAGAAGGAAGTGTCTCCATCAAATCAAGGCATGCAAAACTTCCGCTAGGTCAAGATCATGATTCAGATAATGGAGCTCATGATCCTTAAGTTTGAGAGACTTGAAAGCAACTACTCTTCCCTCCTACATCAATGCACCTCCAACTCCTACTAAAGAAGTGTCATGCATATGAAAAACTCACCATGAGGATCTAACGCTACAAGAATAGGTCTGTTGTGAGGAATTCCTTCAGTTTCCTAAAGGCCCACTCACATCTATCTGACTAAACAAACTTCTTCCCCTTCTACTTGAGGGAAGTGATAGGGTGCGTAACCAAAGAGAATTCTAGAACAAATCTCCTATAATAACTCTGCTAAATCCATGAAGCTGCACACCTCTGTCACATTAGTGGGTGCTAATAAATTCATGATAGCTTGAATCTTGGAAGGATCAAGTGCGATACCTTCCCTAGAAATTATGTGGCCCAAATACTACACCTCTATTTGAAAGAACACACACTTCTTCAGGTTCCCATAAAGTTGCTGCTCACAAAGACTTTGAAGAACGACGAAGATGCCCTTGTGCTCCTCACGTGTACGTGAGTAAATAAAAATTTCATCCAAGATGATGAGCATGAAGTGATCTAAGAATTTCTTGAACACCTCATTCATCAAGCTCATAGAATCTGTGGGGGCATTTGTTAAACCAAAAGGAACTAGGGTGAACTCGTAGTGGCTATATCTTGTACGAAAGGCAATGTTATGAATGTCTAGCTCTGTAATCCTTAGTTGATGATAACCTAACTTCAGGTCTATCTTGAGAAAACTATGTCCCCTTCATCTGATCAAATAAATCATCACATACCGAAAGGGGGTAATGCTTCTTGATCATTACTTTGTTCAAACGGTGGTAGTAATCAATACACAACCAAAGAGAAACATCCTTCTTCTTTACAAATATAATCGGGTGCATCCCAAGGGGATACACTAGGACAGATTAGGCCTTTCTCAAAAATGCCCTCAAGCTACAACTTGAGCTTGCAGAACTCAGGGGTAGTCATCTCATAAGGTTCTTTTGTGATAGGATCTACTCTCAGAACTAGATCTACGTGAAAATATATCTCACGTGGGGGTGGTAACCCTAGTAGCTCCCCTGGAAATACATCAAAAATTCTCTCAAGATGGGATGGTCATCAAGTGATGGTCCACTAGAATCATCCTCCGATTTGTCACTAACTGTGACAACATACATCTGAAAACCTTGTCACACACACCACTTGAGCTGCATCTTAGAGATGGTGTGAATGGAAATAGGTCTCCTAACCCCTACTATCATTGACTTAACTCCTAAATCATTTGTGCATGATATAATATTATGGTAACAATCCACTCTGGCTCTGTGTGCAGACAACCATTCTATGCCCAAGATGCCTCCATACGAACCCAACGGAAGGATACGAAGATCCGAGGTAGTGGTGAAGGGTCCCAAATCCACTACGCATTCCTTAACTAAGGAGTCTACAGAGATCTTGGCTCCAAAATTCATCTCAACGTCCCAATTAATACCCTACCTAACTGCCACCAACTTGCATCGCTCTCTACCAAATATGGTGTAATAAAAGAATTAGAAGAACCAAAATCAAATAGAATGGTGGTAAGAACACCACTAATGCTACCTATCATTTCAATCATGGTACTATGGTACTCGGCTTGAGAGTTCTCAATCGATGCCTAGATCTGATGACCATGTCCCATGTCACCAATAGTAGGCTCTATGATTTGTGTCTTACCCTTGTTACTAGGGTTTTGTGGGCAGTCTCTCCAAAAATGTCTAGCATCATCACAACCAAAAAAACCACCCGATCCTCTCCTATGAGTAACAGGTCCAACCGGTACTTTAGAGGTCTATGCTATGGATCCTGATGATCTAGATGTAGACTGCTGAGGTATTTTCTGATGAGCTCCTATTGAATGAGCTCTTAGTGCACCCTATGTCCTAATAAGACCCCTAGGATGAGGCCCCATAGTCCAACCCCTTTGTCCATCAAATCTTTGTGGAGGCATGTGTAGTGGGCGGGTCTCACGATGCTATTGCAGCCTAAAAGATGATTGTGTTGAACCCTGTCAACCATGAGGAGGAGGAGCTGATCCCTCGACCTTTATCTTGCATTTGTTTGATGTGGCTCAAAGACCCTATCTCGACTTGTTGTGTCCTTCCCTGAGTCTCCTCTGCTATATAGGCCTTCTCAATGGCCTCAACTAATGTCTGTGGAAATGGATACACACCACACCTCTAATGTTTAGATTCATGCCTGGATGAACATGTGGATCCATACCTACTCATCCTACATGTAGTTGACATACTGGAGTAGATCTAGAAATTGACTCTCATACTCAGCTACTATTAAAGATGCCTGTCGGAGGTCATGAAACTCATCTATCCTCTGTTGAATGAACCTCCGTGATAAGTACCTACTCTTGAACCACTCCTCAAAGAGTTCCCAGGTAACCATCTCTGAATCAACATGGAGCTTCTACTCCTCGGTCCTCCACTAGACACCGACTCCATCCCTCAGAAGATGGATTGCAACACGAGCTTTCATGTTGCTAGAACAAGGGTAGAGCTTGAAGCACCCACTCAATCTCACCAACCAGGCCTCTTCTTGAAATCCACCTGTGTCACCAAAATAATGAGATGGTCATAGCTTTAGGATCTCCTTGATATGGTTTGTAGCTGTAGTCTAGTGACCCTAGGCCTCTCTGCATGCTCATCCCTAAGCCTAGGGCTCGAGACCTATCCCTATGTCCAGAAGTTTGGTCTCCTTGTCCCCTCTATGGTGACTCTGCTCTTCCTGACTCCACGTGGGAGTTCTCTCCTCTATACTCCTCGTTGTGTTGAGGAGATACATGAGCCTCAATGGATGGCTCCCTATCATGTCTAACTAATAGTCCTATAGAAACTCGGTGTAAGGTGACATTAACATTACGAAGCATATGTAAAATCTAGGGTAGGATGGCTGCTTAGAACATGATGCGGAGGTGGAAAGTCTATATCTACGTGAAAGGACCCCTCATCTTGTCTACACCTCCTACATAGACCCAAGCAAGAGTTAGTTCATTATCCTAGGTTTTATTCAGTTTTTTTCAATGTTTATTAAAATATGTAATTTTCAAACAAAGTTGGATTCTAGATTTAAAGGTGTGCTAGGTTTAATATTCATGTCTCAAGTTTTCTAGTGTGCCCAACGGTCAAGCTTTGAACCCACATCTACGATACCAAGTGTAACGCCCGCTAAAACTCCCACTCGAGACCCAAAAACAACTTGGGTTTAGGTATAAAAATTATGGAATAATGTTTTTGAAAAGTGTGACCACTACCAAGCTTCAAGCTTGAAACAGTTGACACAAAAAGGATTTAAAGTTAGTTAAAAATTTACTAAATGAAATTTTCTTGTTCTAACATACATTGGATCCATATTACGAAATTAATGAGGATAATTAATCCAATTATAGTTAAATTTATCTTAGGAGTTAACTTCATAAGTAATTAAATTAACATTATAATTGAGTATTCCCTGATCAATTTTAGATGATCAAAGGGCCAAACAAATTAAATACCTTGGGTATTTAATTCCACCAAGTCTAAACAATAAACAAGGTTCTTATTCGCATGGGATAGAAAATTTCCCTTATCCCCTAATGTGACCCCCAAAAAGGTCAACCCATGCTTTAGAGTTAAACATTTAAGTTAATAAGGGGTAATTTTCCAATTACCCACTCTCAGGCTCATCTTTGCACTTCAACTTGATTTTTCACATATTTAACACACTTATGGTTTCCTAAAAACATTACCATTTGATAGGAAATTTCTTCATGATATAAATAAGTCCTCCTAACTCCTCATATTTCTTAAGTTACTGAGGTTAGTTGGCTTGGGAGAAATTTTTTCCCAAAGGCGGGCAGAAATCCTAGGAAAGAAAAGTTTTCCTAAAGGCGGGCAGTGGGCCTGAGAAGAAAATCTTCCCTAAAGGCAGGTCATCAAAGCTAAATTGGATTTTAACTCTTTTTGTTTGAAAGGGCAAAAAGGTTGAAAAACCCCATGCCTCCTTGATGTCCGGGGTGCCACATGTCTTGCCCAAAAATCACAAGCGGGTGAGCAGACCATCGAGGAAAACTTAGAAATATTATTTTTGTGTTAAAAAGTGCGAAGGCTAAAAGCAACAAGCACCTTCGCGGTGTCGAGCAAAGCACATGTCAATCCAACAGTGACCTTTTGAAAGGTAGGCCGATGGGGAAACTTAGGAATTTTTCCAATCTTTTGAAAGGCGATAAGGTCTAAAACCATTTGCATCTCCAACAATGTCCGTAGATGCCACGTGTTAGACCCATAGTGATAGGCGTGAAAGTGGGTGGTGGAGAGACTTAATATTTTTC